>JAZKJV010011633.1:0-308703 GCA_037367405.1 Ottelia alismoides
ATAGCAACTGCTCTCAAATATGACATGATTTCATAATATAATGATTACACAAAACCTCATAAAAAAATATCATAATGCTACTATAAAAAAAGACGGTATATATTATAACTAGAGATGCAAACAGATATAGATATATCCATATTCCATCCATCAATGTATTCATTCTATACATAGTTTAACATCCATATCCGTCTGCAAATTAAAGTCTCCTTTTCCGTATATCCATCTTCATATATAATTAGTTGTAATTTATTTTAAATTCATGTAACATAATTTTACCTTCTTTCACTATATTTTATACAATTATTAAGAAATATATATAGTATCTTACATATCATGTGTTAGCCATCCAATACACGTAGTATAAACATAGATAGCTCATGTAAGCTAATCTCTATAGAATTTCTGCTATTATCTATAACAGATGAACACCACCATCACACTCATGTTAATCAGTTGTGCCAAAATCATGTGAACTGTATGTCGAATATTAAAGAAGAAATCATGAAAGATGATGATATAATCAGCATACAAAGAAGTTGAATGACAACTGGTTCATTTCAGACAGATGTTTAGATCAAACATGTCATAACCCAGAAATGAAAGACGTCGCTGATTCTCATACAGCACCTCGTCACCCACACGAGTACATCTTGACTTTCGGTGACTTCTGCAAATATTTTGGGTTTGAGTAGCAACGTACTGGACTCAAATGAATCCAATGTCGGCTAGTTCGATCACAAGTTTCACGAACCGGCTCAAACATGTTCAACCCAGAACTCAGCTCGTTAATCAGCTGCTCGCACACAAACCCGAGATTTTCAAGCTCACAACTCAGTTTGCTCAAAAATTAAAAGAGTTGGCACATTAGTAAGCTCGCTATGATTAAGAAGCGAGATTTTAATGATGATGCATAAATGCTTGGAACATTCCTGCTTTCGCATAAGGTCAACGTAATACGAAAGCGAGAAGGATTGTAACAGTCTGATATTACTATTGCACGTACATATAGATATATACTTACGGTTCGGCAATAACAAAGATGAACGCAATCATGGCAACCACACGCAAAACACGCAAGAAAAGTCGCATGTTGTACCAGCATTTTACACAGGGAATGTAGAATAGCAAAAAATGTATGTACAGCTGTGGAGGTAATAGAAGCAAAAGGGCATACAGGCTCCTGGTTCAGGAAGAGAGCAGTTGCAACACTTGTGCTTTTGTTGAAATCATCTTGGTTGCAGATTTCACTGCAGTCAGGAACAGAACAGGTTTTAGATATCAACATCATTTGCAGAAAGAACAACCATAAGTGCAATCAAAGTAAAGTTTAAACAAACGCATTTAGGAGATGCATCTTGCAGTAACTAACCTAGGTGTATAAACACATGAACGAGTGGTATTAGATACACCAGACAGGCCTTCTGAACCCTTTCGCAAGTCAGAAGGGTTGTACATGCAGGATAACATTAAGCAATCCCTCCCGGATAAGCATGCAGTCTTGTTACCTGAAAATCGCAATAAATAATAAAATTATGGAGCCAGTTTCTCCTCAATAAAAACTTAAGGCAGCAGAAATGTTCACCTAACAATGTGTTTCATTATGAATACAGCGACTAACCTTGATTGACAAAACTAACCGATCTCTGATTGGCTTTGATTGTCCTGGTGAATTCACCTGCGGTGTCCGAATTATACTTCAGCAGTGGCTCCTCGGATAGTACAGAATGAGATGATTCTGACGATGAAATGAGCAAAATGCTTAATCCTTGAACTGTGTCAAGTAAGGGGGACACAAAATTAGTTAAGAGTTACTCCATACCTTTCACATGAAGTAAGTCCTTGGACTTCCTAGAGCCGTCACTTGATGACGAATCAGAAACAGACATAATCACCTTCCTCAGTGCATTGTTCGGAACAAGGTCATCAATATCTACCTTTGTTGCACCACAAGCGCACATCTTATTTGAAATTATATGATCTCTGAGACCTGAACTCCAGCAAATGTAAAATAGTGTCCTTCGATCAATAAAGCAAAAAAAACAAAGAAAATATGGAGCAATACAATCACAAATAGTTAACTGGCACACATTGGACATCTATATAATTGATCAGGCCGAAATTTATCGTATTTTTGTAGATATTTAGTATAAAAAGAGAGATATTATGTAAAGAATGTGATACACGAGGCTGAGAAATCTTTAGCATGTTAGAGCACTGTGACTTATGTCTATCCTGTTGATTTACATCTATTTGAAGAGGCTCTGGTGATTTCATAAAAGATATGTATGTTATCCAGATGGCATCCCCATCTTGAGTAATCCTTTGTTTTTTTCTTATAAACAAAGAATACAGTAGTAATCCTTTGTTTTTTTCATATAAATAAAGAATGCAATAACTTACACTTATGACAGAAGCTTCGAAAGCAACACTTTCTTGGTAATACAGCATCTTTCATTATGATTTTGCATAAAGGACACAGTAGCTCAGGAAGAATGCCAATTTTCGACCAAGTCAGCACCTCGACCTGCAACAACAATAAAAAAATTTCCATGATCATCAAAGGCAATATGATTCCATAGCATAAAATAAAAGTACCACACAAAATAGCCTAGAGTTCTGAAGATTATAAGGCATGATGAATTAGAGAAGAATGACAAAAGATACGTTGATATCTGAAGTTGCTTACAGTGTTAGTTTTTCTATCAGGTTTAGCAACAACTGTAATTTCGCTGACAACATCTGCATTTCTCGACCTGCGAAAGCATTAGATGCTCACGTAAGGTCAACTAGAACAAACAGCTAAATAAATCCATAATAAAAGCACAATGAATGACTCCAGATCCCTGAGGAAATAATTATAACCAAAGTACAGTGGTACGAATTCTATTTTAGGGAGAATGATTTTCTAGGAGTTAGTGACTTCAGGATCTGTTAGTACTTATAGATCAAGAACTTTCTGGTTTCCAATTTAGCACTTTTTGGAAAATATTTACCAGAAAAAAGTATCTAACTTGCACCAAGTGCACAATTATTATAATAAAGGATTGGCAATAAAGTAGCAAGTACCTATCTTCCTGGGGTACGACAATCTGTGGACGGGGCAATCCAGGAACTCGACGAAGTATAACGCTTGTATTTCTACTTATAAGCATTTTCTCGTCATCGTAATCTGGTACAGAAGTACATATTGTTAGAAGAAAATTAACACATGTTGACTGCAATAACTAATAACTCATTATTGATAAAACAAAATATAGGCATGGTATTTAAATCTATATTCAATTAGGGCTTTTTCATTGTAAATAACCACATTCTTAAACTGATATCACTGTGCAGAACCTCTTTTTAGTGCATGAAAAGGACTCCTTCTCAAAACTAGGTTTACAGCAGCCAAAAGTAGTGAATAGGACCTTCCTTCTATTTCTCTAATTAACATACAATTTCAGAAGCGACCTTACAACCATTTCTCTTATTGGCAGAGAATTTTAAGGAGGGCCTTAATTCCGAGCAAGAAATCAGGAAGAGCAAATCTTCCATAGTTTGAGCATTGGTGACCAGCAGGTCGTAATCTGTACCGCCAAGACCTTTAGACTCAAAGACATGTTGTTTCAAATCAGCTACAGATATGTACATTCCAGCGATTGGGATGGAACTATAAACTTTGGAGCTCTTGAACTTGTAATAAACCGACATGTTCTACACACAATAAGACATGAAAAAAACGACAGATTTAGCATCAACGAAAACAAAGACACACATGCACTGTTCAATAAACCCTAACAGGGGAAATAGATATGACAAGACATAATAAATGTACACAAGAAAATGATACGTGAGGGTTGCCGCGCAGAGAGGGTGCACAGGAGGGTGACCGCGCACAATGGGTGACCGCGTGGGAGGATCGCCCGCCAGGAGGGCCGCGCACCAGAGGGCAGCGCACCGGAGGGCCGCACACAGAGGGTGGTCGCGCGGGATGGTCGCGCACCAGGGAGAGGCTGCGCGACGGGGATGACCTCGAGGCGGAGATGGCTCGCGATCGGGTTCACCTGGCCTCGCCGGGGAGATGCCTCGCGCATAAGATAGCCTTGCTCGGGGTGTTGCGCACAAGGTTGTGGGAGACGGGAACTAGGCGGAAAGAAATATGGACGAGGCAAGGAAGAAAAGGGGACAAGAAAAACCTAAATGGCTATTATATCCGCTCGCTGTTATATCATACCCGCTTAGAAATGTGAAAATTTAAGCATCTATTTAGTGGAAACTTTAACGAGAGGAAAAATCAAGGGGACGAACATGAATTTTAATCTTTCTTGTTAGAAACTAGTGTTGTGGGAGACGAAAACACGACGGAGATGACCTCGTAGAGTACGGCACACCTCGGTCGAGAAAGAAATGGACGAGACAATGAAGAAATGCGGACAAAAAAAAACCTAAATCACTCATATCATACCACTTAGAAATCTGAAAATTAAAGCATCTGTTTAGTGGAAACTTTAATGAGAGGAAAAATCAAGGGGACACACATGAATTTTAATCTTTCTTGTTAGAGACTAGTGTTGTGGGAGACGGGAACCTTCTTCGATTGGGGAGATGAGTATATTTACACGATAGTGGATAAGGTGGAGATGGCTCGCGGTCAGGTTTAACAAGATGGCCTCGCGGCAAAGATGCCTCGCGCCTAAGATGGCCTTGCGCACAGGGGGTTGCGCACAAGGTTGTGGGAGATAGGAACACGACAGAGATGGCCTCACAGCGTACAGAAGAGGCCACGCACACATGATGAACTCGATCGGTCGAGGAAGAGATGGACGAGGGAATGAAGAAATGCACACAAAAAACCCTAACCTCTCTCTTATATCGGACCACATAGAAATCTAAATATTAAAGCACAAAAAAATTACATCAACATTTAGTGCCCTAATGAGAGGAAAAATTAAGGAGTCACACATAAATCTTAATCTCTCTCATTAGTTATTAGGGTTGTGGGCAATTGGGCTATTAGGGTTGTGGGTGATTCCATCGCCTCGTCCATCTTAGACCTCTATGATGGCCACATCTTCTGCTAGAGGAGGCACTTCACATTACATAGATCGTAGGTCCCATAGTAGAGGAGGTGGTCGTGGTCCTTGCAAGCTATGCACCTATTATCACCATCTTGGTCATTATGAGGATACATGTGAAGGATATTGAGAATCTTCAAGCGCATCATGGAAGCGTATTGATCGCATCTCATGCGATCGGAGCGACTAGTCGTACTAGTCGCAAGATGCAGCGGAATTTTAAAAAATTTAAATCAAGTGATGAAACCACATGATCACAAGAACATTTCTTGGATCATTTCATCAAACCACAAAGTATAAGAAATACCACTTGAAGCGTGGTTGCGATCACGAGATCTCTAAAGCAAGAGATCCTCCTGTCTCAAGTTCGATCCACGAAGATGGCACTTGCGAGCGCGATGATGAGACGCGTTCCTCCCGCAATCCTCGATGAATATCCAAGCTACGAATCCCCTGATTTCGTCCAATGAAATCCATCGTCTTCCTTTAGATCAAGCAGCCCCAAAGAAGATGGAGATCCTCGAGTAGTCGAAGGCGAAGGCGAGAAGGCCTCTCTCTCAATGCATAAGATGGACAACCACCTTAGAGAGAAAGAGAGTAGACGAGAATGAGAGAGAGAGAGAGAGCAGTAGGCATGTACAACTCTTGATTATGTACCTTGAAAGGGTAGGGTTGCCCTCCTTATATATTAGTTTGGGATCCAATGGATCTCAATCCATGGCAGACATAGATCCAACCGCTAGGTTGATCCATGCATCAATCAACGGCCATGATTGTTGTTGGTTAAAAATCAACAATATTAATTTATATTAAATCAAACATATGTTGCATTATCACCAACATAATTTAATTTAACATAAATTAATTATCAAGAGATAACAAGATAAAAAAAAGAGGATAATTAATCACCCCCAAAAATAGGGGGCGTCACCTATAGGTGACGCCACCTATTTTTGTGGTTATTTATCTCCTCTTTATTTTATCCATTATTCTTTCATAAATTTGTAATAACCATTATCATAAAATTATCCATCAAATTAATTCCAAATTAATTTGTGAATATTTCAATCATGCCATTGATAAATATGTGAATCATATTCACAACCCAAACTAATTTGTAAATTACATTTCCAATTAATTAATTAATGTGAATCCAATCCGCATTAATAATTAACAAATGCTATTTACAAAGTTTCTCTCTCTGATATATATTATAAATCACATTTATAATATTCAGATATTATGGATAGTACTATCCATATTCTGTAATCCTTGATAATCAAATCCTATTTAATTATCTTGGACAATCATTCTCACAATATGAATCTCGTTCATATTATACTTGATAATTAAATCTCATTTAATCATCAAGACCTTCTTGCTTGGATACAAAAATCATAATAGGAATTATTCCTGAACTCCTTCAAGAATAATGTGCTTTCTCTGTAGATACTTGGAGATAAGGACAGGGCGATTGTATTGTTCCACGTATAGTGACTTGGATATTGAGATCTCATCTAAAATCCAGATCTTACGTACCTCCCACAGATGATTGATTAAATCAAGATCATAAATCTAATCTTCTCATTGCATCTGAATCTCATTCAGACCAATGTCCAACACTTGGACCAAGATCAGATTGCTTCTTTACTGAGAGGAGTCACTAAAATCCAGACTTGTTTCATCACTCCCTCGGAATGGAAGCGTCATGGTTATACAATCGTTTATGATCACATCACCCTCAGGTATTCCCAATACATGTACATCATGCATACTGGAAGACATATGATCAACCTGAAGATTAAGATCGATTTTACACTGTCTTCTTCAAGGTTTGATCACCAAGTTTCTCAATCTTGGTCATTGGGAATAGGTATCGATCATATGCTTTCCCGAAGCATATATCATACCTTCAAATTCATGTCATGCTTCTAAAGCACAACGACCATGCATGGAATTTGATCGGTCCCAATACCTCATGAGTGAGCTCATGTCTTCTGGTTCATAAGTGAACATGTATGATCCCTTTGAGAGATGGTATTACTCATATGCCCTTACATGCACACTAGCGCATCGGTGTATAGACCTTGGTTAGGTCATCAACCTATTGGAATGCCAAATGTACACACTCAGACATATAGTGACACATCTATCTCCGGTCAGAGGATGTGTGCCAATGCTGTGACAGCATTCACCATAGGACTTAGGTTATTTCGATCTCGTTAAGTCAGCTCATTGATCTAACTAACCTGACACCTCTGAATCACTATTCCCACGTAGAGGACATGCATCAAGAGGTCGTTCAGATATAAGCCTATGTGAGAAAGGATTGCCATCTCCTACTCAGGCTGGAGATCATCTCTTAATAATCATTTGACAGTGCTTGATGAGTCCTCTTTCTAACTCCTTAGATATTCATCCAAACACTAGCCTCTATGATTCATTTAATGAATCAACAGCTATATGATCATCAAGATGGTCATGGTACATAACCCTAATTGTACAAAGGGACCTTATAGTGCATTCATTCATTTAATTTCAGAAAGGGAGTGAAACATCCATAACTTTTATTGATAAACAAATATATTACAATAACATTTATTGTAAGAATGGTTCGCTCGGGCTCACATGTCTAACAATCTCCCACTAGCCCTCAGAACCATTCAGGTACAATCCGTAAACCCATACTCATTACATGTTGGTCAAAAACCTTCTGTGTCAGAGGTTTGGTAAGAGAATCAGCAACGTTGTAGGCAGAGACCACCTTGGTGATGATGATATCACCATGCTTTTGAATCTCCCGAATGATGTGGTATTTCCTTTCCACGTGCTTGCTCTTTTGATGCCATCTGGGTTCCTTTGCCTGGGCAATGGCTCCCGTATTATCGCAGAGTAACGGGATGTGAGTATCAGAGGAAACTACGCCAAGCTCCAAGATGAACTTGCGCAACCACACCGCCTCTTTTGTAGCATCCGATGCAGCAATGTATTCGTCTTCTGTTGTTGAATCTGCCGTAGTGTCCTGCTTTTTGCTTCTCCAGCTCACAGCACCACCGTTCAACATGAATACAAATCCTGATGTCGACTTTCGATCATCAATATCCGACTGGAAGTCTGAATCTGTATATCCCAAGACTTGAAGATCACCATCCCCATAGACCAAGATATAATCTTGCGTCCGTCTTAGATATTTGAATATGTTCTTTACTGCATTCCAGTATTGCTCTCCATAGCAAGATTGGTAACGACTTACCACTCCCACTGCATGGCAGATGTCTGGCCTAGTACACATCATGGCATACATTAAGCTTCCTACAGCTGATGCATAGGGGCACCCAGCCATGGCCTTCTTTTTCTCAACACTTAGAGGAGTCATCCCTTTAGACAGATGGATACCATGTCCTAAGGGGAGGAATCCTTTCTCGGAACTATCCATACGGAATCGTTCAAGAATCTTCTTAATGTATCCATGTTGTGATAATCCCAATATCCTCTCTTTCTCGATTTCTGAACAGCTTCAGGCCTAAGATGTAAGAGAGGCTTCTCCAAGATCTTTCATCTCGAAGGTATGGGATAGCCAAATCTTTACACTGGTCATCATTTCTGTATCATTCCCAATGATAAGGATATCATTTACGTAAAGCACGATGAACACAATGGCACTCCCACTAAGATTCTTGTACACACAAGGTTCATCAGGATTTTGCACAAAATCATAACTTTATGATTTCGTCAAATCTGATGTTCCAGCTACGAGAAGCTTGTTTGAGCTCATAGATGGATTTCTTTAGCTTGCATACTTTTCCATCCTCAACTATGAAGCTCTGGGGCTGCTCCATATAGATATCCTCCTCGAGGTATCCATTGAGGAAAGTTGTTTTGACGTCCATCTGCCAGATGTTGTAGTCAAGAGATGCAGCTATAGCAAGCAGTGTCCTGATGGACTTACGCACAGCCACAGGAGAGAACGTCTCATCGTAGTCGATGCCTTCTCTCTGTGTGTAGCCCTTGTCTACGAGCCGTGCTTTGAAAGTTTCTACTTTCCCATCAGGTCTCCTTTTTCTCTTGAAGATCCATTTACACCTAATGGGTTTTACCCCTTTAGGTGGATCCTCTAAGGTCCATACACCATATTTATATATGGAGTCAATTTCTGACTTCATTGCTAGCATCCATCTATCCAAGTCATGATTTGGGAGTGCTTCATCAAATGAAGAAGGATTATTGTCAGTCTCACCTGACACATGGAATCCATACCTTTCAGGTGGTGCAACCACCCTCGAACTCCTTCGAAGAGGTATGGGTGTTTCATCTTTATTTATCTCTTCAGTTTCTGATTCAGGAATCTCGGAATCCTCAGGGGTTTCAATGAGTTCCTCTACTTCATTTCTAACTTGACCTTTAGGTAAATCATCCTCTACAAATTTCACATCCCTAGAGATAAAAACCTTTTGGATCTCAGGGTCATAAAGCTGGTATCCAATACCATCTTTAACATACCCAATGAAGTAGCACTCACGAGTGCGAGATTCTAGCTTACTTGCGTCCACGTTCTTCGCATGGACCAAGCAACCCCAAACCCTCAAGTGTTTAACACTAAGCTTGGTACCATACCAGAGCTCATGAGGAGTCTTTGGTATAGATTTGCTAGGAATCTTGTTCAAGATATATATTGCAGTCTCTACTGCATATCCCAAGAAACTAAGAGGTAAACGTGCTTTTCTCATCATTGAACGGACCATATCCATGATGGTCATGTTGCATCTTTCAGCAACACCATTAAGTTGGGGAGTTCAAGGGGAGTGAGATTGGAGACATTTCCATTCTCTTTAAGATATTCCGTGAATTCTTCTGAGAGGTACTCATCACCTCGCTCAGATCGAATCCGTTTGATCTTCTTATCAGTTTGGTTCTCAACCAAAACCTTAAACTCTTTGAACTTTTCAAAGATTTCATATTTATGACGTAGTAGGAAGACAAACCCGTATCGTGAATGGTCATCAGTAAACGTCAAATAATATCGATATCCATTCCTAGTCACGGTACTGAAGGGACCACATACATCAGTATGTATTAGATCAAGAATACCTTCGCATCTCGTAAACTTGTTACGGAAAGATGTTCTAGTCATTTTACCTCGAATGCAATGTTCGCAGGTAGGTAAAGATTGAACCTGTAGAAAATCTAAAGGTCCATCCTTTATCAATCTATTGATCCTATCAACAGATAAATGACCAAGCCTTTGATGCCAAATCATATTCGAATGATTTCCATCCTCCCTGGATCTTTTGGGGTTTCCATCATTTGTGGTAGTAACATTCATGACACATGCATCAATGCACAATTCATAGAGTCCACCAGAAGTCAAAATGTCATCCGCAATATATTTATAATAACGATTTATGATTAATTTATTACAGAAAGTGAAGGAATATCCATTTCTAACTAGCTTAGATACAGATATTAGATTCCTTCTAACTTCAGATACATAAAGATACTCTTTAAGTATTATGACTCGACCACTAGATAACGATAGTCGGTAGGTCCCGATAGCGACTGCTGCAACACTTGCATCAGATCCCATCTGGATGACTATCTCCCCTTTCTCCAAATTCCTAGTTTCCTGAAATAAATGCAATGAATTGTATACATGAACAGAAGCACCAGAATCTACAACCCAACTTCCTTCTCGTCCAACGAGAAAGCTAGTTTCAATGATGAAAGTAGATTTCATACTTGCTGGGGTTTTACCTTTGTCAGCAGACTTCAGGTGATCTGGGTAGTTATTCCGCCAGTGCCCCGGCTTCTTGCAGTGGTGACAGACATCGGACTTTTTCGATGTTATTAGTGTGGAAGCACTAGAAAATGAACCAACTCCTTGATTCTTCTTCTTTCTCTTCTGGGTCGGGCCCTTCTGAGAACCTTACTTCCGCCCGTGCTTTCCTCTCACTTGTGCAACCATTGCACTAGCAGAGGGGCCATCCTTCCTCATTACGTCTTCTGCTGACTTCAATGCAGCTAACAACTCAGCGTTAGTGAAATCGCCTTTGCTCATGTGATAAGACACGACAAAGTTGTTGAAAGACTTAGGGAGTGACAGGAGAATGAAATCAGCCTGCATATCAGAATCCATGTAGGCTCCCAGGATTTCCAATTCAGAGAGGTACCCAAACACTTTGAGTACGTGTTCTCTGACAGAGGTCCCTTCCTACATCTTGCAACGAATAAGTTCTTTCATCACATTGTAGCGCTGTGTGCGGTTTATGTCACCGAACATTTCCTTCAGATTCATCATAATCTCTTGGCAATGGTTCATTTCCACATGTTGCTTCTGAAGCACATTGGACAGTGAGCCAAGGATATAACACCTTGCCAGATTATGGTCTTTATCATATTTCTCATTATATGATTTATCTTCCACAGTCTTAGGGTTTGCTATCTTGTCCTTGGTCAGCACATACGAGACGCGCTCCGCAGATAGGACAAGATCCAAATTTCGGATCCAATCTGAATAATTTGGTCCGGTCAACTGATTGACCTCCAGGAACCTGCTAAGTGGGTTCATGGACTTCATTTTCTGAAATTAATAATGCACAATATCAGAATACATAAATAATTATATATTCATTTTAAGATATTTGATTAAGGCATTTCAAATCAAATTGTCTTGTTATGTTAACTCTGAAAGATTATTCCCTTATTGTCTTTCAAAGTAAGAGATATACTTACCACTATATCTCAAGCAAGATCTGGGATCTCCTTTCCTATCTTTGTCACATCCTAATAATATGAGAACTTGTGACTCCGATAAAAAGAAGCGGGAACTCATTCCGCCTTGCAAGTCCAACTTGCATTTCCCAATTCGGTCTTTAACACCGGGTCCCACCACCCCTAAGATGATGTTGACCCGTCGTTAACTGAACAAACCGTCAACAGGATTAGAACTCGCTATGCACAATCCAATATTGCCCCAATAATATGAGGACTCGATATTGGGGTCATTACGCATACGGCCTTACTCTTTCGAGAAGCAAAGAACCCGATCCAAATGTGCTTGCATACAGGAGCTGTCACTTCGGACAGGCATCTCCTACATACAATCCTTGACGACGGAACCCTTCGCCTT
Source organism: Ottelia alismoides (assembly GCA_037367405.1). Classification (NCBI taxonomy): domain Eukaryota; kingdom Viridiplantae; phylum Streptophyta; class Magnoliopsida; order Alismatales; family Hydrocharitaceae; genus Ottelia; species Ottelia alismoides. The sequence continues at coordinate 12,187 of JAZKJV010011633.1, forward strand.
GACGGGAGACCGTGAATGTCACTTATGTGATCCTCCATCTCATATTCTTATCGTGAATCATATTCACATAATTAATTCTTCCAAGGGAAATACACATCTATTCATAATAGAATGTTTATTGGATGTAATTAATTTAATCACATTAAATTAATCATTAATCCAATCATCAATGAACAAACTTGATTATTACTTGAATAGTAGGTATAATCTCAAAGTACGTATTATTCGAATTTTAATAATTAGAAAAATACACTCTGATTTCTCCGGCATTATCGAATCCTACCTGCCGTCATGGTCAGTACCGACGAGAGTGGGACGGACCACATACGTTGCAACCCGCTACCCTAATGCTCTCCGACTAGTTACCATATCCACCTCAGGAAAGGATAATGCCAGATAGATCATCATGTACTTTGAGATGCTCGTCGGTTTTTCAACTGAAATTATACCATATAATATACATAAAAACAATTTTGATAATATTATAAGGAGATTTGCTAAACAAATCCCCAATCCTATTCAAGCAAGAGGGTTTTTCGTGTAAAATCCTACAACTATTGTAGGATAAAGTAGGGGTTTTCATGAAAACAATGTTTGTTGATGGTTGCATATCAACCAATTAATGATCAAGATCAACTATCTTATCATCTTGGTTTAGGCAAATGTTATTCAATGAAATAATTATCTCTTTAAATATTTCACAAATATTTATCACTAATTATTTCAGAAAATTAACTATTAATTTTCATCATCATATTTGAATGACTTATCACAAGGTTCATGATCAAGATTGTCAATTTTCAACAGTGACCCTCAATCACTAAAAATAACTTATCTTGATCAATTTAAATCCAAATTACGCAAAATCAATTTCTTAAGATTGCTAATTTAATTTATGAAAGAACCCAAGTGATGTTTCACGCATTTAGAGGCACATCAAAACAGTAATTAACTCATTAATCACGTTCAGATCTGTTTTTCCCGCAACAGTGAATACATGTTTATTCAAAGGGTCATATCTTGAGCAAATAAAATCCAAATTATACAAACTCAGATCCTATGGTTTCCTAATTTAATGGGAAGCAAAATCCAATTGCAATATTCATGTTTAAATAATTGGGTAAATTACATAAAAGGGGCTGGCCTTTTCATGGATTCCCAAATCAGGGACTGTTTTTTCGATTGTAACAAACAGGGGACTCGTCTTTGACTTAACGGTGAAGTCCCCAACGGCGTTAATGGGTTGCCCATTTTATGTTGAAGTTGGACGAGTATGCCCCCGTGTTGGCACATTCGACACTCCGCTTCCTCCCTCCCTCCCTGGCGGCTTTGCTCAGGATACTCCGTCCACCCTCCCCATAGACACCTTCCGCGCCACCCTCATGGAGGACAACATCGCCTCCGCCGAGCAGCTCATCACCAAGTGGGATCCCGAGGGCTCCTCCTTTGCCAAAATCACCTCCCTCTTTTACGAGAGCCCCGCCGAGGCTCGCCGCTTCCTCCTCGCAGCACAGGACCTCCACCAGGCCATGCTCTTCTTCTCCCAATCGCCCTCCATCCCCTCCTCCCAAAACTACCTCGTCCGCGGACAGCACCTCATGGTAATCGCCATGGCCCGCCTCCAGAAGGAGCTCTACCAGATCCTCGCCGCGAATCGCGATCACCTCGACTCGGATTCCGTCAGCTCCACCGCCCGCTCCTCCCTCTCCGCCGCCTCCTTCTCCGATTTCGACGACGATTATCGCTCCGAGGTTGACGATATTATCACCGTAGGGGAGAGCATCCAACAAGTCTATAAGCCCCCTACGGCGGTCATGCTTGACCTCAGATCCATAGTCCAGTGCATGGTCTCGTGTGGAAACGCACGTGAATGCATCGGCATCTACAAGTCCATCAGAAGATCCATTGTAGACGAGGGCCTTTTCAATCTCAGATTCGAGTGGCTGAAACCTTCTCAATTCCAGAAGCTCGATTAGGATTCCTTGGACAAGCAGATTACCAATTGGCTCGCAGCTTCCGACGTCGCGGGCCGAACCCTGTTCTCTGGTGAGAGAGTGCTCTGCGATTTTGTGTCCGAGTCCTCCGCTGCCATTAAGGAGTCGTGCTTCGCCGAGATCGCGAGGGATGCTGCGGTGCAGTTCCTCGGGTTCCTGGAGCTCGCAACGTTGGCGAAAGGGAGGCGTTCCCTCGAGAAGATCTTCTGGTATCTGGAGATGTATAACGCTATGGCGGAGCTGTTGCCGGAGATGGGAGGAGTGTTCTCGTACGAGTCCACTACGGTCGTGGGCTTGCAGGTGCAGTTTACTCAGATGAAGCTCCGCGAGTGCATCCGGGCGTCGATCGCCAACTTCGAGATAGCTTCGCAGAAGGAGTCATCGAAGGAGGACGTACCTGGCGGTGACGTCCACCTACTTGCCCAACATTCCATGGATTACATGGTGCACCTCGCGGACTACGGTCGCGTGCTCGCTTTGATCTACGCCGATTGCCCCGTTCCAGCTCCACGTTCTCCTCTCCCCAAGTCATTCCACAACTTCATATGCCCATCATCTGTTCCCTCATCGCCTTGCTCTGCCATCGACGATGAAGAGCAGTGCATACCTCCGTCGATATCTGCGAGGATGTCTTGGCTCCTCTTAATCCTCTTGTGCAAGCTCGACTGCAAGGCGAGCTTCTACAGGGACCCATCTCTCGCCTACCTCTTCCTCGCCAACAACCTCCACTACGTGCTCACGAGGGTCCGCCGGGCAGAGTATCCTGAGCAAAGCCGCCAGGGAGGGAGGGAGGAAGAGGAGTATCGCCCCTTCTGTGCGTGTGAGGATGAAGGCTGTGCCAAAACAAAATCCGACGTGGGGGCATACTCATCCAACTTCAGCACAAAATGGACAACCCACTAACGTCGTTGGGGACTTCATCGTTAAGTCAAAGACGAGTCCCCTGTTTGTTACAATCGAAAAATAGTCCCTGATTTGGGAATCCATGAAAAGACCAGTCCCTTTTATGTAATTTACCCAAAATAATTTAAACAGTGCAAAAAATTCTAATTATATAGAGGTGCGAAAGTTGAAATGCGATAAAACTTTCGCGACCCTATCGAATCCAAGTCGTCCTAGGTCTATGGATCATATCCAAAACCTTTTTTGACCTAAGGCTCTGATACCACTTGAAGGATATTGAGAATCCTCAAGTGCATCACGGAAGCGTGTTAATCGCATCTCATGCGATCGGAGCGACTAGTCGCACTAGTTGCAAGATGCAGCAGAATTTAAAAAAATTTAAATCAAGTGATGAAACCACATGATCACAAAAATATTTCTTGGATCGTTTCCTCAAACCACAAAGTATAAGAAATACCTCTTGAAGCGTGGTTGCGATCACGAGATCTCTAAAGCAAGAGATCCTCCTGTCTCAAGTCCGATCCACGAAGATGGCACTTGCGGGCGCGATGATGAGACGCGGTCCTCCCACAATCCTCGATGAATATCCAATATACGAATCCCCTGATTTTGTCCAACGAAATCAGTCGTATTCCTTTAGCGCAAGCATCCCAAAGAAGATGGAGATCCTCGAGTAGTCGAAGGCGAAGGCGAGAAGGTCTCTCTCTCTCAATGCACAAGATGGGCGGCCACCTTAAAGAGAGAGAGAGAGAGAGAGAGAGTAGGCGAGAATGAGAGAGAGAGTAGTAGGCGTGTACAACTCTTAATTATGTACCTTGAAAGGGCTAGGGTTGCCCTCCTTATATATTAGTTTGGGATCCAATGGATCTCAATCCATGGCACACATAGATCCAACAGCTAGGTTGATCCATGCATCAATCAGTGACCATGATTATTGTTGGTTAAAAAATAACATTAATTTATATTAAATCAAACATATATTGCATTATCACCAATATAATTTCATTTAACATAAATTAATTATCAAGAGATAACAAGATAAAAAAGAAGAGGATAATTAATCACCACCAAAAATAGGGAGTGTCACCTATAGGTGACGCCACCTATTTTATGGTGATTTATCTCCTCTTTATTTTATCCATTATTGCTTAATAAATTTGTAATAACCATTATCACAAAATTATCCACCAAATTAATTCCAAATTAATTTGTGAATATTTCAATCGTACCATTGATAAATATGTGAATCATATTCACAACCCAAACTAATTTGTAAATTACATTTCCAATTAATTAATTAATGTGAATCCAATCCACATTAATAATTAACAAATGCTATTTACAAAGTTTCTCTCTCTGATATATATTATAAATCACATTTACAATATTCAGATATTATGGATAGTACTATCCATATTCTGCAATCCTTGATAATCAAATCCCATTTAATTATCTTGGACAATCATTCTCACAATATGAATCTCATTCATATTATACTTGATAATTAAATCTCATTTAATTATCAAGACCTTCTTGCTTGGATACAAAAATCATCATAGGAATTATTCCTGAACCCCTTCAAGAATAATGTGCTTTCTCCGTAGATACTTGGAGATAAGGACAGGGTAATTGTATTGTTCCACGTATAATGACTTCGATATTGAGATCTCATCTTAAATCCAGATCTTACGTACCTCCCACAGATGCTTGATTAATTCAAGACCGCAAATCTAATCTTCTCATTGCATCTGAATCTCATTCAGACCAATGTCCAACACTTGGACCAAGATCAGATTGCTTCACTACTGGGAGGAGTCACTAAAATCCAGACCTGTTTCATCACTCCTTCAGAATGGAAGCGTCATGGTTATACAATCGTTTATGATCACATCACCCTCATGTATTCCCAATGCCTGTACATCCTGCATACTGGAAGACCTTTGATCAACCTGAAGATCAAGATCAATTTTACACTGTCTTCTTCAGGGTTTGATCACCAAGTTTCTCAATCTTGGTTATTGGGAATCGGTATCGATCATATGCTTTCCCAAAGCATATATCATACCTTCAAATTCATGTCATGCTTCCAAAGCACAACGGCAATGCATGGAATTTGATCGGTCCCAATACCTCATGAGTGAGCTCATATCTTCCGGTTCATAAGTGAACCTGTATGATCCCTTTGAGATATCGTATTACTCATATGCCCTTACATGCACACCAGCGCGTCGGTTTATAGACCTTGGTTAGGTCATCAACCTATTGGTCTGCCAAATGTACACACTCAGACATATAGTGACACATCTGTCTCCGGTCAGAGGATGCGTGCGTATGTTGTGACAACATTCACTATAGGACTTAGGTTATCTCGATCTCATTAAGTCAACCCATTGACCTAACTAACCTGACACCTACGAATCACTATTCCCATGCAGAGGACCTGCATCAAGAGGTCGGTCAGATATCAGCCTATGTTTGAAAGGATTGTCATCTCCTACTCAGGTTGGAGATCATCTCTTAATAATCATTTGACGGTGCTTGATAAGTCCTCTATCTAACTCCTTAGATATTCATCCAAACACCAGCCTCTATGATTCATTCAATGAATCAACAGCTATATGATCATCAAGATGGCCATGGTACATAACCCTAATTGTACAGAGGGACCTTATAGTACATTCATTTAATTTCAGAAAAGGGAGTGAAACATCAATAACTTTTATTGATAAAGAAATATATTACAATAACATCTATTGTAAGAATGGTTTGCCCGGGGCTCACATGTCTAACAACATGCTACTCCAAGCATTGTTGTCTAGTTTTTGCGTGTGTTGTTGAGTATAGTGAGACTCCTATTGCCTTACTTTTGATCAGATATTTAATGAGCTATTTTCTCGCCTGAGAAAAATCATGCCCCCATCGCTTCTTCCAGGACCTTTAGCACTCTCGGAGGCCATTCAGATCTGGTTGCTTATGCCTCGATTAGTATCTCAGGTAGTGCTTGTGCTCTTACCAGTTGTGGTAGGGCTGGCAAGATAGAATGGATTATTGATCATGGTGCCTCCCATCATCCGTGTGGAGACAGAGGATAATTTGCAACATACTAACATATAACTCTTGACAGAACATTGATCATAGCGGCTGACTCGTTCTCCTATTGCTGAATAGGGGGAGATCGGTTTAACACCGTTCATGCATCTACGGAATTTGCTTCATGCACCTGAATTTACAATGAATTTATTGTTTATTAGTCAAATTACTAAGGATCTACATTATCGTGATATTTTTGTTCCATCTTCCCTTGTGTTTGGATGTGGTCGTGAGGATGGAGGCCTTTATCGACTGATCCATACTCCTTATGTTGGTGCTTCATTTAGTTCCGCAAGATCAGTCTCTCCTTTATGTGGCATCTTCAATTTGGTCATCTTCCCCTTCAGAAGATGTGTCATATGCTTCCTTAAATTTCTCCTCTCCACTTTCCAGTGCGAAGATTGTCAGCTAGGAAAGCACCACCAATGTGAAGATATGTCATATGCACCTGAATTTACAACGATTTATTGTCTATTAGTCAGATTACTAAGGATCTACATTATCGTGCTATTTTTGTTCCATCTTCCCTTGTGTTTGGATGTGGTCGTGAGCATGGAGGCCTTTATCGACAGATCCATACTCCTTATGCTGGTACTTCATCTAGTTCCACAGGATCAGTCTCTCCTTTTATGTGGCATCTCCGATTTGGTCATCTTCCCCTTCAGAAGATGTGTCATATGCTTCCTCAAATTTCTCCTCGCTCCACTTTCCAATGTGAAGAGCAGCTAGGAAAGCACCATTGGTATTCATTTCTGAGTTGTTAGAATCGCAAAAGTATTCTTTCTTTAAGTTGATTGATCTGGAAATTTTGGGGTCCAACTCGTATTCCCAAGCATCAGGGACACATATTTTATTTTGTTGCAGTAGATGTTTTTTTAGATTGTCATGGATATTTTTGTTAAAGAATAAGTCTGAGGATGGGGCTATGATTCAATAATTATCAATGGTATAAAGAATATTTTTCTGCTATTGACAAATTTGTTTGCATTGACAATGTCTTAGAATTATGTACCTTACAACTTTCATATTTCTTTCGATCACTTGGCATTTTACATCATGCTTAATGTGTTTACATGTCCCAATAGAACGATGTTACTGAATGTAAACAATGTCATTGACTAAGTGCGACATACTGATTCAGAGTTGTGCTCCCCACTCCTTTTGGGGTGATAGAATTCTCACAATTTGCTATCTTGTGAATCGTATGCCTTCCAATGTTTTGGGAAAAAAGATCCATTTCTGATTGCATTTCCCGAGAAGGATATGTTCCCTCACTCGTGTGTTTGGCTCTTTGGCCTTTGTGCATCAGTTGTCACTTGGTCCCTTTTTTAGACAAAAGGATGGAATCTGTAAAACCATGAACTTGGCATCTCTCAGATCCTATATCATAAGATCTGACTCGTCAAGAGAAAACCAAGGGAATTTGTTTCGTGTGAATCGGACTTCGTTTCGATTTGTTATGATTTACTGAAGAAAGAGAAGTAAGGAGGGTTAAGACGTCATTAACCCGTAATGACTATCATTAAGACTAATTAAGCATAATTAAAGAAACTAATAATGAATTGAAAATCGCTAATGATCATTAGCAAACAATAATCAATAGTTAGCAAAAGATAAGCGTAAGCCGCGAAAGTCAAATCGCGAGTAGAGAAAGTTAATCATGATTAGTGTTAATTAAGCGTCATTAGCAAATCTAGAATCCTCTAGAATGTTCTAACTTGAGCCCTAAGTTTCAGATGAGTTTTAGCCAAAACCATGGGCCAAAACCACAGGCTTCTAACCGCAGTTAAGGGCTAAACCACGGTTTACTAACCATGGTTAGCAGTTTTCTGGAGCCTATAAATACCCCCTACCCATTCATTCTCTAAGATTTCCACTACCACCACCACCACCCAAGGGCTAGGATTGAGAGGTCAGGAGGAGGGGTGGAAGGCGGGGAAAGAACGCTAGCAAAGCGTTGCCGGGAGAACAAGGAGGAGGAAGGAGCCTTAAAACATCCTTTCTGAAAACGAAACATGATAAAGCATTGCATACGCGGGAGAGAGCTCGATTAGGTCGAAATCCTTCCTTTTGTTGTTGGATTTTCATATGAGATTATTGAAATTCTTGATTTTATGTTCTTTGCTATGAAGAACCCTAATTTTGGCTATTTTTGAAAAAGTCTGAAGAGTTGCTTTGTGATTCCCACTAAAATAAGGTTTAAGCAATGAATTGATGCAGTGGCTTGGAAAGTTAGGGTTTGGGAATTAAAATAGGCATAAATACGAGTATATATGCATATGGATAATATATATGTGAGTCTATACTAAGTGCTGCTGATTATGCAAATCAAAGACTTTACTAAAGAAGTACATCATGGGAATTGATGAGGTTTGAGTTGGATCCTGAAAAGGAACATGTGTCACGTTAAAGATGATTGGGAGTAGAACTATAGGTCGGGCATGCAACCTGTAGGTTTGTCGGAAGGAACCCGTATTGATGTTTCCCTACCTAGGTGGTACACAATTGCCCTGTTATGATAAGTGCGCACGAAATGAATGATTTAAAGCGCGTGGTACCGGGAGCCAATATCTTTGGGTTGAACGATGGAAGATGTGGTCATGCCATGTGGAGGCACGGGTGGTTCAATAGTGGCTGGGTCACGATAATATGTATTTAAGCTGCTAGGTTATAATGTTAGCCTGAGGTTTTAAGCAACCAAGTCCTCGAGGATGGTGTGCTCGTTTGTTTTCCAGGCTGAGGGTTTGAGATCCTGATTAATAAAAGAAAAGGAAATTGTCATGGTAGTATTGGAGGATTGGTTGAGGCGACGTGCGATGGCATAAGCTTACTAAGATCAACACAATCTCCAATTCCGAAGTGTCCACAGCTTCAGAGTCCAAGAATGATGGGGTTTCCTGAACTAATACCTGACGTGGAATAGAAAAGAATAGGACTTAAATTAACGAGAAGGAATGAAACCTTTTATGATAACAAGTTTAGAAAAAATTTACACAATTTATTTGCTTTTCTCTTCTTCGTTACTTAGCATTCGCTAATTTTATCCTATGATTGATGGAAAACCCAACAGGTGTGGACTTTATAATCCAACCAATTAACATAGTCATCCAACCAGCCACAATAACTCTTCTCTGTAAGGTAGTTAGTAATCTTTTGTATATTTTTCTTTTAAGGTGATGTACATGTAAATAGTTATAATGGAACAATTTTTTATGTGAACCTTATTTTGTGAATGGAAAAGTGTTAAAATACTTTCTTCTGGCTATTTTTAATCACAGTCTATTTCTGAATGTTTAGTTATGATTGCTGAATAAATTATTGCTGAGTAACCAGATCCAAATATGGGAGGATTCGATGATCCGAGAAACTGGGTCGTGACAGATTGGTATCAGATTACGGTCACTCTAGTAATTTATTTAGCAATTGAAAACTATGAGCGGTATTCAGAAACTACGGTTGTATTAAGATCCTTTGATCTTAATAATTGACTGCAGTACCATTCACAAGTCATTGTCCATTATGTACATCATGCTAAGACATTTAGGATCTGACCTTTGACCTTGACTCCTCCAGGATCATGACAGACCAAGACATGTCTAAACAATTAGCGGCTATGATGACAATGCTCCCAGACATAGGGCAAATGCAGCAAGCATTGGAGGAGAAGCTCAATGCACAAGCTGAGAGACCCGAGGCATCTAAGCCTGCGGATGCTAGGATTGAAGGTTTTGTCCATCTTTCTGAGGAAGAATCTAGTTACCATCCTTCAACTGAGTCTGCTCCTACCCTGATTGAAGAAGCAATGGAGAAGGCCCTTCCTAGATACCGAACATTACTAGACAATTATCGAAAGGAAAAGATTCCTCGATTTAAAGGCATAGAGACACCTGTTGAGGCAGAACTATGGCTTGATGATGTCAGTAGGATGTTGAGAATAATACACGCACTAGCAGATACTTGGGTGCACTTCGCTGATTACTCCTTAGCAGACTATGCAAGACGATGGTGGAGAGCCATTTCCAAGAAATTAGTAGATCCTGTTCCATGAGATGTTTTTGAAGAAAGGTTCTGAGCTCACATCTGTCGCTCCCATTGGGAAGAATTGAAGAGGAGGGAGTTAGCCTCTTTGACCCAAGGATCCAAGAATGTATGAGATTACCATATTCACTTTACGAAACTACTACGTTACTCCCCAGCTTTAGAAACTTCATCACAAGAGTGTCTTGCCAAATTTGTTAGCGGTCTTCAGGGAGATTTGAGAGAGAAGCTTGCAGGTTTTAGAGCTACCGCTGTAGATGAAGCCATGGACATCGCCTCTTGTATTGAGATGGAGAAGATGAAAACCGCCAAAGAAGATGCTTTCACTTTACTGGTGGACCATCCAAATGTAAGGCGAATTATAACTGAAGAGACTGTCGTTATCATCCAGTCGGGTCTAATATAAGCTTGCCACAGACTTTGGGCCAGGAATTATCTAGAAGAAGAGGTTTCTATAGACCTCCACTATATCCTCAGGACTCAACAATAGGAGCTAGCACCTCTGTGGCTGAGTATTCAGCTCAAACAGGGGCACGTATTGTTTTTACTGTCATCAGGAAGGCCACATCAAGAGAGATTTCCGAAGTTGAGAAGGTCAGGGTTTAAACCAACCCCAATTAACAATATAACATCCACCTCAAGCAATGGAGTAACACGCGGAGGAAGACATGGTAGAGGTCGTGGCTCACAAGGAGCGTCTCCTACACAACAACCACTACAAAGTGTTGTGGGTTCTAGTTTGCCTATTCCTAATGGTCAACTCAATACAATCACTAAAGAAAAAGCCTACAATTCAGGCACGGTCGTACGAGGTACGATTACTATTCATGGATTTTCAATACATGCCTTATTTGATTCTGGTGCTTTACATTCATTTATTTCTCGACGGTTAGTACCCACTTTGGGTAAGATACCAGTAGAAGTACAACAGTCCTATCTGATCAAGGGATCAGGAGGACAAGTATTTATAATCCGAGAAATCCTGGATGATTGTGTAGTACTAATAGCATGACATCAGTTACATGTTTCCCTATTATTTATTGAAATGAATGACTTTGATCTCATCATTGGGATGGATTGGCTAGAAAGGCATCATACATGTCTTGATTGTTTTCAGAAGATAGTAACGTTTCACCTACCTATCTCGATAGAGTTCCAGTTCATTAGAAAGACATCCAATGATAATATCGAATACATATCTACTCTAAAGGCTCAACAACTGTTAGAACAAGGGTGCCAAGGCTGTTTAGCTTATGTAACAACTACATTAGGGTCAGACAGAATGATGGAAGATATACCTATAGTGTGCAAATTTCCTGATGTATTTCCAGAGGAACTACCTGGATTACACCTAAGTGAGAGATTGAACTTGAAATCTCTCTCATACATGATACTCAACCTATCTCTATCCCTCCATATACGATGGCACCAACTAAGTTGTGAGAGTTAAAGGTACAGTTGCAAGAAATGTTAGATAAAGGATTTATTTGTCCTAGTACTTCACCATGGGGAGCACCTGTCTTATTTGTCATAAAAAAGGATGGGTCAATACGATTGTGCATTGACTATAGACAGTTAAACAAGAGGACAATAAAAAATAAGTAGCCTCTACCAAGAATAGATGATCTCTTTGACTAGTTACAGGGTTCGACTGTGTATTCCAAGATTGACTTAAGATCTGGATACCATCCATTGAAGATAAAAGATGCGGATATCCTCAAGACAGCCTTTCGAACTAGATATGGACATTATGAATTCTTAGTTATGCATTTTGGACTAACAAATGCCCCAACAGCTTTCACTGATCTCATGAATAGAGTATTCAAGGAGTTCTTATATCACTTTGTAGTAGTCTTAATTGATGATGTGCTTATTTACTTCAAGGATAAGTATCTGCATGAATACCATCTCAGCCGGGCACTTGAAACATTAAGGAAGAACAAATGTGACTTCTGGTCATCTGAAGTGTCTTTCTTAGGCCATGTTATTTCTGGAGAAGGTATATCAGTTGATCCTACCAAGGTTAGTGCGGTGATGAGTTGGGAACGCCCAAAGACTGTCACAGAATTACAATCTTTTTTGGGTTTAGCTGGATATTATAGAAGATTCGTGAAGGACTTTTCACAAATAGCATTGCCAATGACAAGGCTAACTCAGAAGGAAGTCCCATTTATATGGTCTGACACATGTGAAGCTAGTTTTCATACACTAAAAGAATGCCTAACATCTGCACCTATCCTTACTCTATCCTCCGAGAGTGAAGAGTTTACAGTGTACATTGACACGTCTAAAGAAGGACTTGGGGCAGTCCTTATGCAACATGGTAAGGTAGTTGCGGATGCATCACGACAGCTCAAGACACATGAAAAGAACTATCCAACACATGATCTTGAATTAGTTGATGTAGTTTTTTCTTTAAAGGTATGGAGACATTACCTGCATGGTATTACTTTTGAAATCTTCATTGATCATAAAAGCTTGAAATATCTATTTGATCAGAAGAAACTCAACATGAGACAATGACAGTGGCTAGAGTTGTTGAAAGACTATGATTGCACAATCTCCTACCACCCTGGTAAGGGGAACATCGTAGATAATGCCCTTAACAGAAGAACTTATTCACCTGGGTTGGTGAGTACTATCCACTTCTAGGGTTTACTATCAACGTTAAGTGAATGAAAACCATTTGATAATAGGGCCGATACTATAACTATTCCTCACCAATACAAACCAGAGATCTAGGATCGAATAAAGAGAGGAAAGTAGGATGATCCAGTCCTTAAAGACTTGAGACAACAACTTGAGAAGAATGAGATAGAGGGATTCCAGATACAAGATGGGTTACTGTATAACCATCATAGAGTTTGTGTACCAAACACACCTGAACTAAGGAAAGACATCTTGCGAGAAGCGCACTGCTCAAGATTATCTATTCATCCTGGAATTACAAAGATGTATAAGGATCTCTATTCACACTTTTGGTGGTCGGGAATGAAGAAAGATGTTGCTGAATTTGTGAATTCATGTTTCACTTTCCAGCAGGTAAAGGCTTCACACCAAAAGCCACCAGGATTATTGCAACCCCTCCCTATACCTGAATGAAAATGCGAAAGCATTTCCATGGATTTCGTTACTGGCTTACCTCAGATGACTGATAGTAAAGATAGTATCTAGGTTATAATAGATCGTCTGATGAAGGTAGAACACTTTATTCAAATAAGCTCATCTTTCACTCCAGACCAGCTTGCTGAGTTATATATTACACATGTGATTCGCCTCTACGGTATCCCAAAAGAAGTAGTTTTCGATCGAGATTCACGATTCATCTCACACTATTGGGAGAACTTCATGAAAGCCTTAAGCACACAACTATGCTTGAGCACAACATTATCATCCACAAAAGATGGTCAATCATAACGTATGGTTCAGACTTTAGAGGATATGTTACGAGCATGTGCCTTAGAATGGAAAGGATCATCGTTGAAACATTTGCCTCTTGCAGAATTCACATACAACAACAGTTACCATACAAGTATTGGCATGGCACCATTTGAAGCAGTTTATGGACGAAGGTGTACTACTCCTTTGTGTTGGCAAGAGGTCGGGATAAAGAACCTTTATGATTCAGATAGACTGCAAGAGACACGGGAAGATGTAGAGCTTGCTCGAAAAAGACTATTGACTGCTTAAAGTCGCCAGAAAAGCTATAGTGATACTAGGCGAAGAGACCTTGAGTTTGAGATAGGTGACTTTGTATTCCTTAAAGTATCACCTATGAAGAGAATTCAGAGGTTTGGTGTGCATGAGAAGTTAGCACCCAGGTTCGTGGGTCCCTTTGAAATTATTCAACGTATTGGGAAAGTGGCATATAGACTTGCACTTCCTCCACATCTTTCGGCAGTACATGATGTTTTTCATGTATCAAATCTGAGAAAGTACATTAAGGATCCAGAGCATGAGATAAATTGTGATGATTTACATGTTGAGCCAAACTTCACATACCAAGAGACACATGTGCAAATACTTGACAGGGATATCAAAAAGTTGAGAAACAAAGAGGTGCCTCTAGTTAATGTGTTATGGCGCAACCAAGAGTTTAAGAAGCAACGTGGGAATCTGAGATAGAAATGAAAGAAAGGTACCCGTACTTGTTTGAATGATAAAACTATGTATTCGGTATATGTTCATTATGAATGAAAGGACGTTCATTCTCTTTAAGGTTGTTATGCATGTATCTCTAGTCTCGAGGACGAGACTTCCTTTAAGGTTGTTATAATTGTAAAATCATGAACTTGGCATCTCTCGGATCCTATATCATAAGATCCGACTCATCAAGAGAAAACTAACGGAATTTGTTTCGTGTGAATCGGACTTCGTTTTGATTTGTTATGATTTTCGGAAGAAAGAGAAGTAAGGAGGGTTAAGACATCATTAACCCGTAACGACTGTCATTAACACTAATTAAACATGATTAAAGAAACTGATGACGGATTAAAAATCGCTAATGATCATTAGCAAACACTAATCAATAGTTAGCAAAAGATAACCGTAAGCCACGAAAGTTAAGTCGCGATTAGTGAAAGTTAATCATGATTAGTGTTAATTAAGCATCATTAGCGAATCTAGAATCCTCCGGAATGTTCTAACTTGAGCCCTATGTTTCGGATAAGTTTTGGCTAAAACCACGAGCCAAAACCACGGGTTGCTAACCACGGTTAAGGGCTAAACTATGGTTTACTAACCATGGTTAGCGGTTTTCTGAAGCCTATAAATACCCCCTACCCATTCATTCTCTACAATTTCCACTACCACCACTACCCAAGGTCTAGGGTTGAGAGGTCAAGAGGAAGAGTGGGAGGCGGGGAAAGAACGCTAGCGAAGCGCTGCTAGGAGAACGAGAAGGAGGAAGGAGCCTTAAAACATCCTTTCTGAAAATGAAACACGATAAAGCATTGCATACACGAGAGAGAGCTCGATTAGGTAACGAAATCCTTCCTTTTGTTGCTGAGTTTTCACATGAGATTATCGAAATTCTTGATTTTATTTTCTTTGCTATGAAGAACCCTAATTTTGGCTATTTTTGAAAAAGTATGAAGAGTTGCTTTGTGATTCCCACTAAAATAAGGTTTAAGCATCGAATTGATGCAGTGGCTTGGAAAATTAGGGTTTGGGAGTTAAAATAGGTATAAATACGAGTGTATATGTATATGAATACTATATATGTGAGTCTATACTAAGTATTGCTAATTATGCAAATCGAAGACTTAACGAAAGAAGTACATCACGGGAATTGATGTGGTTTGAGTTGGATCCTGAAAAGGATCGTGTGTCACGTTAAGGATGACTAGGAGTAGAACTACAGGTCCAGCATGCAACCTGTAGGTTTGTCGGAAGGAACCCGTATTGGAGTTTCCCTACCTAGGTGGTACACGGTTGCCCTGTTATGATAAGTGCGCACGAAATGAATGATTTGCAACACGTGGTACCCGGAGACAATATCTTCGAGTTGAACGGCGGAAGATGTGGTCATGCCATGTGGAGGCATGGGTGGTTCAATAGCGGATGGGTCATGATAATATATATTTAAGCCGCTAGGTTATATTGTTAGCTTGAGATTTTAAGCAACCGAGTCCTCGAGGATGGAGTGCTCGTTTGTTTTAGAAGCTGAGGATTTGAGACCCTGATTAATAAAAGAAAAGGAAATTGTCAGGATAGTATTGGAGGATTGTTTGAGGTCACGTGTGGCGGCTGATGAAGCCACATTTCATCATCTTTATTCTATCATTTTGGCATCAAAAACCCTCAGCAAATGCGTGTAAATACCCTTAAATCCATCATCTTAGCATTCATGCATGTGCATCCAATTAGTGTATAAGATACTGTAACTAAAGCCAAAATTATAGAATAAATAAAAGAAAAGAAAAAGAATAAAATATTGTAAATATTTTATGACCCAAAATCCCGAGACCTAGGCATCTTGATGAATAGGTCGACAAGGAATAAAGTAGGGGGAGATAAGGGTCAAATACAGTAGAAATACCTATACTTTTCATTCATTCTTTATTCATTTTGGGACCTATTTTTGGTTCCACTTTTTATAACTCAAATAAAGAAACTTTGTACATAAAAGTTGTAGATAATTTAATGAATAAAATAACAAAATTGATTTCACTGAAAAATAATGTACAGATAAAAAAGTTATGGTCTGAATAAAAATCCAGAATCCCAACTTCCCAGACCCGTATCTCACAACTAAAAACTCCAAATGCAGCAAACTCACCTTTAATTGTATATAGAATAAAATAAGCTATTTAATGGCGGTGGTTTCGCATTTGGCGGAGCTACGGTTTGAAAGTTGAGTTTTGGACCCTCATTGTATAGTTGTACAGATTAAAATATTCAATCTATTATTTATTCATTATTTGTATATTTTTATACTTTTGTAAATACTACTTATAATAATTAGGTACATTAAAACAGGGATAAAAACCCAATTAAAACTCAAAATAAAAATATATGTATATAAAATACACAGGTATTATACCTATACACATACCTATACAATACCTACTTATATTTTATTTAATATACAAAACACATTAGAAAAATAAAATAAAAATATATTTGGGTATATAAAAGTATTTTATAATTTTATAAAATAATAAACATAATTAAATAAATAAAAAATACCAAAATAAAAATAAAATAATCAAATATATAGGTAATATACCTATATAGGGTGTAAAAAGCAACTTGTAAAAATAAACTCATAAAAATAATTAAAAATCATGATAAAATTCTTTACAAAATTTTAAACATTTTTTATTTTATAACCTAAAATTAAATAAATCATTTTATATTTTAAATTGATTTAATAATGTATTTCCAGGAGGTTTTTCCTGGTTGGTCCACGTGGACCAACCAGGTGGTCGGGCTCGTTGACCGAGGTCAACAGCCTGACCTTCCTCCCTGCCTTATGTCAGAACAACGGTTTGACCCATGTTCTCGATTTTTTCGAGGATGCCTCGTATCTCCTTTCATAAATCATCCTTCATAACTTTTGTAGCCCATCTATCCATGAATCACGCCTGGGTGATTCCTCGGGTTGTGGAGCATCGAAGCATCCGTGACGCCTAGTTCTATGAGCCCTGGTCGTCAACCCTACTTAAGCAAGTTTGAATTTCGATTCAAACTTGAACCCCAATCTTGGTCCCTCACCTAGTGATCTCAATCGACTCCTGGAGGTGAAAGCTCCAGGACTGACTCATCCAGGAGGCGGAGCAGCGCGGCTTAGGGCGTTCCATTGACCTCCGGCCACCCACCGTTGAGGTACCCTTAACCTCGGGCCCCCAGGCCCTTGAGCTGTGTTTATTCCTATCCATTTCATTCGCATTCATTTAGCCATAATCGTAGAATCAAAAACCCTCAAAAAATCTCACTTTCATCGATCAATTCGTCCAATCCATTCATCTCGCCGGAGCGCACCTCCGGCCAAGCTTCACCCCGCCGATTCACACCATAGCATTCCCCCCTGCGGGGCTCAGGCATTTTGCCCTGAGCCCTTTCACTCTTCTCTTGCAGGTGTTGGGCCCTAATCCGCACCTGGGGCTCATTTTGGAGGAGGCGGAGAAGTACCTGGAGCCCTTGTGCTCCGGCGACCTCGGCGAGCCCTCCGGCCTCCGCCGGATATTTCTGGAGCTACCAACATTTTGTGGACCACCGCAGGAGCATCGGATGCCATTTTGGAAGCGTAAAGGAGCGGCGGAGGAGGGAGATTGACGCTTGGGAAACTCGCCTCCCCACGAGTTCGTCCTAGTTCTTCGAGAGCCCTTCGCAGCCGTTGGATCTTGAAGGCGGCCCAGATTCCACGTCGACCGTCCGATCATCAGAGCCACCCCACCGTCGGATCTCATCTGAGATCCAATCTCAGACGTCGAAGTCGAACCGTCATCGCGCGTTCAGGGCGCGCGACGTGTCAAGTGAACGGCCCACAACCGTTCGATCGCCTTAGCGAGGGATTTTTGCAAGTATACCCCTGCACCTTTTGTAATTTTCTTTTAGTCCTGAAACTTTAATTAGTAGTTAAAATTTTTTGTAAAATTTACAAACATGCCCTCGGACTTTAAGTATTTACACATAGGTCCTCTGCCACGTCACCTCACGTGACCTGTTCACGTGAGGTGTGGGCTTTTTGCAGTGAGGCCCTCGGCCCTTTGGTTATTTCGTTCCAGTACCATAATTTATAGATCACGTGTTAAAGTTTTGAAAATTTTGCATGTAAACCCTCAGGTTTTTGGGAATTGCAGTTAGGTCCTTCTCAGGCGCGTGCAAGTCACGCGCCCTGGTGGGCATTTTACACCGATACCCCTGCAGGTTTGTAAATTTGTGATTGGTCCAGAAAATTAAATATTTAGTGTTATATTTTGTAGAAAATTGCATGTATGTCCCTGTATGTTTTAATATTTGCACATATGCCCCCTACTAGGTTGAATTATTTTTGTGTGAATGTAGTATTTATTTGGAGCCTCATTTTAATTCGAAAAATTTTCAAAAATTCAAGTTAATCTCCTGTTCACTTGCACTTTCACGCCATATTTTTAGTTTTTGATTTTATTTCATTTTCATACTTATTAAAAGTCAAAGACTCCTCATTTCAGTACTGTCTAGCTGAGAAAATGCTAAAAAATATTAAAATACCTTAAAAAAATTTCAAAAAAATTACATGTTGTGTATTTTAACCTATTTTAGTGTCAATCCAAAAACCACTAAAAATATCAAAAGAAAAACCTTAAAAATTCAAAAATACCCAAAAACTTCTAAAAAATATAAAAAATTCTAGAAAACTTCAAGTTCTGTAGTTTCCTCTTGTTATTATCTTTATTTTAAAATTAGTTTGGAAAATTTTGGTGGCTGTTTGATATTTTTCATTCATAGTTTTGCCCGCATCCAGTAGCTTATTCACTGTTTTCACGTATTTTGCCTTTTAAAAATACCAAAAACATTTCGAAAAATACCCAAAAATCACAAAACAGTAAAAAAATCATAAAAAGACCAAAAGATTTTATTCTTGAATTTTTGAGTATTTTTGCATATTTTTTAAATATTCTATCTTCCCTTTTATTACATAGTATATACATTCCAATATTAAAAAAATATAAAATATAAAAGTAGAAAAATCAGAAAATTAAAAATCAAAATAAAAAATTAATATATATATATTAATTAAAACCCACAAAAATCCTTGCATTGCATAGTGTAGACAACACTTCACACTCACACTCACACACACACACACACACACACACACACACACACACCTGTTTGATCTACCCTGTTTGGCTCCCTGTGTTCGAACTCTCTACGTACTTGCTTGCTATACACCATTTATGTAGAGTTAAAAATAAATTTTAACTTCATATGTATTTCTTATTGCTTGATCTTTAGTGTGGGTTAATTGTTGATTAGATCCGGATTTTGAGCGGTCAATACACCGACTGTGTTCCCGCCTTGTGTGGAACACAAGACCGTTTGATTTTCGGGTTTATCAAATGGCGTCGTTGCCAGGGAGCAACAACGAGTAGATCATCATTTTTGCTTGATTGTGTTTGTTTGTCTACCATTGCTTCGTTTTATCTCTCTTACATTTTTGATAGATATTGTTGAACTTTTCTGACCATCTCTTTGTGTCTTCTTGCGAGGGATCGCGGAGCGAGGTGGATCGCCTAGGGGATCCGGAGCAACCACGTGAAGCGGAGCCGTCTTTTCTTAAGCCAAGCTAGCAGGAGAGAGCAGGAGGATTGTGAGAGTGATTAGATTAGGTTGCATTTTATTTTGTGAGAGAGTGATTATTAATTTGTAATAATACAGGACTTGGACACTTGAACTTCCGGGCCCAATTTCCAAGTGTTTGTTCACTTGGGGGCTCACCGCGGATTTTGACGAGTTTTTCACCGCTGTCATTTTTCGGTTTTGATTTCATTTTCACTTTCTTTTGTGGAATGAGCCCTTAGTTCTAGGCTTTTGCTTGATCGATTAGATTAGTTCCAAACACACTAATAACCTTTGCATGCACCTATAGATCGTATTTGGACTTAGTTTAATTAAACAGTTAACTCATCTTCTTAGATCCGCCGCGTCGCGAGCCCTCCCCATCAAGCGCTACTCCTGAACTCGATGTGTCGAGAAGAGGAGGGGGGTCTAGACCGGACTCTTAGGATCGAGGATTGGTGATTAACTTGTGGTTCTTAATGCTAGCAATTGCATGCTTAGGACGATTTCCGCATTGCATACCGGCATGTAGATTAGGTTTATAAATTTCTGCTTTGCATCCCGCATGGAGAGAGCTGGGATTCGCTAAGTCTTCTTACTTTGCATCCATCATTTAGGCACAAAGGTGAGATTTCCACCTTGGTGTCGACTTGCACGACTTTTCCGACTCTATTCTCCCTCTGTTTTTGGACAAAGTAGGATCAAGAAAATACAAAAACCGTTAGGCGCTTGTTTGAATCTACTCAAAAGAAGCGATAACACCAAAAAAAATTAAAAAAGGGACTGCTAAGAAAACCTTGACCTAAATAAAACTTGTAATTGGATTCATTGTTTGGGGAGAGTCACACCCTCACTTGTTTTCAGGTTGCATGGGAAGGTCTCCTTCAAGTGAGATGAGTGCTTCGTAAGGATTAGAGCCCAAAACCCAGTCTGTGGCTGCCTTGTGTATCGCCTGGATTTCCGAAGTATTGGCGCTTCTATCGTACGTGGACGAGTAGGGCTTGGTCAACAGTGGTGAATCTCTATTGTGTAGAGCATCGACTTTATCCGAAGTATCGAGCCTAGGCCACGCCTTCACGGGGGTGTCTGTCTCATCGTCTCCCGTCCGAGTAGGTTCTTGCACGCTCACGGGTGATTCCGTTACGAGCGAGTTCCGAAGTATCGGTTTCGCCTATTGGCTTCCTTTCTTTATTTCTTTGGCTGAGTAGGGATCCAAGAAGAGGTTACAAGGACTTTAAAAAGTGCAGACTACATGTTACAAAGGAGGAGGACAAGTACGGGATACTTTTCTGGCAGTACTCTCGCTCCTATAGGCGTAGCGCTCTAAGAACTCGTTAAAAGATAAATGCATGAATTCATTTAAAAGCTACAAAGATAAAAGTCGAACCCTTACAGCTTCACGTGTTGAGTTGGTGAACCCCCTTGTCTTGTGTTTGATTGCTAGCTGAATTTAGGTCAAGATAAAAAACACCGCACAATCGTGTGCAATTTTGCCCTCTTCTTCTTCTTCACCTTGCTCTTCTCAATAATCAAGATGATGGGACGGAGATTTCTTAGGCCGACTTTGTCGGCATCGCTCTCCAGCACTCCTCCTTATTCATCTAGGACAACCTCGGAGAGTCCACTCTCCGAGCCTGAGTTCACTTCCGCCCTGTTCCCCCTCGACCACTCCTCTCACTCTCCTTCCATCAGTCCAAGAGTTTCAGAATTTAGTGCATCGCAGAGCTCAGAACATTTGACGGCACCTGAGATGGGTTCTTTTGCTTTTTCAGAGAACCCAGACATGGCTGACAGAGGAGAGCATCCTGATGATCATGAGCACCCGCCATTCTTCATTGATCAAGACGCCATCAACAATTCACTTCTAGCATCCCTGGAAATCATGCAGAGGCAGATCCGAGACCAGGGAACCTTCATGGGTGATCTCATGAGAGAAATAGCACAGATGCGAGAAAACCGACCTGGGGCCGGTGGCGGTGGTGGAGGAGGAGATGGACCTGATGCAGGAGGAGGTGATCCCGATGCTGAGAGACCGCCACAGACTATCATGAGGGAATTGCACAATCCCGCAGTATCCCTCACTCATAGTTGGATCAGACTTCCGCCTATCCATGGAGATTTCGAGCTTCGGCCCCATACCATTCAGCTTCTACCCAAATTCCATGGGTTGCCGATCGAAGAGCCACACCTCCACCTCCAAGAGTTCGAAATGATCTGCAGTACCATCCATGATAGCTGATGACCGAGGACACTATCAAGATGATCGCCTTCCCTTTCTCCTTAGTTGATAGAGCCGCATACTGGCTCAAGCACTTAGGGCGATTCATCGATACTTGGGCAGATCTCCGGATCGCGTATCTGAAGAAGTACTACCCTCTCGGCCAGACGAATGCAGCTAGAGCCATGATCAGCAACTTCGTCATGATCTCGAATGAACAATTCCATGAATCCTGGGATCAATTCAGAGAGCTCGTCGACCGATGTCAACATCACGATATCTCCAAGCCCAATCTAGTTCAGAGCTTCTTTTGTTGGCTGACACCGGAGCTGTAGGGGCTAGTAAACGCCTCTTGCGGTGGGTCCTATTTTTCCAAGGGGGAGGACGACGTTTGGACCATCTACGAAGGCATGGCAGAGAACTCAACCGTCATGGCCCAAGCCCGTGTTTACACACAGCAGAAGCCCCCGCAAGGAGCGGGATCATTCCAGAGAATCGTCCGCATCGATGCCGGTCCTAACACGTCGTCGGCAGCCGTAACCCAAGCAGAATCAGCCACAACCGACATGGGCATAATCAGTGAGAAACTGGACCGTCTCGAGATCCTCGAGAAAAAGCAGATGCAAGGCATGGCCCAGATGGACCATATTGCCAAGATGATGAGTGACCTGAAGACGCAGATCTTTTGCGTCCAGGAGGCACAGATATCTTCCCAGCAGCCTCCCAGGTCACGTGCTGATCCGAGCAGTAGCAACACATCCCAACCCTTTGCCTCGTACCGCCAGGTCAACCACATCCAGGCAGAGCCGGTCCCGTTGCTATAGTACTATCCAGCGCAGCCGCCATCTCAGGACACTCAGATGGTGGTCTATCAGCCGGAGCAGCCACTAGCAGTTCTTCCTCCACCCTCCTTCGAGCAGGAACCATTGATGGAAGTCAATGGGATTTGGTACGACCGGTACCCTCCGCCCGGGATTCGTCGTGATCACCCCAGATTCCGTTGGGGCAACGGTGGCTTCTCATCTCAGCAGCAGAATCTAGCTCAAGGACAGCAGAGCAGCCACCAACCACATCAGCAGCAGGAACCCCAGTACGCCCGGCAACATTACCAGCAGGGTCCTCGTCCCGCCTATCAGGGACAACAATGGAGGCAGCGTCAGCAGCCTCAACAGTCATATCCCAGCCGACCCAGAACTATCCACACCAGCAGCAGCAACAACAGCCTCATTTCCTGCAAGGGAACCCATCCGGTTCTCAAGCCCCCGCTTTTGAGAACCCAGCTCTCGATGATCTTGCCTGCTTGCTTTCCGAACAGCGAGCATCCTTCAGGCAAGAAATGGATGAATTCCTGCAGGAGATGAGGGAAATCATCAAAGGCAAGGCCGCCATCCCCGTTCAGATTGAACCTAACCTGAACAATCTGAAAAGGAAGTCTGAGCAGATAGAGTTTATAGAGGATACCTCTCCTAGTGACTATTTGGTGACATATCTCTGTCTTTGCATGATGATGATTTTGTGACTACTAGGAGCGGTAGGATGTCAGCCGGCGGTGCCTCTTCTGAGCGACAACCACATGCAGGATCAGGAGCGCCAGAGGAGCAGAGCAGTGGTGCTGATGCCACTAATAATGATGCTGAGGACGGTGGTGCTGAGGCCACCAATGATGGAGATCCAGATGACGGTACTGAGGCTGTCGTGATACCAGATGCAGACGGTGGTGCTGATGCCACCATTTTGGATGTCGAGCCAGAGCGCGGTGCTGATGCCGTGAAGACAGGTGCCGGTGGTGGTACTGACGCCACCACATCTACTTTTGTTGAGTTTCCCTCTGTTATGTTACCACCTTTTGTATCTATGGACTGTGGTAACAAGAAAAACAAAAATATGAATAAAGGAAAGGTTCATGTTCACGTTGCGGATCCATATATGTTAAATTATGATGATTGTATGGATTCTAATCCTTCACAGGCACAAGGACCTATTTCTAGTCCTCCATCTGAGGAGGCACCTACCATCCCCTTCCCTGAGGCACTCCGCCGGGCGAAGGGGAATAAAAGAGAAAATAAAAAGATCAGCAGGTAGAGTTCAGCAATCAGATGATAGACAGATTCCATATTCAACTGACTCTAAAAGAAGCACTCGAGCACATCCCCCTCTTCAAAAAGAACTTGCAAGAGAAGACTACAGTCCGCAGGAAGAGGAGGAATCACAGAGATCAGATCCATGTGCTCACTCATTCCACTTGCTGCACTATTCAGAACAAACTGCCAGCCAAACGACCAGACGCAGGAGCTCCCTATGTCAAATGCGAGATCCAAGAGCAGCAGTTTGATCGTACTCTGTTAGACAACGACTCTTCAATTAACCTTCTTCCGGCAGCCTTACTCAACCAATTCGAGTTTGGTCCTCTTTTTAGGAGCAGGACAGTCCTTCAGTTTGCTGATAGGTCAACTAAGAGGTCGAAGGGGTTATTGAAAGACGTGGTCGTTACCATTCAGGGCCTGAAATTCCCCGTGGACTTCGTTGTGTTGGACATGGAGATCCCTGAGTCGGTAACCGATGCCCCCATCATACTCGGACGTCCATTCTTAGCCACAGCCAAGGCAGTGACCGATCATGATAGTGGGAAGGTGTGTTTTCGTGTAGAGGGAGAAACCATACAAATAGAGACGATCGAAGAAACAAGATCCAGAGAACTAGAATGCTCAGAGCAGTCTAGCGAAGCAGCGCAGATGACAGAGGAAGAGCTAGACATCCACCAGGAGTGTGATTTTGTGATGACAGATGATGAATCTAACTGGACAGATCCTGTAGCACCGACCCTCGCCTTGCCTACAGATTCATTATATCTAAAGCTTATGGCAGTCGAGAGCCTGGAGAGCACACCCCTGGACGAGGATACACTTGAGGCTGACAGTGTTGGGACGAGTGGTGCTGATGATTTTCACTCTTGTTCATCTTCTTCTGATCCCTCGGATTCAGACATTGATTGGGATGATTTTGATGACTATTTGCCTTGTCTGATTCCTTCTGAGCCAACGACCATGACAGAGTGTGAGCCAGTGCAGTTCATTGATGATGCAGCAAGCCGGCCTTTGTCAGAGATTCATGCAGAGCGAGAGTTCTCCCATGCGGACCTGGTCGCCTTCACACAGACATATCAGAAGCTAAATCTGCCACCTCCCAGTTGTCCAGAATTGAAATCTTTGCCGCAGTCGTTGAAGTATAGATTCCTTGCGGGTAAGCCAGATATGCACCCATTCATTATCTTAGCAGGTTTGACTGGAGAGCAAGAATCTCATCTGATGGAGGTTCTTGAAAGAAACCGCAAGGCAATAGGATGGAGTATAGCTGATCTCCAAGGGATTAGTCCGGCTCTGTGCTCCCACCACATCTATCTTGAGGATAACGCTAGGCTGTCGCGTAAGTTCCAACGACGGTTGAACCCGAATCTTCGAGACGTAGTCATGAAAGAAATTTCGAAGTGGTGGAGCGTCGATTTTATCTACCCCATCTCCGACTCTAAATGGGTCAGTCCGTTACATGTGGTGCCTAAGAAGACGGGTATCACTACATTTGTGAATGAGTTTGGGGAGGAGATCGCTACCCGAGTACCCACTTCTTGGAGGGTCTGTGTGGACTATAGACGATTGAATGAGGCCACCAAGAAGGATCATTTCCCGCTGCCATTCATTGATCAGATATCAAGCGGCTAGCCGGGAAGAGTCATTACTGCTTTCTTGACGGGTACTCCGGATATAATCAAGTGGCCATTACGCCCGAAGACCAGGAGAAAACGACATTCACCTGTCCGTTTGGGACTTATGCTTTCATACGGATGCCCTTTGGTCTATGTAACGCTCCGGCGACATTCCAAAGGTGCATGTTGTCCATTTTCTCGGACATGGTGGGTGACTGTTTAGAGGTCTTCATGGATGACTTCTCGATCTATGGCGACGGGTTCGATGCTTGTCTTGACTGCCAAGACCATGTGCTTCAGCACTGCATTGAGGTCAATCTTGTCTTGTCTTGGGAGAAGAGTCACTTCATGGTGACTCAAGGGACGGTCCTTGGTTATATCGTCTCCAACAGGGGCATGGAGGTCGATCCGGCCAAGATAGATATCATTAGAAAACTCAATCCACCGTTCAATTTGCGTCAGTTATGGTCTTTTTTGGGGCATGTCAGTTTCTACCGACGGTTCATTCAGGACTTCAGTCGTATTGCCTGACCGCTTACTGATCTGCTGACGAAAGACATCGAGTTCATTGTCAATGATAAGTGTCTCGCGTCTTTTGAGACTCTCAAAAATATGGTTGTTTCAGCTCCTGTCCTTCAGCCACCTGATTGGTCTCTCCCATTCGAGATCATGACGGATGCTTCAGATTTTGCCGTTGGGGCTGTGCTTGGATAGAGGAGGGATGGTTTACCGTTTGCCATTCACTACGCCAGCCGGACTTTGGATGCTGCTCACCGGAATTACACTGTGACTGAGAAAGAGATGCTGGTCGTAGTTTTCGCTTTGGATACGTATCGATCTTATATTCTCGGATCTAGAGTGACCATCTACACATATCACACCGCCATCCGGTACTTAATGGCCAAGAAGGATGCCAAAGCACGTCTTACCAGATGTATCCTTTTGCTCCAGGAATTTGATATTGAGATTAAGGATAAGCCTAGAGTCAAGAATGTGGTGGCGGATCATCTCTCCAGATTGGAGAATCTTGAGGAATCTGAGCCCAGCGCACCTATCACAGAGACGTTTCCAGATGAGGCGATCTTGGCTATCATCTTGCTCCTGTGGTATGCCGACATTGTGAACTATCTTGTTGCCAAGACGGTCCCACAAGGTTACCCCAAGCAGACGAGACCTTCCTGGCGAAGGCCAAGTTTTACCATTGGGAGGATCCCGTCCTTTATCATGAAGGAGGGGATAGCATCTGGAGGAGATGCATTCCTCAAGAGGAGCAGCATAGCGTCCTCACATACTGCCACAAGCTTGAGGCAGGAGGACATCATTCTGGAAAAAGGACAGCACAAAAGGTGCTTCAATCCGGCCTATGGTGGCCTACTCTCTTCCAGGATTCTGATGAGTTCGTGAAGAGATGTACTGACTATCAGAAGATGGGAACCAGCGGACAGAGAGACATGATACCCATGCAACCCATTCACTTTTGTGAGGTTTTTGATGCATGGGGGATTGATTTCATGGTCACATTTCCTAAGAGTCAGGGATTCGAGCATATTTTGCTCGCTGTAGATTATGTCAGCCGATGGGTTGAGGCCATCCCCGCCCGAGCTGCAGATGCTAAAACCGTATGCAAATTTTTGAGGAAAAATATCATTTCACGGTTTGGGGTACCTAGAGTCTTGATTTCAGACGGGGGGTCTCATTTCATCAATGACAAGGTTAGGGACCTTGAAGACGAGTTCGGCATTGACCATCGGGTTGCCACACCGTATCACCCTCAGACTAATGGTCTTGCCGAAGTATTGAACCGGGAGATAAAAACTATCTTGCATAAGGTTTTCCGCCCAGACCGAAAGGATTGGTCACAGCTTTTGGACTCGGTCTTGTGGGCCTATCGGTCTTCCTTCAAGAATCCATTAGGGACATCTCCCTTTCGACTCGTCTACAGCAAGCCATGCCATTTGCCAGTGGAAATCAATCATAAATATTTTTGGGCAGTCACTGAGTTACTATTAGATCCTGAGAGTATAGGAGAACAAAGAAGAGCAGAGTTGGTAGCCCTGGAAGAACTGAGAGATACTACCTTTTCTAGCAGCCTACAATACAAAGAGAAAGTGAAGACATGGCATGATTCTCATATCAGCCATAAACAGTTTGAGCCAGATCAGAGAGTATGGTTGTATGATTCCAAGATGAAATTATTTCCAGGGAAATTACAGAGCAAGTGGAGAGGTCCGTATGTGGTAAGGAAGGTACATGACAATGGCAGTGTTGACATATCTGAACCGTCATCTTCCTCTGCCTTCCGTGTCAATGGTCAACGCCTGAAGCTATATCTAGATCATGACCCGCCGACCATTGACGTTGCCCCCATTCTTCTAGTATGAGATGTGTTCTTTGACTCATATCATCTGCATCTCATACACGGTGATCACTTCTATCTTCCACTGTACAGATCATCTATCTATATCATGCTTCCATCTGTTAATCTCTTTTCTTATTTTCTTCTTTTCTTCTTTTTCTTTTCTATTTTCTTTATCTATCAAAAAGGTGCCGCCCTTGTAGAAAGTTTTTCATACTTAGGACGTACTTTGTCCTAAGTATAGGGGGTGTGCACCCCGAGTTTCTCTATTTTTCGATCCTCTCCATTGTCTCCTCTTCTTGTCTATACTTAGGGATATCTTACCCTAAGTATAGGGGGAGACAACCCGAGTACGATCTGTTCATTCCCACCCTTGACCCTCCCTGCGTTGTGTACAGTCTGCTATACTTAGGCTTAGTTGATCCTAAGTATAGGGAGGACGGTCAACTTCTCATAGGTTCATTCATTCATTCTTTAGACTTGCCTATACTTAGTACGAGTTCTGTATTCTCTTTTCTCTTCGATCTATGAGGACATAGCTCAAGCTAAGTATAGGGGGGTCGTATATACTCTGTATACACTTTAGCCATAACTCGTACTTTCGTATTTTCTTAATAATATGGCTAATAATTCATTAAAAACCCTAATAAAAAGATGTGATTATTCCTCAAATGCTTTGTGTATTTATTGATTAATAAATCAAGTGAAAATAATTTTTGCAAAATGTTTGAAAAATAGTTTGAAAATCTTTGTGAAAAATCTTTTGAAAACTATTTGGAAAATGTTTTGTTACATGTTTTCAACCTTTGTAAAAACATTTTGATTGTAAAAATATTTTCTTTGTGTGAAATAAAATGTTTGAAAAAATGATTTGCAAAAGGTTTTAAAAATGGTGGCAACAATAGTTGAAAAATCTATATATACTATTTTGAAAACCTTTGCAAAAATGATTTTCAAATGTGTGTACATGATTGTAAAAATTATTTTGGACTATAGTTTTCAAAACGGTTTGAAAAACCTGTGTCAAATAAGTTTGAGGAATACATACATCTCACCAAAATTCTTTATATGTATATATGTGTATAAAATTGACCATTTACCTTGTAAATTCTTAAAATCCACTTCTTGTATATATAAGAAGCACTCCCTTGTACATATTTTCGCCTATCTTTTAGCCAAATCTTTTGTCTTAAAAAATCCCAAAAACATTTGTAAAATTAAAATCCAAAAATATTTGAAAAATCTTTTTGAAAAATCTAAAAAAAATGCATCATCATCATCTTTTCAAAAACCCCTAAAAAGTTCAAATCTTTGAAAATTGCATCACAAAATATTTTCTGCATAGCATTGCATAGCATGAGAATTTTTCGGATTGAGTTTGATAGTTGAACAAGTCTAAGTAAAATCCGGAGATTGGAGCTTGATTGGACCTTAAAATCTACTTAATAAAAGGAACCCTATAGGAACTGGGATTAAGGTACTTCAGGTCTAGTTGACTTAATTCATTGAGGATCACGGGACTTGGTTCAATGAATTCTTGACTGCCTAAGCAGAGTATTTCGGAGCACACGCACGACTCTTGTTGATAATGACCTAACTTGGACACTTGCACCTTTCACATGGCTCAACTCAGTTGGAGTGGTGAGGAGGTTGGATTTGCCGGTATGAGACGCACACAGGTGGAAACACTTGTCCTCCTCTAGGGAGGGAAGTGCGCCCCAACCCGTCCAGTAATGATGAGTTTCGAGGATAGGAGATAGTGGGTTGCAATAAAGCTTCAAAAGAGGGATAGTCTAACTGGCTCAAGAGGAAAAACTCCCTATGTAAATGCTGCTGTGCATAGTATTCAAAAAAATGCAAAAAGCAAAAACTCCAAAAAGTGGACAGGCTTGTACAAAAATAAAAATGCCTGCCGGAGTGTACATATGTGTAAAGCCAATAAGCAAGCTTGAGCTTCAAAGTCAAATCATGTGAGCCTGCAGCTGGATGACTTGACTACACTGGTCTTGCATCCTAGGATAGGTAGCTACACTGGCTACCGTCCATTCTTCTCTTCACCCCCTCCTCTTGAGCTGGTTGCCCTTGAACTTAGAAGGGAATACCCTGCTCCTTGAGGGATGAGTTGTTGGATTGGAGAATCATTGGGTTGTCATATTGGAGAAGTCAGTCTCTTTGTCGTTTCAGTTGGGGAGAGCCACCATCACTTACACTGTACAAGTCAGATTCATAGTCGTAAGGGTTTGCGTATGAGTTGAAGTATTTCTGACCTGGCTATAAAGGGGACTTGGGCAGAGTTTTGGGATTCTCGGGGACTGCTGGATTTCAATCTGGTTCTCACTATGGTTCCGCCCGCACTAAAATTTCAAAGGTCCGACTTGAGCTCCAAACTTTGATTTTGTGAAGACAAGTCTGATAATTAAACTTAAATCCATCTTCTTCTTTTTCTTTTCTTTCTTTTTCTTTCTGCACTTATTGCATAAGTGTTTGCTAGGGACTAGCAAAGGTAAAGTATAGGGGGATGATGAAGCCACATTTCATCATCTTTATTCTATCATTTTGGCATCAAAAACCCTCAGCAAATGCGTGTAAATACCCTTAAATTCATCATCTTAGCATTCATGCATGTGCATCCAATTAGTGTATAAAATACTGTAACTAGAGCCAAAATTATAGAATTAATAAAAGAAAAGAAAAAGAATAAAATATTGTAAATATTTTATGACCCAAAACCCCGAGACCTAGGCATCTTGATGAATAGGTCGACAAGGAATAAAGTAGGGGGGAGATAAGGGTCAAATAGAGTAGAAATACCTATACTTTTCATTCATTCTTTATTCATTTTGGGATCTATTTTTGGTTCCACTTTTTATACCTCAAATAAAGAAACTTTGTACATAAAAGTTGTATATAATTTAATGAATAAAATAACAAAATTGATTTCACTGAAAAATAATGTACATATAAAGTTATGGTCTGAATAAAAATCCAGAATCCCAACTTCCCAGACCCGTAACTCACAACTGAAAACTCCAAATGCAGCAAACTCACCTTTAATTGTATATAGAATAAAATAAGCTATTTAATGGCGGTGGTTTCGTATTTGGCGGAGCTACGGTTTAAAAGTTGAGTTTTGTAAATATTACTTATAATAATTAGGTACATTAAAACAGGGATAAAAACCCAAATAAAACTCAAAATAAAAATATATGTATATAAAATACACAGGTATTATACCTATACACATACATATACAATACCTACTTATATTTTATTTAATATAAAAAAACACATCAGAAAAATAAAATAAAATAAAAATATATTTGGGTATATAAAAGTATTTTATAATTTTATAAAATAATAAACAGAATTAAAGAAATTAAAAATACCAAAATAAAATAAACCTCATAAAAATATAGGTAATATACCTATATAGGGTGTAAAAAGCAACTTGTAAAAATAAACCTCATAAAAATAATTAAAAATCATGATAAAATTCTTTACAGAATTTTAAACATTTTTTATTTTATAACTTAAAATTAAATAAATCGTTTTATATTTTTAATTGATTTAATAAGGTATTTCCAGGATGTTTTTCCTGATTGGTCCACGTGGACCAACCAGGTGGTCAGGCTCGTTGACCGAGGTCAACAGCCTGACCTTCCTCCCTGCCTTATGTCAGAACATCGGTTTGACCCATGTTCTCGATTTTTTCGAGGATGCCTCGTATCTCCTTTCACGAATCATCCTTCATAACTTTTGTAGCCCATCTATCCATGAATCACGCCTGGGTGATTCCTCGGGCTGTGGAGCATCGAAGCATCCGCGACGCCTAGTTCTATGAGTCCTGGTCGTCAACCCTACTTAAGCAAGTTTGAATTTCGATTCAAACTTGAACCCCAATCTTGGTCCCTCTCGTGCCCCTAGTGATCTCAATCGACTCCTGGAGGTGACAGCTCCAGGACCGACTCGTCCAGGAGGCGGAGCAGCGTGACTTAGGGCATTCCATTGACCTCCGGCCACCCACCGTCGAGGTACCCTTAACCTTGGGCCCCCAGGCCCTTGAGGTGTGTTTATTTCTCTCCATTTCATTCGCATTCGTTTAGCCATAATCGTAGAATCAAAAACCCTAAAAAAATCTCGCTTTCATCGATCAATTCGTCCAATCCATTCATCTCGCCGGAGCGTACCTCCGGCCAAGCTTCACCTCGCCGATTCACACCATAGCATTCCCCCCGCGGGGCTCAGGCATTTTGCCCTGAGCCCTTTCACTCTTCTCTTGCAGGTGTTGGGCCCTAATCCGCACCTGGGGCTCATTTTGGAGGAGGCAGAGAGGTACCTGGAGCCCTTGTGCTCAGGCGACCCCGCGCGAGCCCTCCGGCCTCCGCCGGAGATTTCTGGAGCTACCAGCACTTTATGGACCACCGCAGGAGCATCGGACGCCATTTTGGAAGCGCAAAGGAGCGGTGGAGGAGGGAGATTGACGCCTGGGAAACTCGCCTCCCCGTGAGTTCGTCCCAGTTCTTCGAGAGCCCTTCGCATCCGTTGGATCTTGAAGGCGGCCCAGATTCCACGTCGACCATCCGATCATCAGAGCTAGCCCACCATCGGATCTCATCTGAGATCCAATCTCAGACGTCGAAGCCGAACCGTCATCGCGCGTCCAGGGAGCGCCACGTGTCAAGTGAACGGCCCACAGCCATTCGATCGCCTTAGCGAGGGATTTTTGCAAGTATAATCCCACACCTTTTAAAATTTCTTTTAGTCCTGAAATTTTAATTAGTAGTTAAAATTTTTTGTAAAATTTACAAAAAGGCCCTCGGACTTTAAGTATTTACACATAGGTCCTCTGCCACGTGACCTGTTCACGTGAGGTGTGGGCTTTTTGCAGTGAGGCCCTCGGCCCTTTGGTTATTTCGTTCTAGTACCATAATTTATAGATCACGTGTTAAAGTTTTGAAAATTTTGCATGTAAACCCCCGGGTTTTTGGGAATTTCAGTTAGGTCCTTCCCAGGCACGTGCAAGTCACGTGCCATGGTGGGCATTTTACACCGATACCCCTGCGGGTTTGTAAATTTGTGATTGGTCTAGAAAATTAAATATTCAGTGTTATATTTTATGGAAAATTGCATGTATGCCCCTGGATGTTTTAATATTTGCACATATGCCCCTGCCATAAAATATCGGGATTATGGAAATAAATGGATAATCAAGTGAAATGGGTTGGTTTAACGTTAAATTGAGAATAAAGGATGCTAATGGATTCAATAATGTTCAGTGAGGATGAGCTTGAGCATAATGACGTACACGTTCAAATCTAAGTTTAGACTCTTAGGACCAATGGTTGAGTTTTTCACTATAGTTTTGGTTTCATACCACGGTATCTGATTTTTAGTGACATGGGGTTAGCTTCGAGTATCCCTACCAAGGGAGAGGCATGCACCCTTGGGGCCCCAGGTAGATTCTTAGTTGACCATGATCTAGTAGGCCGTTAATCGAGGGACACATTACTTGGCATATCGATGTGCCCTTTTTGTCCGATGTCACTCTCAGTTAACAGATGTGCGGTGTCAAGTAGTTATGACTGGTTATTTGTGCTTCACTTTTTTTCACTTAAGGTTTGTACTTAGGTACTGAGGTAGGTCACATTGATTTGTATATGAGTGTTAGTCACAAGCAGGGATTACTAGGAGTTGTCATTTACCTAAAGGAGAAGGCTCAAGATGATTTCGAGACTAAAATTTCAAAGAGTCGATTATAGACTAGTGGTGAGGGTTGGCACACGATACAATGTAGGGATTGTCTTGGCACACGTAAAGTGTGTGGATTGATTTAACACGATAAAGTGTGTGATTATATGTTTTGGATCAAGGCTACTATCACAAGGATATGAATAATGATATGGATCAAGAATCTAATTTTTTGGTCAATTTCAATGTGGTGTAGGCTGACACAGTCACCAGTTTTTGTTCACTTTCCAGCTTCTAGTGGTTCTTTCTTGATTAGTTGTTTAATGTCTTACTTGGAACCTTTACTCATGGCGTACCTACTTTCATGAATCTAGCAGTTCCTTAGGAGCAACCGCAACATTGAGCGGTTTGGCTGGTTTAGTTCTTTTGTTGTTGTTGTTACATCTAGGTATGTGCACTTTTGTTGTTTTTGCTACTATCTTTACTTGTACCTTTTGAGAGATGTATATCATATTTGTGTGGACATTACAATGGTACATGTATGTGGCCTTTTGTGGACATGGTTACATGACGAATGTAAATAAATAAAGTCTACTGCATTTTCTACTATCTTTTATGCTATGCTTTTTATTTCAATTATGTGTTTAGAATGTGAGATTACATTTACGTTGATTGGAATGTCAGATATCCGTGTCCTAGCTGGATGGATGCCACAGTTTGGTATTAGAGTAGTGATACTCCATTCTATTCCACTTATGTAATTCTTCAATATTATTCTAAGTACAACATTGTGTCCGAGAGTTTGTTGAGTCAGCATGAATAGCATAAAAATAGTAGTATCCATGTCTATATATCTCTAATAAGTAAGGAAAAGTACTAATGATATGGTTCTTTATGCATAACCATATCGCCTCGTGTGGATCCTTACATGAACAACAATTGGCCTTACTAGTCTAGGACATGCAGGATATGTAGCATCGCTAGGAGGCGATTGAGTAGAGGCTACAACAACAGGACGACTCATCCTACCACCCTTCCTGAGATGAGGACAGTGTACAGTGGCTAGTATCAATGGATCTAGAGTTATTTAGGGATGCAAATGCATTACATGTGCATCAAACCACATACACCACATACTAGAGATCACATCTATCACACTTCTTTGGCACTCGCACAATAGAGGAGGCAGAGCTTTGGATCAATCACATATTCAATTTCTAGGGATGATTTTGAACCAGTGGAGGAGTGGGTGACATTTCTTGAGTTCGCTTTGGCTGTATATGTAGAGAGATTGTGATGGGCTACTCGGGAGCATCTGATAAAGCCGATCACTTAGAATCTCTTTGTGGTTGAGTTTCATAGTGAGTTCTACCCTAAGCACTTTGGAGAAGACTAGAGGCGAAAATTACTTGAGTAGACACAGGGGTCGATGATGACTCAGGAGTACTTGATACAATACATAGAGCTATCTCGTCATTTTCCAACAACTACAATCTATCAACTGGAGAATCTACAGAAGTTCATCTGTGGTATACTCCATAAGGTATAGGACAAGCTCTCTACCTTGGATCTTACCTCTATCAAGGAAGTGGTTGTCGAGATAACGAGATGGGAGGGTACATAGAGCCGAACACCAAGAAGGCAACACAATTACGATATTTACCACCTATCCAAGTAGTACGTCGTCACTTCTCTCATTTTTGTTGAGAGCATCGCAACTAGCCCACAGTAGAGACATAACCAGCTGGTGGATCTACTTCTTCTCCCACCTTGGAGCATGTATTAGCCGGTCGTGCATGGCCTTCTCACTCCCCGACACTTGTACAAAGTTGTAGATCTGGGGGAGGTAGCTTGGTTTCTGAAGGTACACATTCTCAATGAGGCAGGGCTTGTTTATACTGTTGACATATGGGCCATTCCAAGTCCCAGTGTCCTTACCATGCAGTGGTTTGGGTACCTAACAATAGAGTGGGAGATCAAAAGAACCATCCAAACAGTCTCAGGAATCGAGATTCCACCATAGAGATCGAGAGACACATGGTTTATGATAACAATCATTCAATGTCGCAGGATCTAGTGCACCACCCCCTTACAGTCAACTAAATGCAATGACACAAAAGCAGGCACATGCCTCTGGATCAGTCGTCTAGGGTATGACTTCAGTACTTGAAGTTCATTTACATGCATTATTTGATTCAGAGGCTACACATTTTTTCTTGCATGTCGTATGGTGCCTACTTCGGGAAAATCTATGGTAAGTGTATACCTACCCTGTAGTACATCAAGGACCTAGGGGCCCAGCTGTTCATCATCCGACAAGCGGCTGAGGATGTAGCAGTCGATTAATCAGTCGAACACCGAGAGGTGGTTGTGAGGTCATACAAAATGACCCTCAGTCGCTGAAGTGACTGATCCCAAGATCCGACCAATTAAGTCAACAATCAACCTACAACTAGAGTAATCAAACCATGTAAATAAGAGTGCGAGGTCAAAATTTATTATAAACCCTACAAATAAATGAGTACAGTGGACAAGTAGAGTAGGGTGTCGAACACATAGCACATCTTGGTGTATCATTATTATTATTTATAGCTAAGTAATAATGTATTTGTTTATATTTTTGTGCACAATATTTATTGTCTTAATGTTTTGTATGTTCTAAAACTTTGTTATATAGATTTTTATTTATATAATTTTAAATTTTATTTTTATAAATTTTACTTTCTTTTTATATTTTCTTATTTTAAATTTCTTTTCCTTTTTAAGATATAATAAAGATATATATATGTAATAATGTATATAATATCGAGTATATATGTATAATATATTAAATATACAAAATCAGAAAATATAAATAAGAACAATCCTTTTTATTTATTAAATGATTTAAAAATATAATTAGGTATTTATCATAATTAATAATGATTATTATATATAACTATATATATGTATATAATATAATATAACATATTCTACTTATAAATACATGTATATATAGTCAAAATTTAGAAAATATTTTTTAGTTTTTTTATATTTTTCATTTATTTCTATAATTTTTGTTTATTTATGCTAATTTTTAGGTATTTTTATAATGCAAAGTATCCCAAATCAGGAACTTTTTTAATAGATCGAATTATTTTGAGGATTAAAAATACAAAACTTTTTGTGATTTTTAAGGATTTCTTTCAATTTTTGTGATTTTTGGTTTATAGTGATAAAATATAGTAATAGAAAACATGTATTTTTTTGGATTTTTTATGAATATTTTATTTTTTTTGTATTTTTAAGGTAAACATGGAATAAAAAGTACCCTTTTGATTTTTAATATTAGAAGATGCATGCAAAATGCTTATTGGAATATATAACGTGAAGAATCATGACATCAATCATTTTCATCTTTTTTTGCGAGAATTTTGGAGCAAGGAAAATATTTATGAAAAATAGAAAAGCATACAGAATATGTAATTAAGCTAGTAGGGGTACGTATGCAATAAAAATTAAATGTGAGGGGACATATGGGAAAACACCTTTTGTAATGTAATTCAAAATTTTAATACTAAACTACAAATAAAAAAGCTGCAAGGGTACAAATATAAATTTCCCAACTCATGTTGGGGGCCACGTGAGCTGACGCACTGGACTAACTTGTAATTTCTCCATAAAGTTTTGAACGAAATAAATATTTATAATACTTTTAAGATATTCAAAAAGGCGGAGGGGGGTATTTGAATATACCCACTTAACTTGGTCTGTTCAGTCGTCGTCCACTCGCCACGTGGAGGATCTGATGGCCTAGCTTGCGAACCCCTTCGAAAAGAATGCATGACCTAGATTACATTTGAGTCGTGTTCTTGATTTGCCGGCTGGGGAAGGGACTGCAAGAACGTGGGTGAACTCCGATGAGCTTCAACATTGGATATCTCTTTGCTTTGACAGTGATTTTTTGATCCGACGACAGGCACACGTTCCTGGTGGGTCTTCATAGTTGTTGGTCCTCTTCGATGAGCACAAGATGGCTTCGAGCATGATTTGGGGTGCTTCCTTGCTCCAGGAGACATGGAGATGCTCTAGACCTGATTTGCAGCTTCAAAAGAGATTCCAAGCAACAAAACATGCACCAAAAAATTTCCTAAACTCGAGGGTTATGCCCTTGACCATTGGATGAATCTTTAAGCGACGAGATGGGGTGAACGGTGGAAAGCTACGATGACTGGTGTTGGGATAAACTTGATTCCCATATCCATGATGGATATGGGTTTGAAGATGGGGGGAATCGATGGAGAAGTTGAAGAGGTATGATGTGGTATGGAAAAGGGGAAGAATTACTGACGAGAACGCTCGAATTTGGCATGGAGCTCAAGCTCTCGGTCAAATTAGGATTTTCTGATTAATCTTAAGCCCATCGAATAAACATGAAATTAAAATGCATAAATAAAACTAGAGCATAAAGATTACCTTGCTAATAAAGTAGGAAAGAGTGCCTCAACTTGGCTGGAGGTCAACGAAGCAGAACCAACATGAGGTTCTCCGACGGTGATCGTAGATCTCCTCCTCCAACCGGTCCTCTTCGCTGCAGGACCAATTAACTACTTGATGTCAGCAAGGAGAAGATGTTAGGAGGACCTAAGGGGCTAAAGAATGACCATGAAGGGATCAAACCCAAAAATGAAGGGGGGGGGGGGGGGGTGTAGGATGGTGATGGGTGGAGTTTGAGGATTGCGTGGAAGATGTTAGTGGTAGGTAGAAGAAGATGGGTTAGTGTGGAGGACGGACATGGATGCTACAAGATGGGTGGATCTCGAGGGAGAAGGTGAGTGTGGAGATGGTGTGATAAATCAGAGAAAAAGGGCACCCCGTGATTCTGACAAGGGTGGGTGGGCGGGGCATGACAGTGGACCCATGCCAACGATCGCTGCTCTCTGGTTGGTCCACATGGACCAACAACAACAACAAACAACAAAAAACCTTTTCCCACAATTAAGTAGGGGCAGCTACATGGATTCTTTGTCGCCATTCAAATCTATCTTGTGTCAATCTCGGGCTTATATCCAGGTGGACCAACCAGAAAAAAGAGAATTGGAAATTATTTATAATTCAACAAAAATAGTAAACTAATTAATTATTGTAAAAGATAGTACAAAAATCATAACTGGATCCCATTTATGCCAATGACAATTTTCTCCTAAATCAGTATAATATTGCAAGTAAGTCTTACTATCTACAAGGATGATTCATTACATTAACTCTATTTTAGTAAATATTTTGAAGTGAATCATGAAACAAGTATGTGAATGTTCTTCATAAGAAATAAAATAATCAACAATAATTTTATCCAATTTAACTTGAAAATACAACAGCAAGATGTGGGATTTCGTTACCTAATCGAGCTCTCTCTTGCATATGCAGCGCTATATCATGATTCGTTTCAGAAAGGATCATCTACAACTCCTAAAATGATCAAATTTTACTTTCATATTGTGCGAAGAATATATTTTCTCTCGTAATTTTAGCAGAGCTTCCCCTTACACAGGGTGATATTTCGACGGAGTTTCCCCTTATATCGGGAGATATTTAAAAATGAAAAGAATTTCCTCTATAAATTCATCAAAAGGGAAATAACAACAAAACAAAACGGGTATAACATAACTGCAAGTGGCGAAGAATTAGTAGGCATCACACGTCTTAGGTGAGTGAAGCGCGTGACGAATCACATGGTTCACTGACGGCCTAACCGTCCGCACCTAAGTAGGGCATTACTCAGATTCCTTAATAAAGACTACATAATCGGTAAGTCTTTTATCGAGGGTGAGCGAGTCATACAAAGAACTTGTATGCTCACTGACGACCTAGTCGCCCACACCCAAATATGGCTAGAATGAATTGGAAGCGAAGATAAATAAAAAACCTAGCTCAAGTTAGTGTTACTTATGTCCTACACAAAACCAATTAGGAGAGGATACACCATCCTTCTCTTCCTCATTTTTCGAAAGCATATTGCTGGCGTTCGTGCCTCCTCCTCTTCCTCCTGTACTCATTACCCTAGCCCTTGGGGCAGTGGTGTTAGTGGAAGTAATAGGGAACGAATGCGTATATATTTATTTTTAGCTCAATGGAATTTGATTTTTTTTGAAAAAAAATAGGCATCCGTGCTCCCTCTCCCAACGCTCCGCAGAAAGCACAACGCAGCAGTGAATTGGGGTTATATATACAAGGAGATCAATTAATTCGAACCCCATTATCTCTCACAACACATATGGTGGTAAAACATATGGTGGTGCCACTTCCCCAATGACTCAGGTGCCCTAATCAAAGATCTCTCGTTCAATTTCGATTCCAACGTTGTTCTCGCCCCAATCGAAGATCTCTTGTTCAAGTTCGATTCTGGTGTTGTTCTCTACCCAATCGAAGAAGGTTCCCATCTGGTCGAGGAAACTCATTCGGATATTCATCATTGTTCGTAATTTAATTTGTAGCTTCTAGTAATCTAGCTAGAGTACCGAGCAATTTCTTCTCTTTTTTGTTATCTGTAATCGAGAGCTTTGAGAAAAGATATCCCTCTCTCGTTTTTGTTGCGTGCAAACGAGAGATTCATTGTAAACATCTTTTTCCATCAAGAATGTTGAGACAGGAAAGTTCTCTCATTAATGTGGTTGCAATTGTTGGCTACGTGTGGAGAAATTTCTTATTTTATGTATAAAATTGACGTCTTTTATTGTTGAGTTGTATGGATTTTTAGATGGATAAACATGTCTATGGATGAGGGATCGTTACCCACCATTTTATAAATGTACTCATCCCCTCTCGTTTTGATTAAATTAGTGAATGTAGAGTCCTAACATGTGAGGAGGGAGATTAAGATTTACGTGTGCTCATGTGATTTTTTTCCTTCTCTTTAGGCTTTTTCACGTAAATCTTAGTGTCATTTTCTTGTGTTTTAATTTTTAAATTCCTACATGGTATGGTACAAGAGCAAGTTAAGGTTTTGTCTTCGTTCATCCATCTCTTCCTCGTCACTAATATGATATAATAGTCTTGTGTGTCACGTATTTTTTTTCTCTCCCTAGGATTTTCAGCTATTTATACTGTCATTTTCCTGCGCCTTTTGTTTTTACATTTCTGCATGTTACGGTGTCAGAGCCGCCAGGTTAGGGCGCCATTTGTTCACCTTCCTCGTTTCGGCCTCTCCTGGAAGCTGCGAGGCATCTCCGCCGCCTGTACGCTGTGAAGCATCTCCGCCGTGTTACCGTCTCCCACAACCTTGTGCGCAAGGCCATCTTGTTGAACCCGACCACGAGCCATCTCCGCCTCGAGGTCATCCCCGCCGCGCAGCCTCTCCCTGGTGCGCGACCCTCCCGCGCGGCCACCCTCTGTGCGCGGCCCTCCTGTTGCGCGACCCTCCTACGCGGTCACCCATTGTGCGCGGCCACCCTCACGTTAGTCTTGTGTACATTTATTATGTCTTGTCATATGCATTTTCCCCTGTTAGGGTTTATCGAACAGTACACGTGCGTCATTGTTCTCGTTGATGCTAAATCCGTTCCGTTTTCATGTTTTTGTGTGTAGAGCATGTCGGTTTATTACAAGTTCAAGAGCTCCAAAGTTTACAGTTCCATGCCAGTCGCTGGAATGTACATATCTGTGGCTGATTTGAAGCAACATGTCTTTGAGTCTAAAGGTCTTGGCGGAACAGATTACGACCTGCTGGTCACCAATGCTCAAACTATGGAAGGTTTGTTCTTTCTGATTTCTTGCTCGGAATTAAGGCCCTCCTTAAAATTCTCTGCCAATAAGAGAAATGGTTGTAAGGTCGCTTCTGAAATTGTATGTTAATTAGAGAAATAGAAGGAAGGTCCTATTCACTACTTTTGGCTGCTGTAAACCTAGTTTTGAGAAGGAGTCCTTTTCATGCACTAAAACGAGGTTCTGCACAGTGATATCAGTTTAAGAATGTGGTTATTTACAATGAAGAAGCCCTGATTGAATTTAGGTTAAATTACAAAAAAAGGTCTCAACTATCCCTCAATTCCCAATTAGAGGACTCATTTTTCAATTGTAACAAAGAGGGCTATGATCTTATGTTTTGTCTCAAATTGAGGCCTCCATAAGCTTCAATGACCCTTGTATATTGGTGTTAGACCCTTAAGTTGAAAATTTAGCCTCCTATTTGTTACAATCAATAAATGAGGCCCCTAGTTGTGAATCAAGGTAGAGTTGTGGCCCTTTTTTGTAATTTACCCTTCACATCTTTCTTATTTAAAAAAGGAATAGATTACATCCCATTCCTAAATAGCATCCCAATCCCATCGTCGATCCAACGAGCAGTAGATCATCCTTGTCTGGGACAATCACAAATGGGACAATTTCCAACGGAAAAGAAACTGCATATTAAGCCTAATTTATCGCCCTTGAACCGAGCCTCCGGATCCTGCCCATTTCTGACGAGCCAAGGAAGAGCGCCTTTGATCCACCCCCTTCTCTAATTAGCTGCGAGACTTCCCGAGCCCTAAACAGGCATGACCTGCTCGTGTGTGTGTATTGTCGGCATCGGAAGCACCTGACTAGTTCCCAGCAGTGCATGCAAGCAGGCGGTATTTTTAGGACTGCCTATCAATGTCGTCATTGTACAATCACACATCCTATTCCAACTACGATATTACTATATCCATCCTCTGAATTTGAGGAAAAATTATCCGAGCATACCAAGAACAGGGACGACTCCTGCTTGGCGAGCCTCAGCCGCCTGCTGATACGTTTGGACGCGAACTATGTGGGGTGGATGGCAACATTGTCCTTGTGATAAACAGTCTCCAATCCGCCAAGCCTCAGGGAATCGTCGTGCATGATGCTCCCGAAGCCCTACAATGCATCCAGAGGGACTAAAATCGTGAGCGGCGGATGGGCGGAGGGAGGATCAGATCGGAAGAGGAGGGCGTACGATTGACCTGACTCTGAGACGCTGCGTAATCCGAGTCGTCAGAGAGATCGTGGGCGTCTGCTTCTAGCATCAAAGAATGAAAGAACTCGGGGTGCACACCATTCTATACTTAGGACAAAGTATGTCCTAAGTATAGAAGACCGACGAAAAGAGGTGGCACCTTTTTCGATAGAAAATGAAGAATGAAAACGAAAAGAAGAAAAGAAGAAAATGGAGAAGAAGATGGAAGAAGGGAATAATTGAGGACATTGTCATCACCATTCGGGGTTTGAAATTCCTCGTGGACTTCGTCGTGTTGGAGATGACGTCCCTGAATGTGTGACCGATACCCCGATCATATTAGGACAACCTTTTCTGGCGACAACTAAGGCCGTTTACGATTATGGTACTGGGAATGTGTATTTTCGTGTCCAGGGTGAGAGTATACATATGGAGACGATCCAGGATAGTGATGCGAAGATCCCCCTAATATATGATTTCCAGGTCTCTGATTTTGAGGATAACCCTCTTTTGGATAGAAAAATAGGGCCTCCTGAGAAGGAGGATGCACCTATTAACTTCGAAAGCAAGTGCTTCTTGTGATCCCAAATGTTAAAAGCCGAACTTGATCAAAGGGAGTTAATTAAAAATTCTTAATTACCAAGCCTATATTTGGTTTTATCAATAATGAGTTGTTTGTTATTGCTGTCAACATGTGTTAATTTTCAGCTAACAATATGTACTTCTGTACCAGATTATGATGACGAGAAAATGCTTATAAGTAGAAATACAAGCGTTATACTTCGTCGAGTTCCTGGATTGCCTCGTCCACAGATTGTCGTACCCCAGGAAGATTGGTACTTGCTACTTTCTTGCGAATCCTTTATTATAATAATTGTGCATGTGGTGCAAGTTAGATATTTTTTCTGGTAAATATTTGCCAAAAAGTGCTAAATTGGAAACCAGAAAGTTCTTGATCTACAAGTACTAATAAATCCTGAAGTCAATAACTCCCAGAAAATCATTCCCCCTAAAATAGAATTCTTACCACTGTACTTTGGTTATAATTATTTCCACAGTGATCTGAAGTCATTCATTGTGCTTTTGTTATGGATTTATTTAGCTGTTTATTCTAGTTGACCTTACGCGAGCATCTAATGCTTTCACAGGTCGAGAAATGCAGATGTCAGCAAAATTACAGTTGTTGCCAAACCTGATAAAAAAACTAACGCTGTAAGCAACTTGAGATATCAACTTATCTTTTCTCATTCTTATCTAATTTATCACGCCTTCTAATTTTCAGAACTCTAGGCTATTTTGTGGTACTTTTTTTTTATGCTATGGAATCATATTGCTGTTGATGACTATGGAATTTTTTTAATTGTTGTTGCAGGTTGAGGCACTGTCTTGGTCGAAAATTGGCATTCTTCCTGAGCTACTGTGTCCTTTATGCAAAATCATAATGAAAGATGCTGTATTACCGAGAAAGTGTTGCTTTCGAAGCTTCTGTCACAAGTGTAAGTTATTGTATTATTTATTTATAAGAAAAAAACAAAGGATTACTATTGTATTCTTTGTTTATAAGAAAAAACAAAGGATCACCCAAGATGGGGATGCCATCTGGATAACATCAATATCTTTTAAGAAATCACCAGAGCCTCTTCAAATAGATGTAAATCAACAAGGTAGACACAAGTCACAGTGCTCTAACATGCTAAGGATATATACATTCTCAGCCTCGTGTAGCACATTCTTTACACAATATCTCTCCTTTTTTCACTCATTCTCTACAGAAGTATGATAAATTTCGGCCAGATCAATCATATAGATGTCCAATGTGTTCCGGTTAACTTTTTATGATTGTATTGCTCCATGTTTTCTTTGTTTTTTTTTGCTTTATTGATTGAAGGGTGCTAATTTACATTTGCTGGGGTTCAGGTCTCAGAGATCATATAATTTCAAATAAGATGTGCGCTTGTGGTGCTACGAAGGTAGATATTGATGACCTTGTTCCGAACAATGCACTGAGGAAGGTGATTATCTCTGTTTCTGATTTGTCATCAAGTGACGGCTCTAGGAAATCCAATGACTTACTTCATGTGAAAGGTATGGAGTAACTCTTAACTTACTTTGTGTCCCTTTTACGTGGCAC
This sequence comes from Ottelia alismoides, assembly GCA_037367405.1. NCBI lineage: Eukaryota > Viridiplantae > Streptophyta > Magnoliopsida > Alismatales > Hydrocharitaceae > Ottelia > Ottelia alismoides. The sequence continues at coordinate 57,008 of JAZKJV010011633.1, forward strand.
TGTTCAAGGATTAAGCATTTTGCTCATTTCATCCTCAGAATCATCGCATTATGTACTTTCCGAGGAGCCACTGCTGAAGTATAGTTTGGACACCACTGGTGATTTCACTCGGACGATCAAAGCCGATCAGAGATCAGTTAGTTTAGTCAAGCAAGGTTAGTCGCTGTATTCATAATGAAACAAAGTGTTCGATGAACATTTCTGCTGCTTTAAGCTTTTAATGAGGAGAAGCTGGTCCATAATTTTATTACTTATTGCGCTGTTTGTTTCCATCTTCTATTGTCAGGTAACAAGACTGCATGCTTATCCGGGAGGGATTTCTTAATGTTATCCTGCATGTACAAGCCTCCTGACTTGCCAAAGGGTTCAGAAGGCCTGTCTGGTGTATCTAATACCACTCGTTCATGTGTTTATACACATAGGTTAGTTACTGCAAGATGCATTTCCTAAATGCGTTTGTTTAAACTTTACTTCGATTGCACTTATGGTTGATCTTTCTGCAAATGATGTTGATATCTAAAACCTGTTCTGTTCCTGACTGCAGTGAAATCTGCAACCAAGATGGATTCAACAAAAGCACAAGTGTTGCAGCTGCTCTCTTCCTGAAGAAGCAGGAGCCTGTATGCCCTTTTTCTTCTATTATCTCCACAGTTGTACCTACGTTTTTTGCAATTCTACATTCTCTTTGTAAAATGCTGGTACAACATCCAACTTTTCTCGTGTGTTATGCGCGTGGTTGCCATGATTGTTTTCATCTTTTTTATTGCAGAATTGTAAGTATAGATCTATATGTGCGTGCGATAGTTATATCAGACTGTTACAATCCTTCTCGCTTCCGTATTACATTGACCTTATGCAAAAGCAGGAATGTTTCAAGCATTTATGCAGCATCATCATTATTAGATTCTATGAATTACGCAGATTGTCGATTGACACAGATGATATAATGATTTTTGTTCCTTTGCGTTATGATTTTGAGTTGTTTTTTTCCCTCTTTCTGTCATCCTCATTCAGGATCGAGAGTTTCATTCTTCTCCCTTTTTTTTCTTTTTGAGGGCTCTTGATCCACCGCTAGATGTTTAAATCGACTTACACAGAATCATAAATGTATATACGAGTAGTGTGGCGTAAGCTTAGTGATATTGATCATTAAATATGTTTTAGTCGCTCTCGAATGCAATTAGCGGAGATGAGATTAAAATCTCGCTTCTTAACCAGCGAGCTTACTAATGTGCCAGCTCTTTTAATTTTGAGCAAACTGAGTTGTGAGCTTTAAAATCTTGGGTTCGTGCGCGAGCAGCTTATTAACAAGCGGAGTTCTGGGTTGAAAATATTGGAGCCGGTTCGTGAAACTTGTGATCGAACCAGCCTACATTGTTGAAATGAACCGGTTGTCGGGTCATTCAACTTCTTTTGATGCTGATTATATCATCGTCTTTCATGATTTCTTCTTTAATATTCGGCATACACTTCACATGATTTTGGCACAACTGATTTACATGAGTGCGATGGTGGTGTTCATCTGATATGTAGATAATAGCGGAAATTCTATAGAGATTAGCTTACATGAGCTATCTATGTTTATACTACGTGTATTGGATGACTAACACATGATATGAAAGATACTAAATATATTTATTTGTTAACAATTATATCAAATATAGTGAAAGGTAAAATTATGTTACGTAAATTTAAAAATAAATTTACAATTATATTTATATATATGAAGACGATAGACGGATAAGGAGATATTAATTTGCAGATATCAAAGTAATATCTATACATGTAATCATTTTAATACACATGTTGATATGTATGTTAAAATATGTATAGAATGAATGCAATGATAGATTGAAGGGTAAAATGAGGCTGCCCCCGGGAGTAGCCAACTTGGCTACTCCCACCTCTATTTTTTTCCTTAATTTTTTATTTTTTTTGGAAAATAAAAATTTGTATATTCATCACTATATCCTTCTAACATTTTATTAAAATTTCGTCAGAAACAGAGACTCCTAGGCCCTTCATCCAGAAGTCATTTTTTTAACGGTCGCAGGATTTTTAAATCGACCCTGTTTGGATGGAGGCCGTAGGAGTCTCTGTTTCTGATAAAATTTTAATAAAATGTTAGAGGGATATAATGATGAATTTACAAATTTTTATTTTCCAAAAAAATAAAAAAATGTGGAAAAAATAGGGTTGGGAGTAGCCAAGTTGGCTACTTCCAGGGGGCAGCCCCATTTAACCCTTGAAGGGAGGGGGCAGCCCCATTTAACCCTTGGCTAGATTGAATATAGATATATCTATGTCCGTCTGCATCCCTACTTATAATTTATACCATATTTTGTTTTTGATAGTAGCATTTTGTTATTTTTTCTTGTCAGGTTTTGTGTAATCATTATATTATGGAATCATGTCATATTTGAGAGCATTCCTCCTATACTGCTATTATTTGAAGGGACACATGTTTTTTTTGAAAGGGGTTGCTTTGAGTAACACTTGCACGGAGTAATTTCCCTCCTTTTATTTATTTTCGAAAAGAAAACTATATATTCATCTATATATCCCTCCTATATGTTATTCGAATTTTGTTAGAAACAAACTCCTATGCCCTCCATATAAAACAAATTAATTACAACAAATTTGAGATTGTTAAAATCACAATCACATGTTCTAGATGGAGGGTATAGGAGTCTCTGTTTCTGACAAAATTCGAATGACATATATGAGGGATATATAGATGAATATACATGGTTTTATTTTTCAAAAAAAAAAGGAGGAAATTATTCCATGTAACAACCAAGTTGGTTGTTACTCAAAACATCTTCCCTTTCCTCACACGCACGCACACACATATGCAGGGTAAAATGGAGCTGCCCACTAGGGGAGCTAACTTGATTTCCCCATCTCATTTTCTCCATTTTTTTATTTTTTGAAAAGTACTTCCTTAGATTTTCACCATTATATCTTATATTATGTTATTCAAATTTCATGCGAAATAGAGACTTCTACGACCTCCATCTAGATGGGGTCAATTTCAATAATTTTGCGTTTGTTAAAAAATCCGACTGTCTAGATGGAGGCCGTAGGAAACTTGAATGACATAATATAGGAATATAGTGATGAATTTTCATGGAAGCATTTTTCAAAAAAAAATAAAAAAATAATAGTGAAATGGGGTTGGGGAGCCAAGCTCCTCCCAAAGGACGGCTCCATTTTCCCACACACACACATACACACACGCGCACGCGTGTCCACGCACACACGCACTCACACGCCCACACACACATGTGCGCATGCGCGTGTCTGTGCGTGCGCGCACACGCGCACGTGTGTGTGCACGTGGGTGTGCGCATGCATGGGTGTGTGCACGTGTGCGTGCATGTGTGTGTGCGGGTGTGTGTGCGTGTCGTGTGCGTGTGTGTGCGGGTGCGTGGGCGCGCACGTGTGTGCGTGCGTGCGTGTGTGTGCGCGTGCGCAGGTGCGGGTGCGTGGGCGCCCGCGCGTGGGCGTGAATGCGTGCGGGTGTGCGTGCATGCGTGCGTGCGTGCGCGCGTGCGCATGCGCACGCGTGTGTGATTTCAGACGAAATTCAAAGACATATGGAGGGATATATTTGAAAAAAAATAAAAAAAATTGCGAATATTAAGGTGGGGGCAGCTCCATTTTTTTCTATATATAAGGTTGATCCTTTGAGAGCATGAGAGTAGTGATTCTGCACCACTAGATTTTGTCATCTCTATCCTGATTGGTATATCCAAAACTTTTCCACGTAAAGTTCTTATGTTGTATAATTGTTCTGTAGCTTCCTTTATTTATATAATTTTGAAATACCTCGAATAATACTATCATATTTTTATTGGGATCCGGATCCTATTTGTATCCGGGTTGGAAACTTAGAAGGATCCATCTAAAATGGATACTATATAAATCCCTGTAGGTGCAAACAGCATCGAAAGTTTCATGAGATTTACTTTTCGCTCCAACATCTCCCGTCCACGTATAGTGCGATCAGAGAGCAAACTCGCCTTTGTAAGTTGGAACGCTCTTAACAATGAATCGCTTTTCGTGATTAAAATAACAACATTGTCTGATAATGAAAACCCTCTTCGAATTGAAATATTTTATCTACTGATTGCTGTGGTTTTCCTCATGTATGTTCGCTTAAATAAATGACGTCTGTGATGTTATTTAAATCCGCATTTAACACCAACTTTATTTTGCATACAATGTCATATGGTAAATTTATCGCATGTTATAATTAAGGTTAAGAAACAGAGGAAAAGCTCGATCTTGATAATTAAAAAGTATATAAAATCTGTATTTTCTTCTACTCCAGGTTTCAAACGGAGCCCAAAGGAAAAGGATCAGAGAAAATCCAAGTGCTCTTCCCACCTTGGCTGGGCTTCTCAAAGATGAGAACGATGAACACGAAGATCCATATCAGCGCATGCTCCTACGAAACTCTGTCTTTGGCGACAACGACGATAATAGGCAAGCGAAGCGTGCTAGGGCGGGGAAGGAAGAAGAGGAAGATAAACCAATGTTCTCCGGAGTATGGACGGGTGCGACCGTCGGGAGTACCTGGAACGCGCATGGGAGGCATGGATGAAAAGAAACTGGTTGTAGGAGCTCTTGTGTTGTGATCAATTTGTAGAGGGGGAATTCATGGCTCGATCTTTGATTATTTTTCTTTGTAAATCCATGATTTCCTCATCCATATTTTGTAATCGGCCGTTGCATTAATGAGAAATCTTCCACGCCTTTGGATTCAAATCGTGTCCTAATTCAAGCTGAGGTCATGTATGCGTATGAATAATTCCTTAGCAGACAACATTTCGAAGGTGTTTTTACATACATGCCCTAGAAAAGTTCTTTCAGGTATAACTATAATTAGGGCTGCTAATCGAACCGAACTGTAACGAACGGACCTATGTTCGAGTTCGGTTCGATAAGGAAGTTCGAAAGTTCGAGTTCGAGTTCGGTTCGATAAATGTTCGATAGGATATGTTCGAGTTCATTTAGAAAACGAACGTTCGAGTTCGGTTCGATAATAGTTCGTTAACAATTTAACTTAAGTAAAACTTGTTTATATGAACAAGTTCGAAACTGGAGTTCGATAACAATGTTCGATAAGCAGTAAAAATAAGAATTTATTCAAACTAAAGTGGTACAAAGCCCAATAAATAGCACAATTTCTTTATCCTCAAAATTTATCAAGTGTATAAATACTAAGTTACACATAAATATACACACATATACATATATCGAACTCAAACTTTTATCGAACGAACATATGTTATGTTCATGTTCATATCGTTAAGCTATCGAACAAAAATTTGAAGTTCATGTTCAGTTCATTTAGAAACGAACAAACAGTTATCAAAATATTATCGAACGAACTCTAATCGAATACGAACATGTTCAGTTCAATTAGCATCCCTAACCATAATGTTGCATAGTGGCATGGTGCCTTCTGTTTCCAGCCCATGTGGGGGCACGGATGCAGTTGTTCTCTTTGGGCTTTGGAAAAATTTTCCATCTATTTCCAGACGCAAATGAACAAATATGAATATATGAGTGTTTGTATCTTTTATCTGTTTTTAAATATAAATATGGATGAAGATAAGGATATTCACGGATGCTAAAATTATGTTGTCATATTTTTAAAAAATGGATATGGATGTTTTTTTAACCCAAAAAAAGGGGAAACATGCGTAGGTGTCCACCCCAATATATTAAAAATGGATATGGATGTAAAATTGATATTGATGAAATACGAGTAATATTAAAAATATGTTATAGATTTGCTTAAGTATACATGAATTGTATGGAATACACATGATATTAAAATACTTAATATGCGTAATATCATAATAATTATAATAAATACGGTGAAAAAGGTATACAATTATGCTAAATACGATTTAAAATAGATTTACGTATGAAAACAGATATACAGATACAGATGCAGATGTTTGCGGATATCAAAGTGATATCCATATCCATATCCTTTTTAAAACGAATATGGATGTCAAAATATGTATAAAAAGGACATGGTGATGTATCGGATACGGATATATCTCTATCCGTTGGCATCCCTAGTTGCGTGTGGTGTAGCAGACTCTACTCGTGTACTTTGGACAACAACAACAACTCTCACCTCCTCTTTCCATCTCCATGGCTTCTGCTCAATAGCTGCAACATGAGATCGTCTTTGAGTGGCGTCTGAAGGATCCCTTACGAGATCTGAGAGCCCATATTTGTCTTGTTTGCTGGTACATTGGTTGATACATTAAATTTGGAGGAATTGACTTTGTGTAGTCCTTCAAAGAACAACATCAACTTTTTATCGAGTATAGTGGATTAATTTGGGTTGAGTTGGTCATAAATTTTTTTTACCCCACCCAGTGCCGAAGGTTTACTTGTTAAATCCATGCGTGCATTTGTCTGGTTATTATTATGATTGTGATTGTTGGGCGTTGATTTGATTATTCGTTGTTATTAAAGTAAGTATAATGACTTGGATATTGAGATATAATCCTATATCCGGATATAAAAGACCTCTCAATATTGTCTAATCATATCAGACAATATATCTTATCTTCTCATTACATCTTAATCTAATTCAAAAGAATGTCCCACATTTGAACTAAGATAAAATAATTAATTCATTGCGCGGAGTTACTAAAATCCAAATATGTTGCATCACTCCCTCAGAATGGAAGTGTCATGGTATACAATTAATTTAAGATCACATCACCATCGAGTATTCCTAATACATGTGCATCATACATATTGAAAGACCGTGATTAAATCTAAAGTTCTGATCTCATTTGAATTGTCTTCTTTATAGTTTTATCATTAAGTTTCTTATTTGACCATTGCGACTTAGTATTTATCACATGTTTTCCAAAAAACATATATCATACCTACAAATCGTCTTGTTTTCAAAATAAAACGAACATCGCTAGAATTTGGTTTATCTCAATATCTCATGAGTGAGCTCATTTCTTCTAGTTCAATAGTGAACCTATATGATCCCTTTGAGAGATCCACCTCACGTAGCCTTATCCATTGTTAGAGAGAACTTACTCTGATATCATTTGTAATGTCTTGGACCTAGACCTAATCCATTATGGAGGAAAATTGACCTTTACAACTTGTTTGGTTTGGAACTAACTAGGTTTGTTAGCCTCAACCGAAAATGTTTAGGCTCAAGTTGTTTAGTAGTAGTCCCACTACTTATACGCCACTAGCACACATTGTGATTACTAGATGCGGTACAGTGTTGGGGTGCTACATATTTTTCCTAACTCCTTTTGGTGTGAAACAATCTATACCATAGGTCTGTAGCTCATGTATTAATTTCTCTCCACATGTTTCTTTTGAATGGTGATGTTCCTGACAAGGTATGGCATGGTAAGAATGTGTCATACAACCATTTACACGTATTTGGGTGCATGGCTTGTACATGTCCGAAAGGATGAAAGATCCAATCTGTCTATGACAAATATGAGCTTGGTTATAGGTTTTATGATCCAATGAAAAGAAGTATCTGACAAGCAGGGATGATCTTCTCTGAAGCACAAGTCATTGGGGACATCCATAAAGCTACACAGGTTTCTCATTTCAGTTAGATATCGATCCGTTGATGTGTGGAATTGGTTCCATTATAGAATGATCTAGATGAAGTGTCAGATGATGCTATTGAGCATGAGGCTAGATGCAAGATAAGAGGTCATACCGGAGCTTTTCATTCCAGATGATGATGTTGATGATGATAGGCAGGATGCAGAGAGCTCTTCTTTTGATATACTCCCAGAGCAGACCCTCGTGAGGTAGAAGCGGACCTCCACTAGATACTACATGTAAGTATATCTTATTGAAGAATTGTAGTGAGCATGAATGTTATGAGGAAACCTTGTAAGACATGAACAAAGAAAACTGGATAGAAGAATGAAAGATGAGACAGAGTCCCTTCATAACAACCATACCTTTGAGTTTATGAAGTTGCCTAAAGGCAAGGAGACATTGAGGAATGATTGGGTGGTTTTCTTCTTTGTGACTAGATGTGAAACTATATTCTAGGTGCTACAATTAACTCCACCTGTATTCATAACATCCTTGTTGTGCAATGACCCCTGTTTCCAGTAGCAGTGGCATCTTGGACCCAAATTACATAAAAATCCCATCAAAGATACTCCATCCAAGGGTTTCATATTTTCTTTCGTCAATGGTTCACAACAGATTAACTGTACAAGTTTAATTACCTTCTTTTAGTTTTAGTTGGCAAACTATTGTCTCCTTTATACGCAAAATGATGAAAATCGGAAACGTTTATTTTTTGATTGCCACTACATTAAACAAGTTTTATTTTAAACCTTTAAGATTGTGACATTTCTTGTGCTTTTTTTTTTAAAATAACAAGTACTCCAAATAGTATATGTAATTCAGTCTCAAATTGGCAGATAAAAACTCGAATGTCATCTTCTTGGTGGTTGATATGGAAGGAGCAATGTACGAGAACTTTCGATGATACCTCCTATTCGGTTCTCTGAATTGCTCATATGTTCTATTCTTCTCATTCTGCTTGGAGGGAGACCGAACTTAAATCACCCACATTGCTTTCTAACTTGTATTTTATTGTGTTATATTGAAATATTTCCAACCTTTTAGGGTCCGTTTGGTTGGGGTTACCCTCCTCATTGTTGGGGGTTACCCTCCAAAACTCGAATCCTTAATCATCAAAGTCAGATCTCTCTCTTATTTAATAGATCAAATAACTTATTTCTCTTTCATCTATTTCAACAAAAAAATAATATAGTATACCATTTTATCATCTAAAAATTATAAAATACTCAACTTGTACTCACATTTTCAAATTCCAATACAATCAAATCACAACTACTCACTTTTCCAAACTTTGATGCAGTCACATCACAACAAACCTTCGCAACCCCAAACCCTCTATCCAAACACAAAAACACAAAAACAGGTTACTGATGAATCCCCATTCATCACTCTTTATTCTTTTATTTTAGCTAAATATCTTGGCAAAACATCATGTATATTGTTGTAAATACAATAAGTTATCAATAAGCATGCATTTGCTAATAGCAATAATTAGCATGTATTTGTGAAAAATAAAAAAATAAAGAATAAAAAAAAGAGAGAAATATTTAGAATAGATATTGAGTGACCTAATCCCAAGAGAGGGCCCAACATGGGCCTGATCGCCAAATAAAACAAGAGAGATAGGGCCACTCAACCTTGTACATATTCCTTCTATGTACATAAATATTTTATTTTCACAAAAAAATCAAAATAAAAATGTATTTGTGCTACCTTGTATATAGTACTAAAAATAAAACAAAAATTAGAATAATAAAATAAAAATAAAAATAATTTCTCTCTCGCCTTAATGTAATTAATGTATATACTGTAATCTGTTTTTTTTAAAATAAATAAAAATCACTAAAAATTAGTTTGAAAAATAATAAATATTTTTCATTTTGAAAATATTTTCAAATAAAATTGTTTTCTATTTTTAAAATATTTTACAAATGATTTTGACCCTGCCGATTTCTAATTGGTCCACTCGGGAACGTTGACCTCGGTCAACTGCCCCCCCGGACCACCTCCTTCGCACATCTGGTTTCAACCCAAATTTCTCCCATTTTCCCCTCACCGATCCGATCACCATTCCACCTCGATTCGCGCTCCAATTACTGTGGAATCATCCCTGATTCACGCCTGTCGATACCATTAGGGATCTGCTCCTCGGATTACGCACCCAAGCTCCACCTTTCGTGGACTCTGTAAAGTATAAAGCCACCTGGAGCCGCAACCTTTTCCACATCTTCGACCATTGCCTTCGTCTCCTGGGAGCTCCATTCTCCTCCTTGAGTGACAACGAGTCATGGGGGGTGTCGTAGCGAGGTCTCGAGGTGTTTAGCCCTAGGTTCGGCGAGCTTTATCGTCGTGCTCTGTTGTGAGGTGGACTCCAGCCTCTAGACGTGTCAATCCATCGAGGCAACGACCCCCGAAGGTCCGCGACCTTCAGCACAGATGCCAGCATCCACCAGGTAGCCTCGATAGCCTTTAGTTTGCCTTAGATTCCAAATTTTCGATTTCGGTCAGCCATCGTTCATCATATCTTCCTTCGTGATCGGACCATTCGTTTGACCCACCAACGATTGTATCACCTTCACGAGACTTTCCCCCAACTTCTACGCCCATCCAGCCACCTCGGTTCGACTAGGAACGAGCTATTAGCCCTCCTTTGCGTCTCTTCGCCGGAGGGCCACGCACCGCCTCATCCTTCACCCCTCTCGCGCGCCAACAGGTCGAGGCATTTTGCCCTCCACCCCGTGGTCTATTTGTGCAGGTCAAAGCATCGAAAGAGCCTCATCTGGAGGTCGAGTTATCCTGGCACAACAGCTCCAGTTCCCAACCTTTGCCTGACCGTTCCCGACGGTTTCGCCTTCATCGAAGCACATCAGTAGCTGCGGACAGTCGCCAACATCATTTCCCCCATCGAAGAAGTCGATGAGGACGTCTCTGTAGCTCGTATCGATCCAGCGAAGCTCGCTGGCAGCGAGTTCTTTGCTGCTCTTCCAGAGTTCGTCTCCACCGTTGGATAGAGGCCTCCCCTCAGTTCTAATCCCTGACGTTCATCCACGGGGAGTCCTCGAGCGTCCGATCCATCTGAGGATCAACTGCCAGCCGTCCATCGCCGAACCGGTATCACCCGCGCTCAGCCGTGCGAACATCAGTGGATGCCCTCGACCGTTGGATAGCTAATAATAAAGGGTATTTTGCACTTAGGCCCTTCTACTTGTTTACATTTCCACTTTAGTCTCGTAAATATTTTTCATAGTTATTTGTAGTTTAGACTTTTTACACTTAGGAGCTTTTATTTTCAGAATTTGCATTTTAGTCCTTCTGTATGTGGAACACGTGATACTCCACGTGCCTTGTGGGTTATTTGCACATTTCTGCCTGGATTTTATTGTTGTTATCAAATGAATTTTTATAAATAGGAATTGCATTTATACCCCTGCGTGTCTGCTTCACGTGTCGACCTCGTGTGGCTCTGGGTTTTTTGCATATTCAGTCCTAAGTGTACTCTTTCCACGTGTTATTGTTTGGCTAAATACTTTTCTATATTTGCATATTGGTCCTTGTGTACTGTGCTTCTTTGATTGGTTGGAATAAATAGCAAATCTCAACCAAATTTCATGAAATTTGGATACATGGCTTCTGCCATGGTGTAAAATATTCTACGAATTTTTGGGCTCATTTTGTTTGCATTTAATATTTTTAAAAATTCAAAAATCTTAAAATTTGCTTCTGTCCAATTTTAAAAATCAACTAAAAATATTAAAAATCCTCTAAAAATTCCAAAAAAATTAGTGGTGGTTTGTTTTGTTGTGTTTTTGCTTCTATCCATTTTTTTGCATTTGGATTTATAAAAATCATAAAAATTGAAAAACTAACAAAAATCATAAATTAAAAAAAATGCATTTCCAGTTTCTGTAGTTAGAGTTTTATTTCTAGTTTACAATAAAATTGTTGCTTGAATTTTATAGGCACTTTAGGTTTTTTTAAAGTGCCTTTAGATTCTAGCTGCACACTGTTTTGTATTTTTGACCTTGTTACATTTTATAAAATTAAGTAAAAATCAGAAAAATCCAAGAAAAATATCAAAAAATATGCATATTTCTAAAACCCAAAAATATTTTTATTTGAATTTTCTGAATGTTTTTGATGTGCTAAATAATTGTTTGATTGAGATTTTGTAAGTGTTCTTAGCCTTTGTCCTAATATTAAAAATTTCAAAAAAAAATTTAAAAAACATAAAACATCAAGAATAGTTCTTTTTGGATCTTCGACTACTTCGTAGGTTTACCACACCGTGCTCTTTGAGTTCGACCCTGGTAGCTATACCAAATAAAATAAATATCTAGACCGCTATTTTGTGCTTGTTTGCTTGATTTTTATTGGTGGTCTTGAATTTGCTTGATTGACATAGCCGTCCGAGTGGTTGAGGTCGCAACGACCTTTGCTACCTTTTTGCCTTAGTCGCTCGGGCGCGTCATCAGAATGGCACCATTGCCGGGGAGCACGGCTTAGTAGTCGATTTTTCCGTTCTTTTTCGGCTTTTATTTTTGCTTTCATTTCTTATCAGCATTTATTTCCATTCCATTTTATTCTATTTTCATAATAATTGTGGACTGACACATTTCTGTTTTCTTACTTTCTTGCAAGGGCCTGACGATCGAGGGCAGCTTTCTTCGGAGAGCCGAAGCACCCGCGGGATACGCAGGAGAGCCGAAGCAGGAGTGTGAGGAGCCGTAGTTAGCTGTAGCTTAGTTTTTATTTCCCGCACATTATTGTTGTAATAATGCAGGACGGACAGACTTTCAGACTTGGTAGTTATCTCGGAGTCCGTTTCGCCGAGCACAGGTGTTCTCGGGGGACCTCACCGCAGATTTCTCATCGATTTCATTTTCACCGTTTTATTTATTGCTTATCTGATTTTCGAGGATTTAGCCTTAGCCGTAGGATTTTTCTGTGATTGTGACATAATTAATTAAGGCTAAACCCTAATTATCTGCATGTTCCTATAGATCGATAATTGGACTTAATTAATTAATTCACAAAGAAAAAGTCAGATTAATTAGGATCGAGTCCACGTGCTGTGAGGAACCACACACAACGCATGCAGGATCCGTTGTGGCAGACACCGAGTGATTCCCAAGATCAGACTCAGAACTTAGCTTGATTACCTGACTACTATGCTTATCGTGTAGAAACTGCTTCATCTAAGGACGTTTTCCTCATGCATCATATATGTAGTTTACTTTCAGTCTTTATTTTATACGCGGATCACTCTGCATGTAGAGAGCTGGAGTCAGGTACGCATTTCTTACTCTGCATGCATCATCGTATTTGATCACGCATCAGCTTTTTCGTCTTCTCCCCCAATTTTTGGACTTAAAATAACCAAAAGAATCGAAAAATTCATTAGACATTGCTTACTTGAAAAATACCTAAAAAAACAAAAATTATAAAATTGGGACTGCTAAACACACTTGACCCTAAAAGACAATTCACTGAAAAATTTGTCTTGGGAGAGTAATGCCCTCATTGTCTGATTTGGATGAGAGAGAGAGTGACCCGGACACTAGGCTAGAGCCACATCTGATTTCTTGACAGACTACCGGCCTTTTATACAGGACAGTCTATTGGGAATATTGGATTCCTATCAGCTCGCTTAATCGCTCTGAAAGACTGTCTGATCACCTAATAAAATCGAATAGATGACTGACCGAGCCTTTACGATCTTCAGCTCCACGTTGAGCACGTGAATCGGGGGTTTGCTTTCTCATCTTGTGTGTTTCCAGATCTCATCCGCATTCATCTACACATCAAGATAATGGGCTTTACAGCACTCCGGCCCACTCATCTTGGAGAATCCAATAATTCTTCTCCGCCGTCCGATCACGCTCTTTCTCTCTTGATATGGGCTGCTCATCTTCGCAGCGCTTCTCAGCCACACGATCAAACCCTGAATCTAATCTGGACCGCTCGCCAGTGCCGCACCCTCTTTGCGCCATGTGGCGACGTCCGCACCCTCCGATCTTCGCCAGAAACCGTCAATCCTAGCCACCCATCTCGCTTTGGATCTTAACCGTTCGATCATAGCCACACCACCATCACGACCATTCCTCTCTGCCTTTACCTACGCCCTCCACGTGGCTCCATCACAAACCTTCGATCTCGGCCCTCTAATCCGATCACAGCCACCCCATCGTGCCCTTCTCCTGACCTTCTCCTGACCGTTGGATCACTCGATCCAACGGTCAAGACATCATCTTCTACCTCCCGAAAGGCCCGCACCCCACGTCGCCCACCTTGCGCACGAGCCACCCCCTTCATATTTTGTGAACCACTCCGACCACCCTCTCCGCCTCCTATCACCGCCATATCGTACCCTACTCTTCCCTCATCCTCACCGAACCCCTCGAACTCCATGAATAGCAACCATATCGCTCCACAACCTCCACCAATTCCACCACTTCGTCACCTACACTGTCACCTTCCACTTTAAATGTTCCATCACCTTCAACCTTCGACCCCATCCGCCATCACAAAGAGAGACCCCGAGCCCCGACCTTCATCTTGGTAACATCAATTCAAAGTGACGTTGAGCGAAGACCGAGCTCCTTCTCTGGCGAGATCCACGGGCATCCCCGTCATGTCGCAGCCTCCCCCGTGAGATGCACGAACTCAGGACCCTCTACCGGCCTTCGAGCAACGACCAGGATCACAAATCCGAACTCCATTTCCCAGGTAGACGCCTCCATAGCCTCTCCGATCTTCTTCTTCTTTTTCTTGCTTTTTCTCGAAATTTATTCACCTTCTTAGATTGACTTCACGTTCATCTGACCATCCTCCGAGCTCCGCCTCGGAGCTGGCACCTTCGCGCATTCTTCCATCTTCTCAGACAACACACTACCCCTACGTCGACTAGGGCTCCGCCACCTTGGCAGAGCAACACCATCGGACCACCATCATCGCTCCTCAGGCCTCCCTCAACACTCATGTTCACTCCACGATCACGTCGCATGCCTCAGATATCAAGCTAACCCCCTGCAGGTACTCCATCTTTCATTGGCTGGAACGTCATCAGAGCTCAGTTTGAGCTTCATCGCTGCCGCTCTCCAGACTACCCTAGCCACTCCTGAGATCTCCGACAGCTACCTAAAGTCTCCACGATCATTTTCAGCTCCTTAGCAGCCGTCGACGAGCTTCACCGATGACCGGAGGAGGAGGCGGAGCTAGAGCCTCTTCGTCGGAGCACAACCACCTCCGCCGCAGGAGGCGGCGGACCCTTTGAGCATGACGCCCAGTAGCCTTCCGATCCCCTTGATCGAATGGTTCCGAACAAGACATGTCTTCACTAGCCCATGTACGTCAGATCAGGAGGATTCAACGCTCCAGAGCACGCCATGTCACCACTTCCCCCATGCTTTAGATGCCGTTGGATCGATCCTGATCTAACAGCTGCCAATCGTCCACGCTGCATCTTCATCGAGCTCCAGAGACTGTCGGATCGATCTTAATCCTACGGGTCGCAGCATGCCATGTGCCATCCATCAGCAGCCGTTGGATCGTCACTCGATCTAACGGTCCAAAGAGTGCCACATCGTCGCCTCCGAGCCTCCTCCCCGACCATTAGGCTCGGGGCCCCTGAAGCTCCCCCGAGCCAAGTCCGAGCCTACAAAGCCCCCGAGCCTCCGCCCAAGCCTCCAAAGTCTCCCGAGCTTGGGACCTCACGTGTCTTTCACGCACAGTCTGGTTAAATTTCACCGAGGCCCCGGGAGGTTTTGATAATTGCATTCTAGTCCCTATCAGGAGCACCACGTGAGGCGCATGTGTTTTGTGTTCAATTTGCATACATGTCCCCCTCAGTATAGGTAATTACATTTTAGTCCCTGTAAGCATGTTTGATATTTAGCAATTTTATTTTCTGTAATTACAATTAGGCCCCTGTCTTTGCATGCATTTTTAGTATTCATTTGACATCATTTTTCAAGTCTAAAAATTGCATTGTGTAGCTTAACTTGTCCGCTTTTGTATGTGACACGTGTATGAACTTTGTGATATCAGTGGAATTTATGATTAATTAATTGGTGAAATTTTGCTATATTTTGCCCATTTATGCCTTTTCATCTGTATTAAATTCTCTGTTGCTCCAAAAATTCCCATAAATTCACATTGGATTGAAGATACTTAAGTTTTCATTCTGCCCAAAAATCAACTCATTTGCACGCATCCTGAGGCCTCAATATATCATTTTGTTATTTCCTTAATTGATTTTTGATAGGTCCAATTCACATAGAATTTTAGGTTTCTCAATATTCCTTTATTCTTCACACTTAGATCTATTTAAGATAATTTTTCTATCTGGAAATATTGTGATTTGGTATTTATTAAAATTAATTTAGTCAAAATCACATTGCATTCATTTTTAATTCACAGTAAATTCATATAGTGTCAGAAAAATCAAAAAAATAGTGTAGTTTAATTTCATTGCATTCCACATTCTATCCAGGTTTCATATTTTTTGGACTTAGATTGATTATATTTTTGATATAACTTGTAAACTGGCTTGGAAATTACATACGTCTTTTCTTAATTGCATAAAAATTATTTAAAAATACCAAAAATATCTTCTGAAAATCCGACCTTTGAAATTTATTTAAAATCCACCTAAGGAGACAGCTGCCTCCCTGAGTTCGACCTTAGGCTTGCCCAAGTAAAATAAATTTACCGCTCGAGAATAACTCAACATTAATTAAAAGTGGTATTTTTGACATAGCTTAGGTTATCCGACTGCAACGAACTTGTAATTTAATTTGACCATTAATTTGATCGAATTAACAAGGGTAGCCAGAGCGATGTCAAGGAGCGCACTGATGGATCCCGTGTTACAGAGATATACGTGTTGGATCAGGGTGCCATCAACACCACCGTGTTAGCCTCTCTATAGACCATGCATCGTCAGATCAGAGACCAGGTGGCTTTCATGGTGGATATGCGTCGTGAGATGGAGTAGTTGCGAGCTGACAGAGATCACCGCATAGCCGCAGGAGGAAGAGGAGGAGATATCCCGTATGACAGAACCTTGAGGAGCCAGTCCAACATGCACCACCAGCACAACCGATGAGGGAGTTGCACAACCCCGGTTCGACTCTCACCCATAGATGGATGGTGTTGCCAGTGATTATGGGGGACTTCAAGTTCCCTCCTCAGACGATTCAGCTTCTCCTCCGCTTTTATGGGCTCTCCACTGAGGAGGCACACCTCCATCTCCAGGAGTTCGAGATGATCTGCAGTACTGTCCACGATCGACATGTGGACGAGGACACTGTTCGGATGATTGCCTTTTCATTATCCCTTGTAGACAGAGAAACCAACTGGCTGAAGCATCTAGGGAGATTTGTTACTACACGGGATCAACTCCGAATCGAGTACTTGAACAAGTACTATTCACTCGGTCGAACCAATTCATCTAGGGCCTTCATCAACAACTTCTCCATGCTCCCCAACGAGCAGTTTCACGAGGCATGGGAAAGGTTCATGGAGCTCATAGACCGGTGTCCACACTACGATATATCCAAGCCCAACCTTGTCCATAGTTTCTTTTGCGGGCTTACACCGGAGTTGCAGGGGCTCGTCAATGCTTCTTGTGGGGGTTCCTATTTCGCCAAGGATGACGATCAGGTCTGTGACATCTACGAGGAGATGGCCGAGAACTATACTATGATGTCCTAGACCAGATTGTATACTCAGGGGAAGCCCCACCCACCAGCCATGTCCTATCAGAGGATATCACAAGTTGAAGCCGGTCCTTCTACATCTGCAACAACCGCAACACAGGCAGAGTCTACCACCGCTGATATGGGGATTATCAGCGAGAAGTTGGACCAGATTGAGCTGATAGAGAAGAAGCAGTACCAGGACATGTCACAAATCGATCAGATGGAACAGACGCTAAGTGACCTGAAGACCTAGAACATGTGTCTCCAGGAGGCACAGATGGCTTCTCAGCCCCGTCTCAGGTCACGGGCAGATCCTAGCAGCAGCGACAGTTCATCCCAGTACTACAACCAGCCCAGACAGGTCCATTATGTTCAGGCATAGTTGTACCAGCAGCTGTAGCAGTACTACCAGCCACCACCATCTCAGGAGACTCAGATGGTGGTCTACCAGTCGGATAAGTCCCTAGCAGTTCTTCTCCCACCCATTTTCGAGCAGGAGCCATTGATGGATGTCAACGGGATCTTGTATGACCGACCTTAGCTTGAGATCCGACGAGACCATCTGTAACGACCCCGTTTCCCAGGCCGTCGGATCCTCCCATATCCGGATCTGGTTACTCAGCAATAATTTATTCAGCAAGCACAACTAACATTCAGAAATAGATTGCAAATAAAAATACTCAGAAGAAAGTATTTCAACACTTTTCCATTCACAAAATAAAGTTCAGATGATACACTGTACCACTATAACCATTTACATGTACATCAGCTTAAAAGGGAAATATACAAAAGATTACTAACTACCTTAAAGAAAGTAAAGCTACTGTGGCTGGCTGGATGTCTAGTATGTAAGCTGGATGATTTTTTAAGAGTTTTTGCGATGGCTCACCGATACCTGTTGGGTTTTCCATAAATCATAGGATAAAAATTAGCGAATGCTAAGTAACAAAGAAAAGAAAAACAAACAAATTGTGTAATTTTTCAAAATTCATTGATATCACAAAAATTTCATTTATTTTCATTAATTTAAGTTCTATTCCTTTCTATTCCACATCAGGGATTAGTCCAGGGGAACCCCACCATTCTTGGACTCCGAAGCTGTGGATGCTTCAGGATTGGAGATTGTGTTGATCTTGGTAAGCTTATGCTGCCGCACGTCGCCTCAACCAATCCTCCAATACTACCCTGACAATTTCCTTTTCATTTATTAAACAGGGTCTCAACCCTTAGCCTGGAAAAACAAAAGAGCACACCGTCCTCGAGGACTCGGTTGCTTAAAACCCCAGGCTAACATTTAATCATAAAACCTAGCGGCTTTAAATACATGTTATCGTGACCTAGCCGCTATTGAACCACCCGTGCCTCCACATGGCACGACCACATCTTCCGTCGTTCCAACCCGAATATATTGGCTCCCGGTACTACGCGTTGCAAAATCTTCATTTCGTGCCCACTTATCATAACAGGGCAACCGTGTACCACCTAGGTAGGGAAACACTAATACAGGTTCCTTCCGACAAACCTACAGGTTGCATGTCCGACCTGTAGTTCTACTCCCAGTCATCCTTAACGTGACACATGATTCTTTTCAGGATCCATCTCAAATCACACCAATTCACATGATGTAATTCTCTCGTTAAGTCTTTGATTTGCATAAACCGCAATACTTAGTATCGACTCACATATAGATTATTTATAACCATATGTATACTCCTATTTATGCCTATTTTAACTCCCAAACCCTAACTTTCAGAGCCAACACATCAATTTGATGCGTAAATCTTATTTTAGTGGGAATCACAAAGCAATTCTTCAGACTTTTTCAAAAATAACCAAAATTAGGGTTCTTCGTAGCAAAGAACACAAAATCAAGAATTTCAATAATATCATATGAAAACCCAACAGCAAAAGGAAGGATTTCGTTACCTAATCGAGCTCTCTCTCGTGTATGCAAGGCTTTATCGAGTTTCGTTTTTAGAAAGGCTATTTTAAGGCTCCTGAAAAGATCGAATTTTATTTTTCGTATCAAAACGCTAAGAACATGTTAAGAACGCGAAGAACGAACGAAGAACGCGAGGAACGCGAAGAACACGAAGAACGTCAAGAACATATTTTCTCTTAAAATTTCGGCAGAGTTTCCCCTTATATCGGGACATATTTCTCGGAAAATTTCCACAGAGTTTCCCCTTATATCGGGACATATTTCTCAGAAAATTTCAGCAGAGTTTCTCTTATATCGGGAAATATTTCAAAATAAAAACGAAAAGAGTTTCCTCTATAAAATCAATCGAGAGAAAAATAACAACGAAACTGAAAAAAATATACTCAACAACAAGAGACGAAGAACCGGTAGACACCACACATCCTAGGTGAGTGAACGTGTGACGAATCACAGGGTCACTGACGTGCATAGCCGCCCGCACCTAAGTAGGGTATTACACAGATTTCTCCATCAAAATAACTATAAAAGCATAATACGAAGAATAGAAACATAAACGATGGAGAATCAGTAGACACCACGCGTCTTAGATCAGGGTCACTGACGTGCATAGCCGCCCGCACCTAAGTAGGGTGTTACACAGATTTCTCCTCGAACCACAACAGGAAAACGAATCAGAAAGAAATATGAATCAAAAACAAAACTTCGAAGAACAAGAGTATGAATTGAAAGCCTAGCTTACGAAGCAACTAAGGGAGGATCATACCTTTCTCCTCCTCGTTTTCCCGGCAGCGCTTCGCTAGCGCTCCTCCCTCGCCTCTCACTCCTCCTCCCAACCTCTCGACCCTAGCCCTTGGGGTAGTGGTGGTAGTGGAAGTTGTAGAGAATGAATGGGTAGGGGGGTCTATTTATAGGCCCCAGAAAACCACTAACCATGGTTAGAAAACCATGGTTTAGACCTTAACCATGATTTAGCGGTCCATGGTTTTGGCCCATGGTTTTAGCCAAAACTTATCCCAAACTTGAAGCCTAAGTTAGAACATTCTAGAGGATTCTAGATTCGCTAATGACGCTTAATTAACACTTACCTTGATTAACTTTCACTAATCGCGATTTAACTTTCGCGGCTTACGCTTATCTTTTGTTAACTATTGATTAGTGTTTACTAATGATCATTAGCGGCTTTCAATCGTCATTAATTTCTTTAATCATGTTTAGTTAGTATTAATGACTTCTCTTTCTTCGGAAAATCATAACAATTCGAAACGAAGTCTGATTCACACGAAACAAATTTCGTTGGTTTTCTCTTGACGAGCCGGATCTTATTATATAGGATCTGAGATATACCAAGTTCAAGGCTTTACAATTATAAAAACCTTAAAGTAAGTCTCGTCCTCGAGACTAAAAATGCAGGCATAACATCCTTAAAGAGGATTGAAACCATAACAACCTTAAAGAGAATGAACGTCATGTCATTTAAAATGAACATATACATAATACATAATGTTATCATTCAAACAAGTACGAGTATTTCTCTCTCATTTCTGCCTCAGGTTCCCATGTGGCTTCTTCAAACTCTTGGTTTCGCCATAATACTTTAACTAGAGGCACCTCTTTGTTTCTCAACTTCTTGATATCCCTTTCAAGTATTTGCACAGGTATCTCTTGGTATGTCAAGTCTGGCTCAACATGTAAATCATCATAACTTATCTTATGCTCTGGATCCCTAATGTACTTTCTCAGATTTGATACATGAAATACATCATGTATTGCTGAAAGATGTGGAGGAAGTGCAAGTCTATAGGCAACTTTTCCAATCCGTTGAATAATTTCAAAGGGACCCACGAACCTGGGTGCTAACTTCCCACGCAAGCCAAACCTCTAAACACCCTTCATAGGTGATACTTTGAGAAATACAAAGTCACCTACCTCAAATTCAAGGTCTCTTCGCCCGGTATCACTGTAACTTTTCTGGCGACTATGGGCAGCTAATAGTTTTTTTCTAGCAAGTTCTACAGCTTCCCGTGTCTCCTGAAGTCTATCTGAATCATAAAGGTTCTTTATTCCGACCTCTTGCCAACACAAAGGAGTAGTACACCTTCGTCCATATAGTGCTTCAAATGGTGCCATGCCAATACTTGTATGGTAACTATTATTGTAGGTGAATTCCACAAGAGGCAAATGTTTAATCCACGATCCCTTCCATTCTAAGGCACATGCTCGTAGCATATCCTCTAGTGTTTGAATCGTACGTTCTGACTGACCATCTGTTTGTGGATGATATGCTGTACTCAAGCATAGTTGTGTACCTAGGGCTTTCATGAAGTTCTCCCAATAGTGTGAGGTGAATCGTGAATCTCGATCAGAAACTACTTCCTTCGGGATACCATGGAGGCGAATCACATGTGTAATATATAACTCATCCAGCTGGTCTGGAGTGAAAGATAAGCTTGTCGGAATGAAGTGTGCTACCTTTGTCAGACGATCTATTATAACCCAGATACTATCTTTACTACCAGTCATCTGAGGTAAGCCAGTAACGAAATCCATGGAAATGCTTTCCCATTTCCATTCAGGTATAGGGAGGGGTTGCAATAATCCCGGTGGATTTTGGTGTGAAGCCTTTACCTGCTGGCAAGTGAAACATGAATTCACAAACTCAGCAACATCTTTCTTCATTCCCGACCAGCAAAAGTATGAATGAAGATCCTTATACATCTTCGTAATTCCTGGATGAATAGATAATCTAGAACAATGATCTTCTCGTAAGATGTCTTTCCTTAGTTCAGGTGTGTTTGGTACACAAACTCTGTGATGATTATACAGTAAACCATCTTGTATCTGGAATCCCTCTATCTCATTCTTCTCAAGTTGTTGTTTCAAGTCTTTAAGGACTGGATCATCCTCCTGTCCCTTCTTTATTTTATCCCATTTTTCTGGTTTGTATCGATGAGGAATAGTTATAGTATCAGCACTACTATCAAATGGTTTCCATTCACTTAACGTTGATAGTAAACCCCAGAAGTGGATAGCACTCACTAACCCGGGTGAATAAGTTCTTCTGCTAAGTGCATCTGCTACGACGTTCCCCTTACCAGGGTGGTAGGAGATAGTGCAATCATAATCTTTCAACAACTCTAGCCACCGTCTCTGTCTCATATTGAGCTCCTTTTGATTAAACAGATATTTCAAGCTTTTATGATCGGTGAAGATTTCAAAAGTAATACCATACAGATAGTGTCTCCATATCTTTAAAGCGAAAACTACGGCAGCTAATTCAAGGTCATGTGTTGGGTAGTTCTTCTCATGTGTCCTGAGCTGTCGTGATGGATACGCAACTACCTTACCATGTTGCTTAAGAACCGCCCCAAGTCCTTCTTTAGATGCGTCAGTGTACACTGTAAACCCTTCACCCCCGGAGGGTAGAGTAAAGATGGGTGCAGATGTTAGGCATTCTTTCAGTGTCTGAAAACTAGCTTCACATGTATCAGACCATAAGAATGGGACCTCCTTTTGAGTTAGTCTAGTCATTGCCAATGCTATTCGTGAAAAGTCCTTCACGAATCTTCTATAATATCCAGCTAAACCCAGAAAAGATCGTATTTCTGTGACAGTCTTCGGGCGTTCCCAACTCATCACTGCACTAACCTTTGTAGGATCAACTGATATACCTTCCTCAGAAATAACATGGCCTAAGAAAGATACTTCAGATAGTCAGAAGTCACATTTGCTATATTTAGCATACAGTTTGTTCTTCCTTAGAGTTTCAAGTGCCTGCCTGAGATGGTGTTCATGCAGATACTTATCCTTGGAGTAAATAAGCACATCATCAATAAAGACTACTACAAAGTGATCTAAGAACTCCTTGAATACTCTATTCATGAGATCCATGAAGGCTGCTGGGGCATTTGTTAGTCCAAAAGGCATAACTAAGAATTCATAATGTCCGTATCTAGTTCGAAAAGCTGTCTTGGGAATATCTGTATCTTTAATTTTCAACTGATGGTATTCAGATCTTAAATCAATCTTGAAATACACAGTTGAACCTTGTAACTGATCAAAGAGATCATCTATTCTTGGCAGAGGATACTTGTTCTTTATTGTCCTCTTGTTTAGTTGTCTATAGTCAATGCACAACCGCATCGACCCATCCTTTTTCCTAACAAATAAGACAGGTGCACCCCATGGTGAAGTACTAGGACGAATGAATCCTTTATCTAACAGTTCTTGCAATTGTACCTTTAACTCTCGTAACTCATCTGGTGCCATCCTATACGGAGGGATAGAGATAGGCTGAGTATCAGGTATGAGAGATGTTTCAAATTCAATCTCTCGCTTAGGTGGTAATCCAGGTAGTTCCTCTGGAAATATATCAGTAAACTCGCACACTATAGGCACATCTTCTATCATTCTTTCTGACCATGATATAGTGGATACATAATCTAAATAAACTTGGCACCCTTGCTCTAACAACTGTTGTGCCTTCAATGTAGAGATATATTTGATATTATCATTGGATGTCTTTCCAATGAACTGGAACTTTATCGAGTTAGGAAGGTGAAATGTTACTGTCTTCTGGAAACAGTCAAGACATGCATGATGCCTTTCTAACCAATCCATTCCTGGTATAAGATCAAAGTCCTCCATTTCGATTAGTAGTAGTGAAACAGGTAACTGATGTCATGCTATCAGTATTATACAATTATCCAGGATTTCTCGGATTATAAATACTTGTCCTCCTGGTCCCTTTATCAGATAGGACTGTTGTACTTCTATTGGTATCTTACCCAAAGTGGGTACTAACCGTCGAGCAATAAATGAATGTGAAGCACCAGAATCAAATAAGGCATGTACTGAAAAGCCATGAATAGTAACAGTACCTCGTACGACTGTGCCTGAATTGTAGGCTTGTTCCTCAGTAATTGCATTTAGCTGGCCATTAGGAATAGGCAAGCTAGAACCCGCAACACTTTGTAGTGGTTGTTGTGTAGGAGACGCTCCTTGTGAGCCTCGACCTCTACCATGTCTTCCTCTGTGTGTTGCTCCATTGCACGAGGTGGATGTTATACTGTTAATTGGGGTTGATTTAAACCCTGAACCTCTCAACTTCGGACAATCTTTCTTGATGTGGCCTATATGGGAGGCCATGCGGATCACCAGGGTGACGTGGGCGAGAGACGTCTTTTGGGACCGGAGCTGGGTGATGATAGTAAAAACACACACGTGCTCCCGTTTGAGCTGAAGATCCCGGCACAGAGGGCTAGCTCCTGCTGCTGAGTTGCGAGGATATAGTGGAGGTCTAGAGAAATCCCTTCTTCCAGATAATTCCTGGCCCAAATTCTGTGGCGAGCTTATATTAGACCCGACTGGATGATAGCGACGATCTCTACGGTTATAATGTGACTTGCTTTTGGATGGTCCACCATTAAAGTGGAAACTTCTTCTTTGGCGGTTTTCATCCCTCTCCATCTCAATACGAGAGGCGATGCCCATTGCTTCATCTACGGTTGTGTCTCTAAAACTAGCAAGCTTTTCTCGTAGATCTCCCTGAAGACCGCTAACGAATTTGGTAAGACACTCTTGTGGTGAAGCTTCTAGAGCTGGTGAGTACCGTAGTAGCTCAGTAAAGTGGATATGATAATCTCTTACGGTCTTAGAACCCTGATTCAGAGAAGCCAACTCTCTCCTCTTTAACTCTTCCCAATGAGAGGGACAAAAATGAGCTCGGAACCTCTCTTCAAAGATATCCCATGGAACAGGATCCGCTAATTTCTTGGAAATGACTCTCTACCATCGTCTTGCATAGTCTGCTAAGGAGTAATTGGCAAAGTGCACCCAAGTATCTGTTGGTGCGTGTATTATTCTCAGCATCCTACTGACGTCATCAAGCCATAATTCAGTCTCGGCAGGTGTCTCTACACCTTTGAATCGAGGAATTTTTCCCTTTCGATAATTATCTAGTAATGTTTGGTGTCTAAGAAGGTTCTTCTCCATTGCTCCTTCAACCGGGGTAGGAGCAGACTCAGTTGAAGGATGGTAACTAGATTCTTCCTCAGAAAGATGGACAGAACCTTCAATCCTAGCATCCACAGGCTTAGATGCCTCGGGTCTCTCAGCCTGTGCATTGAGCCTCTCCTCCAATGCTTGTTGCCTTTGCCCCATGTCTTAGAGCATTGCCATCATAGCCGCTAATTGTCTAGACATGTCTTGATCTGCCATGATCCTGGGATGAGTCAAGGTGAAAGGTCATATCCTATATGTCATAGCATGATGTACATAAGGGACAATGACTTGTGAATGGTACTGCAGTCATTTATTAAGATCAAAGGATCTTAATACAACCTTAGTTTCTGAATACCGCTCATAGTTATTAATTACTAAATAAATTACTGGAGTAACCAGGCTCTGATACCAATCTGTAACGACCCTATTTCCCGGGCCGTCGGATCCTCCCATATCCGGATCTGGTTACTCAGCAATAATTTATTCAGCAATCACAACTAACATTCGGAAATAGACTGCAAATAAAAATACTCAGAAGAAAGTATTTCAACACTTTTCCATTCACAAAATAAAGTTCAGATGATACACTGTACCACTATAACCATTTACATGTACATCAGCTTAAAAGGGAAATATACAAAAGATTACTAACTACCTTAAAGAAAGTAAAGCTACTGTGGCTGACTGGATGTCTAGTATGTAAGCTGGATGATTTTTTTAGAGTCTTTGCGATGGCTCACCGATACCTGTTGGGTTTTCCATAAATCATAGGATAAAAATTAGCGAATGCTAAGTAACGAAGAAAAGAAAAGCAAACAAATTGTGTAATTTTTCAAAATTCATTGATATCACAAAAATTTCATTTCTTTTCATTAATTTAAGTCCTATTCCTTTCTATTCCACATCAGGGATTAGTCCAGGGGAACCCCACCATTCTTGGACTCCGAAGCTTTGGATACTTCAGGATTGGAGATTGTGTTGATCTTGGTAAGCTTATGCTGCCGCACATCGCCTTAACCAATCCTCCAATACTACCCTGACAATTTCCTTTTCATTTATTAAACAGGGTCTCAAATCTTAGCCAGGAAAAACAAAAGAGCACACCGTCCTCGAGGACTCGGTTGGTTAAAACCTCAAGCTAACATTTAATCATATAACCTAGCGGCTTTAAATACATGTTATCGTGACCCAGCCGCTATTGAACCACCCGTGCCTCCACATGGCACGACCACATCTTCTGTCGTTCCAACCCGAATACATTGGCTCCCGGTACCACACGTTGCAAAATCTTCATTTCGTGCGCACTTATCACAACAGGGCAACCGTGTACCACCTAGGTAGGGAAACGCCAATACGGGTTCCTTTCGACAAACCTACAGGTTGCATGCCCGACCTGTAGTTCTACTCCCAGTCATCCTTAACGTGACACATGATCCTTTTCAGGATCCATCTCAAATCACACCAATTCACATGATGTAATTCTTTCGTTAAGTCTTTAATTTGCATAAACCGCAATACTTAGTATCGACTCACATATATATTATTCATAATCATATGTATACTCCTATTTATGCCTATTTTAACTCCCAAACCCTAACTTTCAAAGCCAACGCATCAATTTGATGCGTAAATCTTATTTTAGTGGGAATCACAAAGCAATTCTTTAGACTTTTTCAAAAATAACCAAAATTAGGGTTCTTCGTAGCAAAGAACACAAAATCAAGAATTTCAATAATTTCGTATGAAAACCCAACAGCAAAAGGAAGGATTTCGTTAACTAATCGAGCTCTCTCTCGTGTATGCAAGGCTTTATCGAGTTTCGTTTTTAGAAAGGCTATTTTAAGGCTTATGAAAAGATCGAATTTCATTTTTCGTATCAAAACGCTAAGAACATGTTAAGAACGGGAATAACGAACGAAGAATACGAGGAACGCGAAGAATATGAAGAACGTCAAGAACATATTTTCTCTTAAAATTTCGACAGAGTTTCCTCTTATATCGGAACATATTTCTCGGAAAATTTCGGCAGAGTTTCCCCTTATATCGGGACATATTTCTCAGAAAATTTCAGCTGTTTCCCCTTATATCAGGAAATATTTCAAAATAAAAACGAAAAGAGTTTCCTCTATAAAATCAATCGAGAGAAAAATAACAACGAAACTGAAAAAAATATACTCAACAACAAGAGATGAATAACCGGTAGACACCACACATCTTAGGTGAGTGAACGTGTGACGAATCACAGGGTCACTGACGTGCATAGCCGCCCGCACCTAAGTAGGGTATTACACAGATTTCTCCATCAAAATAACTATAAAAGCATAATACGAAGAATAGAAACATAAACGATGGAGAATCAGTAGACACCACACGTCTTAGATGAGTGAACGTGTGACGAATCACATGGTCACTGACGTGCATAGCCGCCCACACCTAAGTAGGGTGTTACACATATTTCTCCTCGAACCACAACAGGAAAACGAATCGGAAAGAAATATGAATCAAAACAAAACTTCGAAGAACAAGAGTATGAATTGAAAGCCTAGCTTACGAAGCAACTAAGAGAGGATCATACCTTTCTCCTCCTCGTTTTCCCGACAGCGCTTCGCTAGCGCTCCTCCCTCGCCTCCCACTCCTCCTCCCATCCTCTCGACCCTAGCCCTTGGGGTGGTGGTGGTAGTGGAAGTTGTAGAGAATGAATGGCTGGGGGGTCTATTTATAGGCCCCAGAAAACCACTAACCATGGTTAGAAAACCATGGTTTAGACCTTAACCATGGTTTAGCGGCCCATGGTTTTGGCCCATGGTTTTAGCCAAAACTTATCCCAAACTTGGAGCCTAAGTTAGAACATTCTAGAGGATTCTAGATTCGGTAATGATGCTTAATTAACACTAATCGTGATTAACTTTCACTAATCGCGATTTAACTTTCGCGGCTTACGCTTATCTCTTGTTAACTATTGATTAGTGTTTATAAATGATCATTAACGGCTTTCAATCGGCATTAATTTCTTTAATTATGTTTAATTAGTATTAATGACAGCCATTATGGATTAATGACTTCTCTTTCTTCGGAAAATCATAATAATTCGAAATGAAGTCTTATTCACACGAAACACATTTCGTTGGTTTTCTCTTGACGAGCCGGATCTTATTATATAGGATCCGAGATATACCAAGTTCAAGGCTTTACACCATCCCGGATTCCGTTGGTCGATCGGAGGTACCAGCTCCCAGCAGCAGCCTCCAGTTCAGGGTGGCCAGTACGGCCAACAACGAGAGCAACCCAAGTTCCCACAACAGCGGCATGCACATCCACAGTAGCAGTATCAGCAGCATGGTCCTCGTCCCTATCAGTAGGGGAAGTCTTGGATGCAGCAGCAACCTCAACAGTATCACTCCCAGTACCCCTCTCACTCTTATCATTAGCAGCATCCTCAATTACAGAGAGGCCACCCGTTAGGTTCTCATGGGCCCACCTATGAGAACCCCACCTTGGATGATCTAGACCGCATCATGTCCGAGCAACATGCTACCTTCCGACGGGAGATGGACGAGTTTAGACAAGAGATGAGAGAGATTGTAAGAGGGAAGGCTGTCATTCCTGCCCAGATTGAGCTGAACCCAAACAACCTGAAGAGGAAGTCTGAGCAGGTAGAGTTTACAAAGGATACCAATCCTAGTGATTCTCTTGGCGATATTTCTGCATATCATTTTGATGTTGACTTTGTTACACTTAGAAGTGGTAGGATGCCAGCAGGCGGCGCCTCATCTGAGCGACGATCCCTCGCAGCTTCAGGAGTGCCGGATGAGAAGGAGAGCAGTGCTGATGTTACTCAAGATGATGATGGTGGTGGTGGTGCTGACACCACCAAGGACGTTGATCCAGCCGGCAGTATTAAGGCCGTCGTTTCACCAGATTCAGGAGGAGGTGCTGATGCCACCAGATTTGATGCTGAGCCAGAGTGCGGTACTGACGTCGTGAACCCAGATGCCATAGGTGGTATTGAGGCCACCATTTCTATTCCTGTTGCATTTCCATCTATTACTGTATCTCAGGACATTTATGGAAATAAAGGAAAGGGTTATTCAGTTGTGAGTCCATCTATTTTGCTTGGAGATATGTGTATGGATTCTATTTTGTCACAGCAGCAGCAACCCGATCCTAGCCCTCCATCTGAGGAGGGCCCAACCATCCCCTTTCCCCAAGCACTCCGCTTGGCTGAGGGGATCAAAAAAGAAAATCCTAAAAAGTCCCATCAGCTAGAGTTCAGCCAGTAGATGATAGACCGATTTCAGATACAACTGACTCTACAGGAGGCCTTGAAGCACATCCCCCTCTTCCAGAGGAACCTCAGAGAGATGACCACCATTCACAGGAAGAGGAGGAACCACCACTCAGAGATCCATGTGCTCACTCATGCCACCTGATTCGCCATCCAGAATCGTCTGCCAGCCAAGAGGCCAGATGTCGGAACTCCCTACGTCAGATGCCACATACATGAGCAGAGGTTCGATCCGACTCTATTAGACATCGATTCTTTGATTAACCTACTTCCGACGGCCTTACTCGACCGCTTCGAGTTTGGCCCTCTTAGACAGAGCAGGACGGTCCTTCAGTTTGTTGATCGATCTGTCAAGAGGCCAAAGGGGTTACTGAAGGACGTTGTCATCACAATTCAGGGCTTGCAATTCCACGTGGACTTTGTAGTGTTGGACATGGATATCCCTGAGTCTGTGACCGATACCCCCATCATTCTAGGACACCCGTTCTTGGCCACAGCCAAGGCAGTGTCCGACCATGATAGCAAGAAGGTATACTTTCGCGTCAAGGGCGAGAGTATACAAATAGAGACGATCGATGAGACTAGAGCACGAGATTCAGCTTGCACAGAGCCGCTCACAAATTCAGAGCAAATGACAGAGGCGGAGCGAGACGTCCACCCAAGAGTGTGATTTTGTGATCACGGACGACGAGGCAGTTTGGGCAGACCCCGTTTCACGAGCCATCCTCTCATATTCAGACCCCGTTGATGCACAGATTCTAGTAGAGGAGAGTTTGGAGAGCACATTCCTCGTAGAGGATACATATGAGGCAACATATCGCATTCCCGATAGCGAGGCAGTGGATTTTTGTGATACAGATTTAGATCCCTTAGAGTCAGATATTGATTGGGCAAAGTTTGACGATATGATTCCATGTCTGAATTCCACAGAGCCAGCAGTTAGGGTGGAGACGAGTCCCATTCAGAGAACCGATACACCAGCAGAGCAATCTTCACCAGATTCTGATTGTCAGCAAGAGTTCCCATTTTCCCATGCAAATTTGGTCGTATTCACTCAGACATTTCAGAGATCAGATCCGCCATCTCCTAGTTTCCCAGAGTGGAAGAACTTGCCGCAGTCGCTGAAGTATAGGTTCCTTACGGGTGAGCATGAGATGCACCCAATCATTATCTCAACAGATTTGACTGGAGAGCAAGAATCTCGTCTGATGGAGATTCTTGAAAAGAACCGCAAGGCGATAGAATGGAGCGTAGCTGATCTCCAGGGGATAAGTCCGGCCATGTGCTCCCACCATATCTATCTCGAGGAGGACGCGAAGCCGTCGCGTGAGTTCCAGCGGCAGCTGAACCCGAATCTTCGAGAGGTTGTCATGAAGGAAATCTCAAAATGGTGAAGCGTCGATTTTATCTACCCCATCTCTGACTCCAAGTGGGTTAATCCATTACATGTGGTGCCCAAGAAGAAAGGCATCACTACAGTTGTGAGTGAGTCTGGAGAGGAGATCGCTACCCGAGTACCCACTTCTTGGAGGGCTTGTGTGGACTACAGACGATTGAATCCGGCCACCAAGAAGGATCATTTCCCGCTACCTTTTATTGATCAGATTATAGAGAGTCTAGAAGGGAAGAATCATTATTGCTTCCTTGACAGGTACTCCGGATACAATTAGGTGGCCATTGCGCTAGAGGACCACGACAAGACCACATTCACTTGTCCCTTTGGGACATATGCTTTTAGACACATGCCCTTTGGTCTATGCAATGCTCCAGCAACATTTCAGAGATGTATGTTGTCCATCTTTTCGGACATGGTGGGTGAGTACTTGGAGGTTTTCATGGACGACTTCTTTGTCTATGACGATGGGTTCGATGCTTGTCTTGAGTGCCTAGACTGCGTCCTACAACAATGCATCGAGGTCAACCTTGTATTATCTTGGGAGAAGAGTCACTTCGTGGTGACTCAGGGGATGGTGCTTGGCAATATCATCTCCAACAAGGGCATGGAGGTTGATCCAGTCAAGTTGGATATCATTAGAAAACTCAATCCGTCATCCAACTTGCGACAGTTACGGTCTTTTCTGGGGCACGTCGGTTTCTACCGATGATTCATTCATGATTTCAGCAGGATTGCCCGACCGTTGGCTGATTTTCTGACCAAAGACACCAAGTTCATAGTTGATGATAAGTGTCTTGCATCATTTGAGACTCTCAAGAGTCTAGTTGTTGAGGCTCCTGTCCTCCAGCCGCTTGATTGGTCTCTTCCATTTGAGATCATGACGGATGCCTCCGATTTTGCCGTAGGGGTCGTGCTGGGACAGAGGAGGGATGGAGTACTATTTGCCATTCATGATGCTAGCCGTACATTGGATGCCGCACAACGGAACTACACCGTCACAGAGAAGTAGATGCTAGTTGTAGTCTTAGCCCTGGATAAGTTCAGATCGTACATCATTGGATCTAGAGTAACCATTTTTACAGATCATACCGCCATCAGGTACCTCATGGCAAAGAAGGATGCCAAAGCGAGATTCACTAGATGGATCCTTCTACTCCAGGAGTTTGATATTGATATTAAGGGTAAGCCTGGAGTCAAGAATGTGGTGGTGGATCATCTCTCCCGATTAGAGCATCTTGAGGATTCTGAGCAGATTGATCCTATATGTGAGACCTTCCCAGATGAGGTGATCCTTGCTATCGCCTCACTCCTGTGGTATGCTGACATTGTGAATTATCTTGTTGCCAAGAAAGTTCCACAAGGTTGGCCCAGGCAAAGACTTGAGACCTTCTTAGCGAAGGCCAAGTCTTACCATTGGGAGGATCCCATCCTTTACCATGAGGGAGGGGATAGTGTCTGGCGATGGTGCATTCCTCAGGAGGAGCACCATAGTGTCCTCACATACTGCCACAAGCTGGAGGCAGGAGGACATCACTTTGAGAGGAGAACGACACAGAAAGTGCTCCAATCCGGCCTATGGTGGCCTACTCTCTTCAAGGATTCTAATGAATTCATGAAGAGATGTACTGACTGTCAGAGGATGGGCACTTGTGGACAACGTGATATGATGCCGATGCAACCCATTCACTTCTGTGAGTTTTTTGATGCATGGGGCATCGATTTCATGGGTCCATTCTTTAAGAGTCAGGGATTCGAGTACATTCTGTTGGACATTGATTATGTGAGTTGTTGGGTTGAGGCCATCCCCGCTCGAATCGCAAATGCTAGGACTGTATGCAAATTTTTGAGGAAGAACAACATTTCACGATTCGGGGTGCCTCGAGTGTTGATATCTGATGGGGGGGTCTCATTTCGTCAATGACAAGGTAAAGGCCCTTGTTAGCAAGTTCAGTATAGACCATCGAGTAGCCACTCCTTACCACCCTCATACCAATGGTCTTGCTGAAGTATCGAATAGGGAGATCAAGACTATATTGCAGAAGGTCGTCTGCCCTGACCGAAAGGATTGATCACAGCTTTTGGACTCGGCCTTGTGGGCATATAGGACGTCCTTCAAGACTCCTTTGGGTACATCTCCCTTTCACCTCATTTATGACAAGCCCTGCCATTTACCTGTTGAGCTGAGACATAAGTCACTTTGGGCTATTACAGAGATACTTTTGGATTCTGTGAGTGTAGGAGACCATGGGAGTGTAGAATTGGCAGACCTGGAGGATCATAGAGATGAAACCTTTTCAAGCAGCCTACATTATAAGGAGAGAGTGAAGGAATGGCATGATTCTCATATCAGCCACAAACAGTTTAAGCCAGATAAGAGAGTATGGTTGTTTGATGCCAGGCTTAAATTATTTCCAGGGAAGTTACAGAGCAAGTGAAAGAGACCATACCTGGTCCGAAAGGTACATGACAATGGGAGTATCGACATATCTGAGATGTCATATGAGTCTACCTTTTGTGTTAATGGGTAGCGTCTCAAACCATATCTAGATCATGAGCCGCTGGTCGTTGACGTCGCCCCTATTCATTTTACGTGAGATGTGGTCTTTGACTCACATCTATTGCATCTCACG
Source organism: Ottelia alismoides (assembly GCA_037367405.1). Classification (NCBI taxonomy): domain Eukaryota; kingdom Viridiplantae; phylum Streptophyta; class Magnoliopsida; order Alismatales; family Hydrocharitaceae; genus Ottelia; species Ottelia alismoides. The sequence continues at coordinate 90,594 of JAZKJV010011633.1, forward strand.
CATGATTATCACTATCTTCGCCTTGTATAGATCCAGTTGTCCATATCATTCCATTCTTTAGTCCCATACCCATCTTCATCCTATGATTATGCTATACTTAGGGTGTACTTTACCCTAAGTATAGGGGGGTGTTGGACTCTTGAGTATTCTTTGGATTCTTTCTACCTCTGTTTTGTTGCCTATACTTAGGGATATTTTACCCTAAGTATAGGGGAGGTAGACCCTGTACATTCTTCCACTCGGATTTCCCTTCATGTGCAATTTGCTATACTTAGGATTACTTAATCCTAAGTATAAGAGGAAACACTGAGTCCTCTTCATTCTATTCTTTGATTCTTCATTGTAGTATACTATTCCTTTTTACTCCCCTATACTAAGCACAAGTTATGTCTTCTTCATCGCTTTTGATCCACTCTGAGGACATTGTTCGAGCTAAGTATAGGGGGTGTCGTATATATTTCATATATACTTTAGCCATAACTCGTACTTTGTGTGAGTGTGTTAATAAATAAAATGGCTAAAATTCTTTTATCCAAAGAACCATAAAAATTTAAAATTTTTTCTTTTACATAAAAAATTCTTTATTGCACATACATAGCTATTTATAAAAATTATTTTTGTACAAATGTTTGTAAAAATAATTTTGTGTAAAGAGTTTGAAAATATTTTGATATCAAAATTATGTATATAGTACAAAATTTTTGTAAAATGTTTTAAAAACAAAAGTTTGCAAAAAACCCTTGTGTAAATGTTTGTAAATATTTTGCAAAACTTCATTCATTCATTCATTCAAACATTTTTCAAAAATTTTGCATATTTTCAAAAAACATGCACAAAAACATTTTTGTATATAGTTGTACAATTTTTTTGAATCATGATTGACATTTAAGCTGGCCTGGAAATAAATTGGAAAATGGAGCTTGGTTAAGACCTTAATCCACCTAATTCTAAGAGGCACCTTATAGGGCTTAGGGTTAATATTTTTCAGGTCCATTTGGGACTTAATTCTTTGAGTCCACTAGGATACGATCACATGTCATCTTGATGAGCCTAAGTAGAACACTTAACAACACACACATGACTCTCAAAGATAATGTCTTTACTTGTACCAGAACATTACACATAGCTCTCCACGGATGAGGTGGTGAGGAGGCAGTTTCCTTTGGCTTGGGGTAGCATTTGAGGGTAGTACTTCTAGGCGGAACCTCTCTTCTTCTTATAGTGAAGGAAGTGCGTCTCAACTTGGTCTGGTGGTGTTGAAGTCTAAAGACAGGAGTTGTGGGTTGCAATAAAGATTCCAAAGAGGGATAGTCTACTGACTCAAGAGGAAAAACTCCTTATGTATATATGCTGCACCATGTAGATATGTTGTACATATGCACATCGGAAAAAATGTGCAAAGAAAGAAAACTCCAGAAAAGTGGTGGGTCTGATTGAAAATAAAATACCCACCAGAGTGTATATAGACAAATAAAGCAAAAGCTTATGTTACCCATTCCCATCTCATGAAGCTTGCAACAGGGAGACTTAGCTACGCTGGTTGGGCTTCCAAGGATACATGGCTACACTGGTCATGGTCCATTCTCTTCTTCCCCCTCTTCTTGAGCCGGTTGTACTTGAACTTAGAAGGGAATACCCCACTCCTCGAGGAAAGAGTTGCTAGACTGAGGCATTAGAGTTACCTTGCTAAGGGGGTTGTCACTTTATCATTTCTGAGGTGGGGAGCTACATATCACTTACACAGTACAAGGAAAGATTCATGGTCATTAGAGTTTGTGTATGTAGACTTGTTCTGATCTGGTTTATTGAGGAGTCTTGACCATAGATTGGTGGAACTTAGAGGCAATTGAGTTTTAAGTTTAAGTCCAAATAAGGTTCCGACAAATTAATAATCCAAAGGTCTGACCGAGCTCCATATTTCAATTTAATTAAGGAAAGTTTAATAATCAACCTTGATTTCCCTTCTTTTTCTTTCTCTTTTCACTTCTTTTTCAAATAAGTATTTGCTAAGGGACTAGCAAAAGTAAAGTATAGGTGATGATGAATCTCCATTCATTACTCTTTACTCTTTTGTTTTAGCTAAATATCTTGGCAAAACATCAAGTATATAGTTGTAAATACAATAAGCTATCGATAAGCATGCATTTGTTAAATAGCAATAATTAGCATGTATTTGTGCAAAAATAAAAGAATAAAGAATAAAAGAAAAAGAGGGAAGTATTTAGAATAAATATTGAGTGACCTAATTGATGAATACCCATTCATCACTCTTTATTCTTATATTTTAGCTACAAAAACCTTTGCAAATGCATGTACATGTCTGTAAATATAAATAATTATCAAAAGCATGCATTGTGTAAAAAGTAATAATTAGCATGTTTTGTGCAAAAATAAAAGAATAAAGAGACAAAAGAAAAAGAAGGAAATATTTAGAATAAATATTGAGCAACCTAATTCCAAGGGAGGGCTAGGCATGGGCCTGACCGCATAAAAGCCAAAGTAGAGAGAGATAGGGTGCTCAGGTGTGTAAATAAACTTATAAATAAAATAGGGATTTTTACCCGGCAGACCCTGGAATCTTTTGCAATTACCGCTACGACCTCTGAAACATCCTAATTCCTCCCTCGACCCCGTAAACTTGCTCCGTCTTACCTTATAGACCCTACCGTTAATTTGAGACATTCTGAGTTAACTAGTTTGGGTTTAAGTTGAGTTAATCTAACCATAGTAAATCCAAGGGTAGATTTTCTTTCACTTCCCCTCCTTCCTCTTCCCCCCTCTCTTCTTCATTCTTGCTGGACGAAATACCCCATCAGAGGAGCAGTTCTTCGAATCCAGCAGGAGGTTCTTTCTTCGACTGACGCGGGACGGGGGAAAGCATGGGAGGCGGCGGGGGGTTCCTTCTACGACTGACGCGGGAGGGGGGAAAGCACGGGAGGCGACGCGCCGGGGGATTCCTTCGAATCTGCGCGGGGAGGCGACGACCCCGGGTGGGGCTTCAACGAGGGAGGGGGCTTCGACACGGGAGGGGGGGAGGTACGGGAGGCGACGACCCTGGGTGGGGCTTCAACATGGGAGGGGGCTTCGACAAGGGGGGGGGGGTGGGAAGCAGGGGAGGCGGTGGCCGGGGATCCGCAGGGGGGTGGGGGGAGGGAGCAGGAGAGAGGCGGTGCCGGGGGGGCTTCGACACGGGAAGGGGGAAGGTATGGGAGGCGGCGTCGGGAGGGGGAGGGGGGGATTCAACGCGGGAGGGGGAGAAGCAGGGGAGGTAGCGTTCCTTGGGAGGGGGGTGGAGAAGGAGAGAGGCGGCACCGGCGGGAGCCATGGGGGCTTTGCGCGGCGGAGGCCCAGGGGGAGGGGGTGGTGGGAGGGCGACTCCAGCGGCCGGAGGCTCAACGCGGCAGGAGGCAGGGGCTGCGGGGAGCTCCAACAGCGGAGGCTCGGCCTCCAGCGACAGGAGCCAGGGGGACTTGAGCACCGGGAGCCAGGGGCTGCGGGTGTGAGGTCCTTTGCGTCGCGGGGGCCGGAGGGGAGCGCTCGAGCAGCGGGAGGCGAGGGAATCTGGAGGTGAAGGGCGAGGGCGGAGGTCGGGAACGACGACGTCGAGGTCGGGGAGGAGGGCGGTGGCGGGAGGAGGTGCTGGGTGTTGGACGGTGGGGAAAAGGAGGAGGGAGAGAGGGAGTGGCAATTAATGTAAATTCAACAAACAAAATGGGTATAATATAAATGAATATAACGGAATCTGGTTAATTTTAATGGGTCAATTAACGGACCTTAACCGCAGGGTCTGTAGGGTAAGAGTTAGCAACTTTACAGGGTCGGGGGAGGAATTAGGATGTTTTAGAGGTCGTAGCGGTAATTGCAAAAGATTACAGGGTCTGCCGGGTAAAAATCCCAATAAAATAAATATATTTTCCTCTAAAAACAAAAATAAAAGTGGGTTTCTATTTATTTGTAAATATTTGTAAATATAAATTTAAAATAAAAATGAGAAAACTAAAAAGAAAATAAAAATACCTTCACCCTTGTATATCCACCATGTACATAAACTCACTTATATATTTATTTATCCCTATGAATAAATAAAAATCCCATAAAAATTATACATATTCTATACTTCATAGTGTAAGTAAAGAAAATAAAAATCACAAAAATAAAATAAAAACAAAAAGAAATAAAAATAAAAATCAAAACCACCTTGTATATATACCATACATGGATATAAATAAAACTATTTATTTCAACCATGAATATAATTAATAAAAATAAAATAAAAATACCATATTATTCCAAATTTTATCCTATAAATAAATAAAATATAAAATTGGGATAATTTGTACAAAAATAAACAATTAAAAATTAAAAATTAAAAATACATATGTATATACATGTATATAATAATAATATTTTGTAAATACCTAAATTATATTTCAAAAAAATAAATAAAAATCACTAAAAATAGTTTGAAAATAAATAAACATTTTTTATGTTTAAAGTTTTTCGAAAATAAGTCATTTATAATTTTTAAATGAATTTATAAATAATTAAAAAATGAAATTATCTGATTGGTCCACGGGGGATTGTTGACCTCCGGTCAACTCTCCCCCGTGGACCATTCTCTCGCGGATCGGGCTGTCGACCCGACTTCTCCCATTTTTACCCACTTGATCCGCCCTCCAAATCCGCAAATCCCGGGTCCTAATCATTCCCTGATCATCCGAGATTCGCGCCCGGTGGTTAGCATCGGGGTCCGTGCTTCGATTTCCTCGCCCGACACCCATCTAGCCGGACCCCTAACCCTATTTAATCCGAGCTCCGCCGCACGATTCCAGCATCTTTGGCTCCCCATTCATTCATCCCAGGACCTCCACAGCCACCCCCGAGGTGACAGCTCCAGGTTGGCCGTGTCGTAGAGAGGAGAGAGTGACCGGACCTATGATCCGACGAGCTAGAGCTGCCGTGCTCCGTCTAAAGCAGGAGCTCGAGCCTCGGGCCACGACGACCCGCGAGGCGACGACCCAGAGCAAGCCCATCTCACGCCCAGTCGACCCATCCGCCCAGGTAGCCGTAGTTGCTTTTCGTTTCGTTTAATTTTCGATTTCGCCCGAATTAGGTCGTCTCCGACAACCTCTGATTCCGACCACCTTAGACTTAGTCCCGACCATCGGAATCGCTCACCACATTCGCCTTCCTCCCACGCACCTTCTCCGCCCCTCCGTTCAACCCAGCTCGCACAGGAGCTGGGGTTCGCACTCCTTCGCCGTCGCATCGTCGGAGTTCGCCCGCACCACCGCACCGTCCACCTTCACCGTCGCTAACGGGGTCGAGGCAGTTTGCCCTCGACCCAGGAGCTCTTTGGTTACGTTTTGCAGGTCAATCGAGGGCTGTCTGAGGCTCTCCTACTTTTGCACCGGAGCTTCTCCTCCGCCAGAGTCGACAGAGCTCTCCGGAGCTCCGTTGATTCATCGGAGGCGTTCTACAGACGCGGGGAGCCAAGCCAAAGCTTCTTTGATCATCAACATCCCCCGCGAAGGCCCGGAGCACGCGTACTGGGCCGGCGAAGTTCGCCGGCCACCTGTTCCTCCAGGACCTTCAGGCACCGTTCGATCAGCCTCGAAGCTCCAGTTTCGATCCGAGCCGTTCATCTGAGGAGCCTCTTTCACCGCACGATCTAGGAGGATCTGATCCGAGCCGTTCGATCTTGACGAAGAAGCGCCCTCTACCCTCCACCGTTGGATCTACACGTGGCCGCTTCTCCACCTTCGGATCGCGCCAAGGGTTACAGGAGCGAGGCGCCTCCTCTTCTTTACCGTCGGATCTACACGTGGCGCGCGCTCCGCCCTTGGATCTTAAATAAGGGGTAAATAGCTCTTAGGCCCCTCTAGTTCTTGCTTTTATTATTTAGTCCTGTAAATATTTTTAGTATTTTATTTGCGTAGGGTAAATTGCATTTTGGACCTTGTATTTTCTGCTATTCGCATATATACCCCTGCCTATAGTGTATCACGTGCATTGACACGTGTTTTATTTGGGATATTTGCATTGATAGCCTTGTAGTTCTGGGATGTTCACGAATGAATGAAACTTTTTAATTAATTGCATATATACCCCTGTGCGTGGTTTATTTGTGCATGTGCGTATATTTTGGGTATTTTACATTAAGGCCCTCAGACTTTTGGTACATGTTACCAATTAGTCCGAGAACCTTATTTTTATTACAAATAGGTCCCTGAGTGCCCAGGTCACGCGTCTCGTACGTGCAACCTTGGAAATTTTGCACCGGACCCCCTGGAACTTTCAATAATTGCGTATAGGTCCCTGTGCACTGTACCTTGGTTTTGATTTTGAATAAAATATCAAACTCACTCCAAATACAATGAAAATTGGATACATGGCTCCTGCCATGTTGTAAAATTTTCTAGAATTTTTGGAGACATTTTTTATTTCATTTACTATTTTTAAAAATTCAGAAACACGCATTTTCTTTACTGTCTGACTTAAAAATTCACAAAAAAATATTAAAATACCTCTAAAAATTACAAAAAAGTAGCTACTGTGTAGTTTGCCTTGTTTGATTTTCTGACCAAGTATGGTTATTCTTCATTATATAAAACTCATAAAAATTGGAAAAAACCTAAAAACCTATAAAAATTATAATAATTATTTTAAAAATCTAAAATTAATAATTTCAGTGCCTATATTTTCCTTGTTTTTCTTCTATACAAGAAAATTACTATTAAGGTTTTTAGGGATTTTTAGATATTTTATCTAAGTCCCTCAAGCTCGGCTGGACATTGTTGTTGATTTCTTGCATTATTTTATTTTTAGAAAATTAAATAAAAATCAGAAAAATGCCAAAAATTCACTAAAAACAGTAAAAATCATAAAAAGTATAAAAACATTTTTATTTGAATTCTTGAGTGACTTTTGATGCACTAAATAATTGTTTGAGTAGGCTTGTTTCCTTGTTTTCTTTATTTTCTTAATTAATTAAAAATCCAAAAAAATTATAAAAATTAAAAATCCACTAAAAATACATTTCTTTCATTTTTATTCTTTTTGAGACTACTTCGTAGGCCACGAGGCCATCACGTGCTCCCTGAGTCCGACCCTGGTCGCTATACCAGGCTAATCCAATAGCCAGGACCACTATTGCTTTTATTTGATTTCTGCTTGATTTTGGTGGTCTGAACCTCATTTTCTTGATTGACCGAGAGGCTCTTGAGAGACTAAGGTCGCAACGACCTTTGTTATTTCTTCATCCTTAGTTGCTCAGGTTTTTTGGCTCATCACTAATCCCAAGAGAGGGCCCAACAAGGTCCTGATCGCCAAATAAAATAAGTAGAGAGAGATAGGGCCACTCAACCTTGTACATATTCCTTCTATGTATATAAATATTTTATTTTCACAAAAATAAAAATGTGTTTATACTACCTTGTATATAGTCCTAAAAATAAAACAAAAATTAGAAAAATAAAATAAAAACAAAAATAATTTCTCTCTCACCTTATACGTATTACATGTATATATGTAACATATGCCTATTTATTTAACACTCGTAAATAAATAACAAAAATAAAATAAAAAATAATTTATACTCCAAATTTTATTTTGTAAAAAAATAAAATATAAAATTTGGGTATTTGAACAAAAATAAACAAAATTAAAATTAAAGATAAAATAAATAAAGATTTTATACATGTACATAATGTAATATAATTTATATACCATATTTATTTTAAAAAAATAAATAAAAATCACTAAAAATTAGTTTGAAAAAAAATAAACAATTTTCATTTTGAAAATGTTTTAAAATAAAAATCATTTTCTATTTTTAAAGTATTTTACAAATGATTTTGACCCTGTTGATTTCTGATTGGTCCACGGGGGAACGCTGACCTCGGTCAACTGCCCCCCTGGACCACCTCCTTCGCGGATCTGGTTTCAACCCAAATTTCTCCCATTTTCCCCTTACCGATCTGATCACCATTCCATCTCAATTCACGCTCCAATTACTGAGGAATGATCCGTGATTCACGCCCACCGATACCATTAGGGATCCGCTCCTCGGATTGCGCGCCCAAGCTCCACCTTTCGCGGACCCTGCAAAGTATAAAACCACTTGGAACCGCAACTTTTCCCGCATCTCCGTCCATTTCCATCGTCTCCTGGGAGCTCCATTCTCCTCCTTGAGTGACAACGAGTGAGGGGGAGTGTCGTAGCTAGGTCTTGAGGTGTTTAGCCCTAGGTCCGGTGAGCTTCATCACCGTGCTCCGTCGTAAAGTGGACTCCAGCCTCTAGATGCATCAATCCATCGAGGCAACGACCCCCGAAGGTCCGCGACCTTCAGCACAAACGCCAGCATCCACCAGGTACCCTCGATAGCCTTTAGTTTACCTTAGATTCCAAATTTTTGATTCCAGTCAGCCAGCGCTCATCGGATCTTCCTTCATGATCGGACCATTTGTTTGACCCACCGACGATCGTATCACCTTCACGAGACTTCCCCCCACCTTCTATGCCCATCCAGCCACCTCGGTTCGCCTAGGAACGAGCTATTAGCCCTCCTCCGTCGTCTCTTCACTGGAGGGCCACGCCCTGCCTCATCCTTCACCCCTCTCGCATGCCAATAAGTCGTGGCATTTTTCCCTTAACCCCGTGTTTTATTTATGCAGGTCAAAGCATCGAAAGAGCCTCATCTGGAGGTCGAGTTATCCTGGCGTAACAGCTCCAGGTCCCTACCTTCGCCTGACCGTTCCCACAGTTTCGCCTTCATCGAAGCACACCAGTAGCTGCGGACAGTCGCCAACATCATTTACCCCATCCGAGCAGCCGAGGAGGACGTCTCTGTAGCTCGTATCGATCCAGCGATGCTCGCCAGCGACAAGTTCTTCGCTGCTCTTCCAGAGGCCGTCTCCACCAGTAGATAGAGGCCTCCCCCAGTTCTAATCCCTGACGTTCATCCATAGGGAGTCCTCGAGCGTTCGATCCATCTGAGGATCAACTGCCAGTCGTCCATCGTCGAACCTGTATCGCCCGCGCTCAGCCTCTGTTCATCAGTGGATGCCCTCGACCATTGGATAGCTAATAATAAAGGGTATTTTGCACTCAGGCCCTTCTACTTGTTTACATTTCCTCTTTAGTCGTGTAAATATTTTTCGAAGTTATTTGTAGTTTATACTTTTTGCACTTAGGACCTTATTTTTTCAGAATTTGCATTTTAGTCCTTCTATATGTGAAACACGTGATACCCCACGAGCCTCGTGGGTTATTTGCACATTTTTGCCTGGATTTTATTGTTGTTATCAAATGAATTTTTATAAATAGGAATTGCATTTATACCCTTGTGTGTCTGCTTCACGTGCCGACCTCGTGCAGCTCTAGGCTTTTTGCATATTTAACCCTATACTCTTTCCACGTGTTATTGTTTGGCTGAATACTTTTCCATATTTGCATATTGGTCCTTTTGTGCTATTCTTCTTTGATTGGTTGGAATAAATAGCAAATCTCACCTAAATTTCGTGAAATTTGGATGGCTCCTGCTATGGTGTAAAAATTTCTACGAATTTTTAGGCTCATTTTGTTTGCATTTAATATTTTAAAATTTAAAAACCTTAAATTTTGCTTCTGTCTAGTTTTAAAAATCAACTAAAAATACTAAATATCTTCTAAAAATCCAAAAAAATTACTGGTAGTTTGTTTTACTGTGTTTCTGCTTCTATCCAATTTTCATTGCATTTGGATTTATAAAAACCATAAAAATTGAAAAACATTGAAAAACATAGAAAAATTATTAAAATTTTCTAAAAACTTAAAAAATGCATTTCCAGATTCTGTAGTTAGAGTTTTATTTCTAGTTTACAATAAAATTATTTCCTGAATTTTATAGGAATTTAGGTATCTTTAAAGTGCCTTTAGATTCTGGCTGCACACTGTTTTGTATTTTCGACCTTATTTCATTTTTATAAAAATTAACTGAAAATTAGAAAAATCCAAGAAAAATATCAAAAACATCTGCATATTTGTAAAACCCAAAAATATTTTTATTTAAATTTTCTGAGTGTTTTTGATGTGCTAAATAATTGTTTGATTGCGATTTTGTAAGTGTTCCTAGTCTTTGTCCTAATATTAAAAATTTCAAAAAAATTTAGAAAACATAAAAACCATCAAAAATAGTTCTTTTTGGATCTCCGACTACTTCGTAGGTTTACCATATCCTACTCTTTGAGTTCGACCCTAGTAGCTATACCATGTAAAATAAATAGCTAGACCGCTGTTTTGTGCTTGCTTGCTTGATTTTCATTGGTGGTCTTGAATTTTCTTGATTGACATAGCCGCTCGAGTGGTTGAGGTCGCAACGACCTTTGCTACCTTTTTGCCTTAGTCGCTCGGGCGCGTCATCAGTTGCCCCACCCTCAGGTAATCCGCTATCCAAACACAACCTTTTAGTGTTTTTGTCAGGTTTGTAGTATCCAATTTTCGTTAAATAAGAACTTTAGGTAATTAAGATGTTATTGATCTCCGACTTGTAGAATCTTCCTCCCTAAAGGTAAAATGGTTAGGGTTTTTAGATATAACCAAACTTTGCGGACCTTTGACCCTACATTACAACAAAATAGGTCTATAGTGACGATGGCCTTGTGTGCGTTTCTTTCTGTTCTTTGGGCAACCAACATAGTGACACATGCAAGCTTTGAGTGGAACCACAAGGGTCTATATTGATGATTTTGTTAAATTTGTCACTAAATCATCAATTGTTAACTATATAGCAACGATATTATTCGTTGTAAAATCAACGATGAATACCACATACATTGTTATATCATTAGCGATAGTTCATATAATAAGCTTATACAATTTTTAAATTTTTTTTTACTAATCATTGATAAAAACATCACGCACGATAGATCGATTTTGCTGTAGTGCTAGTTAAATTAGTCGATCTCGATCATTTTTTTCAAAACAAAAAAGGACCCGAGCCTCAACTGAGATGGCTACTTACTTCATTTAGCTCCATTATACTTTATTTTATGTCATTACTTCGCCTACATTGAACATGCATGATGTAATGGAAATTATGACTATGTATCATACGATTATCTCATACACTTATTATTATGATTGTTTGAGTATGATAATCCTATGATGACGTGGATTGAATCTAAAGGTTTATTTATTCGTTCGAGCACTGGATGCATCAATCTTGGTCAGATCATAATTAGAACCACCATGTTGTTTAGTAGTCAATTCGACTCATGATGGGACTCATCGGAGTCTCAGTTATCCTCCCATCTTAACTATTCATACATACGGATACAGATATAAAAAGGATACCGATCGCATACAAAGAAATACTAAAGATATTTTATGGATGGCTTAAAGAATAATGTATTGGATGAAGAGTGCATTGTATACATATACTAAATGTGATTATATCATAAAAATATAACAAATATTTTGAAAGAAGGTATAAGTTATGGTATATATGGTTCAAAATAAATCTATAACTATATATATGAAAACAGATAGGGGTTCGAGAGTATGCTCCAAGGTGCATGTAAGTCTACATGCACGATGCCACAAAATTCTAATTTTTCATTTTTTTTTGAAATGAAACCTTGGTCAATTTAGATCACATTATATCACCGTTATATCATTTATATTTCGACCTAATTTGAGACTTCTAACCTACTCATTAAGACCGTTAAATTTCAACAGTCTTAGAATTCATGAATTCAACCCTTTATATGGAAATGTTAGGAATATCTCTTATACATGAAATTTTAAACATATACTCCACTTAATATTCTAAGTAAATCTCCCAAAGATTCATTTCAAAAAATGAAAAATTACATGTTTATGGCATCGATGCATGTAGGCTCACACGCACACGCACATGCATATTCACACAGATACTGATACAAATATTTGCATATAACAAAATGATACTCATATCCATACCCATTTTAAAATGAATACATATATCAAAATATGTATGAAAAGGATATGATGGTGTCAAATACTGGATATATCCATTTCCGCTTACTTCCCTGATCACATCATTGTTTCCCCTCAGTCTTGAAGAGATAATTCTTAACACCTTTGCCGATAACACAATCATAGCGCCCCATTTGGGGGTGTTTTGTTCAGAATAAGCATGAATAATGATAGGAAATAAGGAGAATAAGGATCTATTCTCTATTTGACTGAAAAGATAAGAAAAGAATAAAGTAGAATAACTAGGCAAGATAGAATAAAGATAAAAATACGAATGGAATAAAGTGTAATAATAGAATGCAAATGAGAATAATTATACTCTTGAGAATCTTATCTAACGGGAAATTCACATTTTATTATAGGGATTTTTACCTGGCAGACCCTGTAATCTTTTGCAGTTACCGCTACGACCTCCGAAACATCCTAATTCCTCTCTTGACCCCGTAAACTTGCTCCGTCTTACCCCACGAACCCTACCGTTAAATTTACACATCTAAAGTTAACTTCTGTGAGTTAAAAATGAGTTAATCTAACCAATCTGTGATTCGACGGCTAAAATTAACCAAGAAATAAAAAAATTATCCTCCCTCATCTACAGGCTTTCCCTCAAGTGCAACTGGGAGGTGGACGCGAGACTCCTTGGCGGCGGAGCTCCGAGGAGGACCAGAGGCTTTGAGGAGGAGTGCTGCTCGGGGAGGATGATACAGGGGGAAGGGGGGACGTTGCTTCTCTGGATGGAGGCGGTCGGCTTCCAGGGGGATGGGGACGGGAAGAGCAGGGGATGCGATGGGTCGGAGCTTCAGGGGCGGTGCTGGGTCGAGAGGGGGGGGTGCGACATGGGAGGCGATGGGCGGGGTCAAGGCTTCGGGGGCGGTGGGGTTGGGCTTTGCAGGGGGAGGCGGCGGGACTGGGTAGGGGCTTCCGCAGGGAAGGGGCTTCCGATCGGGGAAGGCGACCGAGGGGGGTGGGCTTTGGAGGGGAAGGCGTTGGAATCGAGGGAGGCTTCTGATCGGGAGGCAGTGGGATTGGGGGGGGGGGGTTCCAGTGGGCTTCTGATGGGGGAAGGGGGCCGGAGGAGGGGGGGGGAGGGTAGTAGGAGGCGGCGGGACTGGGTGGGGGCTTCCTCAATCATCATCGCCGACCTCAACATCGATATTCCCGACAGTGACGGCGAGGGCTCCGCCCTTCCCCCTGATTCCCCCACCAGGTCATCCGCTCGTCCACCCTCTTCTTCCCGTTCGGTGACGATATTACGATCCCTTTGTGCTGCACTCGAAACCGTAGTCAATGCTAAGGGCGTTGATCGCACCTTCTGGAGTCCGAGACAACATTTAGCTGTTATGTTGGATTTCAGTCCTGCTTTTGTCAAGTATGGATTTCTGAATTGATATTTGGACGATTAGAGCTGCAGTTTATGTCTCTGGTGAAGAACGTGTTTCGGGTCGAACAGGGGAGGCCGGCCAACGGGGGAGGAGGGTCCTCGAGCAGGCGACGGCGGACCGGGAGGGGAGAGGCAACGTGTTCAACTCGAGGTGGACGGTGGGAGGGAGGGAGGGGCAGCTGGAGGTGGAGGGTGGGAGGGAATGGCTCTCACTACAACAAAATTAAGTTTAGATGACAGAATTTAAGTGACGGATTTCATTGCGACGGATATTTGCCACCTAAATCCGTCGCGTAAACCCCACATGGGACTATAAGAGATACACATTTCTGAAAAAATCCCATACCCCTTCTTTAAAAAACCCTAATCTCCTTTCCACCAATATCTCCGTCGGCCGCCATCATCTTCTCCCGTTTCTCGCCCCCTTCCTTGAGATCGAGGTCGATCCCATCGGTGATCCTCTGTCTCCGATGCTCGATGCGTCGGTGATCTGCAACGATTTTCTCCATTATGTGGTCGCCTCCATCGACGAGATCCACCCCAGTTGCTGTTAGGGCTTCTCCATCGAGGAGATCCACCGCCAGCCGCCACCAAATCTACAGTACTCCAGCTCCATTTCCTCGCCGCCAGATCTATAGATCCTTCATTTGTGTACATTGTATCGATTTTGTGAACACAATGGCCCCCTCCTCACGTATCCTCGCTCTTGCCTTCCTCTTCTCTCTCGCTTGTAGTGTTGCAAATGGGCAACTCTCTCCCAACTTCAGCTATTAGGGAACAAAAGTGCATGCCGTAAATGTGGCAAGGAGAGAGGCCACCTGAGCAACTTCCATGTATGTGGAAGGTCATTGGGGTTGGCCGTTCTCAGGCTGTTGGTATGGAGGTTTACATGGGTAATGAGGTGCTAAAGGGGACAGAATAGGGGTCAAGTTGGTTGCACATATGACCTGAAGAGATATTTACATAACTTCGACGATGGATATTTTCATGCTTACAGGTATTGATTTGCAGTTCTATCTCAAGGTTGCTGACTCTCTGAGTTTATAACGTGATCTGTCTATATTTCTCAATATGAGTAACCTTAATGCAGATACTGCAAAGAACAATGGAGGGTGCTGGGCTATGTTTCACATAGGTGTTCTATCTCTTCGAAATTAATCCATTTTTTCAGATGAGACATGCGAAGAGGAGCCTCTGGTCAATGCAGCAAAAGATATTATTATTTACTATCAGCACCCTTCTTTGGGAAGCCTTGCCTTGGATCGGTATATTTTTTATTGCTTTATTTATGATTGCTTGAGTATGCACACATGATTTCTCATCATACACAATAGTTTATGATTAGATACATGTAATAAAACAAGGACAAATTTATTAAAATATGATGAAATACATGCAACTACAACAACATGTAACATGAAATGGATCGACGATACATTTATTGTGATTTTCCATCAACATGTTTGAACTTCATTGACATTTTTTACCTCAAATATTTTGATTTCTTAGTTTTTTTGTTATTGCTAGAGGTTATTTGACCTTATTCCCTAATGTTGCTAGTTCCTTTTCTTTATTGTGATGGGTAGATCTTTGATGGTGATATGTCTAGGGTTTGGTAGGAAATGATGTTCAATTGATGTTCAACGATCCGTCGAAGTTTTTCTTTTCATTCTATTGTTCATTTTACCTATAGTTTAATTAACTCCACTTCATGTTTTGCTTATATGCCTAACTTCATCATGACAGAGTTGTCATAAGACATGACATTGACAATGTTGAGTCGTATTTAGAATGCTTAAACATTTAAAGCTTTTTTTAGTATGCTTACATGATTTTGTTTGCAGCTTGATGGTGCTAATTCTCTGTTGTATGTCGAACAAGTTTCAACTATTATATTTGGTATGTATCTGTTACATGGCCAACCTGGGAAGGTTGATGTAAGCATTTATGCTTTTCAAATCCCTAATAAGACTTCACTGTCAAATAAAAATATTATATAGTAAACATTTTCTTCTTTAACAACATGTTTCCATAGTTTTAGATGGTTAATTCTTGACAGTAGCCTCTTATTTCTCTTTACAGAGTTGTTGTTTGGACTCAGTCACCTAAAGTTGAGATGATGGATTCTCTGTTTAAGCCTCTCCCAGTTAATGATGATGCTGGCTTAGTACAGTTGGTCTCTGATAATATTCATCTCTAGTTAAATCATTTCTAATCTTCTTGCCTTGTGTTTTTTTTGCTTGCAACTTTGCAGCTGCAGGGATCTCTCATTAAACTTTTATGGAAGTTCTCGCAAAAGGAAGCCTGACCAGATAATCATTTTTAGGTATAACAGCCATCAAAATGATAGCATTTAAAAGCTAATGGTAGAAACTAGATGCAAACATGGATGACCTTGTTTCACATAGCATGCCAGATGCTTTTTCATCCGTATTTTAGATACCTCATATTTTCTAGTAATGTTTGATTAATTGAGCCCAATTGTTGCACTACTGTTGTCTCGTTTATTTGTTGGTTGCTCTTTAAATTCACTTTTGACAAATTTACATATTCATTGCTTGCTAATTAAACATGCATAAATGATAGTTCTAACATGTTCTTGACCATTAAGCAACTTTTTCTTTAAATTTGTGAACTTTCAGAAATTCTTCCCAGGTCATGATCAATTAGATTTCAAGCAATACATGTTCAGTCTTTGTCACTTTTAGTTTTCTATAAAAGAATGATGATCATATTTATAGACATCACCTTAGCACTAAACTTCTAAGTGACTCCACATTGTTCTATTGTTGCCAAACTAAATTCAAATATTTGGTTAGCTGGATTTTTAACTAATATTATTTTGCTTCTAAAAGCCCTACATGTAATGTCTTTTAATGGAGTACTCATGCATTCTCCATATTGTTTTCATGTTATTATTGACAAATGTACTCACCGGCATACCTTTTAAGTCACATTGAGGGACATTATTTTTTTATATCTTTGTTAATGTCAATATAATTCACCATGTATCATTGTATATTACCTTCTAGGGGCGAAGTAAGTGAGTCACAGTTCAGTCAGGTTCTTAACGTCGAATTAGATCAAATTATCGAGGTGACATTCTACTAGGCCAACATAATTGATATGTTTTTGCCTTCCTTATATCAAGAAGCGTTCATTACTTTTATTATCTTTGTTAGGCGAGCAAATTTTCCGATGAAAGTTGGACCCCCAAATTTACTCTAGTTGTTGCACAGAAAAACCACCATACAAAATTTTTTCAGCTCAGATCCCTTGAAACAACATTCCTCCAGGTAATCATAATTAGATAATATTGTTAGTCAAGAAGTTCTATCTCCATTGCTGCTCTTTTTTCTTCTAGAGGGAAAATTTGATGATCATAAGCAATAATCTTCGTTAACCTCCGCAGACATTGTTGTTTACATTGTTTCTATTTCTTTGTTGTCTATGTTATTCGTTTCTATTTTCTTCTTTTTTCTGTCAAATATTGTACTCATAAATTGGGCCGATTCTATAAATTATCTTTTTGATTGGTGAAACCAGTAAGTGATTTCTTCTAAAAAGACTTCTACGGTGTTACTGAATATTATATTCACATTTAACTTGGTATTTAAAGATTGAGTAGTTAAACACAAATCAAATTTGCACTTAGCCGATTTTATGTGTATGTTTTACATACTTTGTCTTTCATGTTGTGATTTGCCCATCCACGTCAAAGCTATTCATGATTTAATTTATTTACCATTATCAGTTTCTGGTTGATGTGTATGGTAATAAAAAGTACATGCTTTGTTCCTTTTGTTCTTCACGGGACGACCATGCCTACTCACTACCATGTTCTCAACGATGGAATTGGTTTTGTTGCAGATGAGTTGCAAGAGTTGGTCCTCTCCTTATCCTATGTGAGTTCATATTATCCACCTTGCTTATTTCCACTCTCAGAACTCGTATTTCATGTTACGTTGAAAGTCTAATCTTACTTCATTTGCACGATCAGTTATCAACGAAGCACGGCAAGATTGAGGTATTGTAGCAGAGTTCAATTGATTATCATTATTGTCACAGTTTTTTAGCAATCCATGCTTGTGTAAATTCCAAATATATCTCTCAAGGATCTGGAGTTTTACTCTCATTGCACCATGCATATTTCTTTCCTTGACAATATGAATAGCAAGATTTAATGTTCTAGGTTAGAACTGAATTTTATGTTAGTTGCATCTCCTTGATTAGTATGAAAGAGTAATGTCTAACCAAAATTACTCACATCTTGATTAGTAGCTACTAGTAATGTCAAAGACAATAGAAAGAACATCCTCACATCTTAATTAGTAGCTAAAACTTTATAGCAGAGAGATGCTAAGGGATACAAGATTATCGAGCAAGGATATAAAGAGTGTTTGACGCCAATTATGTGGATGGAATGTGAAGGTCGCAAATGGTAACATTCGATATAGCAAGGGCAGATGCACAAGTCTTAAAGAATAAATCCTTAGTGGATCAAGTGAAAAGGTCATCAGGAACTCATGTCATAGTAACTCTCGACAACAAATGCACTTTTATTTTGTATTATCTACTTGATTTCTGTATACAGGCTGATAGCACTACAAGGAAAACAAGTTGTGGCTACGGAATTATGGCCACGGATATGGGATTTGTGGCCACAGAATTGGGCTCTGGCCACGACACATCGTGACCAGTAGTCGTAGCTACAAGTCTCGTCGCGAGAGTTATCTAGCCACGAATATGCCGTGACCACTAGAAGTGACCACAGAACTTATCGTGACCACAAATCTTATATGAAGACTTTGACCACGGATTGTAGCTACGAAAAACTAGTGACCATGGAATTATCGTAGCCACAAGTTTCTGTAGCCACATTCCGTGGCTACAACTCATTTTTCTTGTAGTGTAGCTTCGTAATTTAAAAAATTGCTCTTAACATTGTGTTCTCAATGAGTTTGATTGCAGGTTCGATTGTGCATATAATGCTTGGAGCAATTCAAAGAACATGCGAGTTTATAGCGCTTAATTGCTGGATTTTTATATATTACGACGTGCCTTTCATTGTGTTTTTTTACTGTTTGAGGACTATGTCTGATTATTAAACTGTTTGAAGTCATTTATTACTTTTAGCATATGAACTTAACTGTTTTTATTCATTAATATTTTGTTAATAAATTTAACTTTCTAATTAGATGAGTTCGATTGTGCAGGTGAAAAGGTAATAAGTTTGAGTTAGCTCTTGTCATTACAAATTAGAAGCAATGTATAATATTTTGGTTTGTATTTAAACTCTTACAACTATAGTCATTACCATGAACCAATGTTTTGTGCATCTTAGTCTGGAGTTTGAATCCTCAATCTACTTGCTTGCTTGTAATTACATTGCTTGATTTTATCAATGTGCAGTCTCCAAATCATTGCTATACATATTTCGAAAAAGAATGGACAAGCCACAATCGAAATGCTCCATAACAAAAGCTTGGTCATGTAGGATTGGATGCTAGGAGATCAAGAGAGGCCCCCCATTGAGTTGTATGGAATGGTGGCAACTTTCAGACACTTATCTTGTGATGCTCTAGCTCTATTCATTGATTGTAAATGATTCTTATAGTTTATATAATATAATTTTGTACATTTGTTGTCAATTTATTTCTTCTCAATGGCTCGAGGTATGTGGTCAGCAACTAAAAGAAGCTGCCACCGGATAGATTGTGATAAAGAGATCAACAGACTTAAAAGTCTTTTAAATTATGCAATTGCTTCTTGATGAGTAACCAACCGGAATTTAATTATGTAATGACTGCATGAATGCAAGCAAATGTGCCAGCTACAATATTTTCTGGATGCACAAGCTTTATATCGAAGCATTTGAATTGTAGATTCAACTATTGAAAATCGTGAAACATATGGTGACAGATTTTCCGTCGGAACTTTTTATAGCGACGGAAATCCGTCGCCTAAGTCTTTAGCGACGACGTTTTTAATGACGGAGATATGGTGGCAGAATAGCTGTCGCCGTGCCATTTTCTGTCGCCATAAAGCCATATTCCGTCACCATAATTCCGTCAGGAAAAGCTTTTTTTGTTGTAGTGTCTTGCCGTAAATTTGATAAATAAATTGGGTATCATGTAAAGAAGATAACGGAATCAGGTCACTTTTAACGGGACAAATGGATGGGAGTTAACCAAAGGGTCTGTGGGATAAGGGTTAGCAAGTTTACGGGGTCGAGAGAGGAATTAGGATGTTTCAGAGGTCGTAGCGGTAATTGCAAAAGATTACAGGATCTGCCGGGTAAAAATCCCTTTATTATAGTGTTTATTCTCCAAACAAACATGACCCTAAGAAGCTTCCCGGAAATAGCATGTAAGAAGCTTCCAAAAGATTCAACCTAATAGTAGGGAAAGTTCACAGAGGGCTCTCATATTTCTCGGGCTTAAAGTTAAAGGTAACCCCGTGTGCATGAAATGGGGAAACCGTAAGAAGCTTCCTGGAAATAGAACCCTATCTTTTTTTTCCCGATATTTATCATGCTTGATGTTACACATATGATCCAACCAAGCAAAACCTTCCTCTACATATGATGATAAGCACATGAATACAAAGCAGATCGCTGTAGACAGCCATATGCACACACGCACGTCCATTCAAAACGATAGCACTGCAATGTTCTCTCTCGTTCTCGTGCCCATGCTCACCTACTATGTGCTCCTCCTCCTCGTCAAGCTCCTTATCCACCCCCTCCTCTTCGCTGCATCTGGCTTCCCGGCAACGAGGCCTGCAGCCTGACTTGATCCTTGCTTGCTCGACCGCCTCCATCGAATCACCTGGAGAAGGTGGCTGATCCGCTTCCGCCATCGCAACGTGCCACGAGGCTTGGTGTGCTCCACAACACTCTGGCTCCCGGCCTTGCTCACCACAGCATCCGTCTTTCTATTGGTGTACATCAGCTGATGGAGCGGCTCTTCTGCTGCCTTCTTGTCCCACGACGCGTGCCCATCATCTCCAAACTTGATTGAGATGAAAGAGTCTAAGAAGATCCAATAATCGCAAACTCGTCGTCGTTAGAACTTGATATAGAATGGAAACAAAGATACTCATTGTTTAACAGTTGAGGCTGGTCATTGCACACAAAATATTGGGCAGGGCATGTGTTCTTCGGTCAAGGCATGCGTTGTCATTTTGTCCATGCGTGCTTTTTTTGAAGATTTTTAATCCTATCAAAAAGCTGATCCGTAACATGCAATGCTAGAAAAAGAAATCTGCATAATCTAATCTTACACGTTGCTGACTTTCAGTCAATTCGTCATCAACACGAAAAGCTCAACACTTTTTTAGCTTTTGCAGGGGTTGGAAGATGCAATCTATACAACAGAGAGCAGAGATACCTTCAAGGCTGGAGATGCAATCCGGGTGGGGCGCGTGTGGAGCCTTGCGATGCCGGAGCTCGGGCCAGTGGAGGAAGGAGCCGAGAGCAAAGACCTTCGGGATGGCAATGGATATGAGCCTACTCTTACTGGTTACCCTCGAGAAAGATCTGTGGTGCGCAGTGTTGGGTTTGGGAGAATGGCCTTGCTTGGAGGCCAACACCATCAGCCTCTCCTTGAGGCAGAGCGCACATACACCCACCAACTCCTCCCTTGGGTGGAAACAACAACATGGGTCGTCTTGACTCATGCTCCAGATGCGGACGGAGAGAGGAAGAGGAGATGGTGGGTAACGTTGGAGATGGAGAGGAGGGAAAGAGGAGGAAGCAGGTGCGAGGAAACAACTGAGAGGGTGGTCATATGGGCATGGGGGTTGTGAGGGAGAAAAAGTGTTTTGTTGCTTTTGGTGGATGAAAGCTAAGATTTGAAAAGGAGGTGGTGACTGCTGACTGCTGAGTGGAGCCCGTGGGGGGTATGATGTATGGGTTCTCGTGTGGTTAGGGTTGATGCTTGAGCTCGGGGTTTAGAGGATCAAGACGGGGGACATCACATGTGGGGATGGATGGTCTCTGGGCAAAGAAAGATAGGTGGCGGATATCTATGTGCTTTGTCTTCCATCCTCGCAGGCAGAGAGAGCAAAGGGTTTGTGGTACTTTGTGCTTGCGGCTTCAAACATGGGGCCTTCCTTGATCACATCAATCTACATGGGTTGCCTTGGGATTTACTAGTCTTTGTACGTACACCATATCATATATATATTTCATGTGACTTGATGCCTCAGCCTGGTCAACACATACGACCCCAATTCCTTTTTTTTTCTAATTTTAAGACAGGATGTCTTCAGGGCCAAGGCTTGCCTAACACAGTTTAGAATTGTTTCTTAACATGCATGGATGGCGGTTTGTCGTTAATGGCCAGGGTATTTTTGTTTTAAGATTTATTCTTAAAGATATCTGGTCATTTAGTTGTTGAATTCCGATAGGGATGGGCAGCCTCATTATATATACATATTCCCTCTATTATACACTCTAAGCATAGTTTATTTATTCCCTTCCAACAGTCGGATCATGACTGTTTGATGATGCCATCGAACAGTTTGACTCGTGAACCACTTCGACTAAGTGCGAGATTCTCATATCCCACCACGCCATCTTTTTTTTTTGAATAAAAAGAGGGTGACATCTCGAGTTGGGATTCACCGCATTACCATTATATTACCATAAAAAAAGGGGTACATTACATAGAGGTCCAATAACGATATAGAGAGTTACAATGGACGAGAACATTTTCAGGGTAAAATCTTTGATTCTTGAAGATGAGGTCATTCCTCCCCCACCATATAGCCCAAAGTACCGCAAAAGGTAATGCGCAGTCATCCGTCGAATTCCCCCCTACCGACCTTACCGACCTCCAAAAATCAGCAGTACCTCCCAAAGTAAGCCATGGTATCCCAATCTCCTTCCAAACATGTTCTGACCAAGGGCATTTGAAGAACAAATGTTCTGCGTCTTCAACCTGTTCTCTGCACCTGTCACACTGTGTATCCTGTATGCCAAACAACCTTCCCCTCCTTGCTTTGTCGCATAACCTGCCTCTTCTCAAGCACCTGTGTATCCTGTTCTCCCACCACGCCATCTTAGTGCACATCTCAAGTTCACGCCTTCTTGATGTGATAAAAATTGTAAATGCACATCTTCCCTATAATCGACTTTGCCAAGATCCTAAATGTGATGGTAAGACGAAGTTGCATCATACCTTTGTCCGTCGCATCATGATTCTCAGCGTGCGTTAATATCTTGATTAATTATTGGATTGACGCTAATTATCAGTTTTTCCTTTATTCTTTTTCGACGTAGATTTGAGTATGGGTCAATTTACCTGCTGTTGCATCTTCATCCGGGAGTTCATTGGTCGGTTCGTGATTGGTACAATAGCTGAGAAACAACATGCAACATCTATTTTGTGAGCTTTGGTTGGCAATGGATGGAACTATCTTTCGTAGGGAAATATTTTATATTGAAAATGTAATAGAGCATTCCGAACTCCTTTATGAGTCTTGGTCATTGTAACTTTTGTACGTAACTTGTGAATATAAGTTTTTGGGTGTCCACCTTCACGGTTTGACACTCTTTTTCCTTTCAAAAAAATTTATTGAATTGACGCATAACAACTGTTCCAATAGATCAATGGCGCCCATCTCAATTTGGTCCGGTCGCCATCTTAACGGAGATTTGAATTGAAAATATACTACAAGAAAAGCGACTTAAGGCAACAAATTATTTATTGTTCGTTGTTATATCTTCCGTAGTTAAATATATAACAACGAATATTATTCGTGGCTTACTTTTTTTAAATTTGTAATGAATAATGGTATTGGTTGCTATATCTCTCGCAACGAATCATATAACAATGATTATTCATTGATTTTTTTTAATAGTTGCTCAATTTGGCAACGATTACTTTGAATTTTAACGAATAGTTCAATCGGAACATCGTTGCTATATGAACTTTTTAACAACAAATATGATGTTCATTGCTGATTGCTAATTACAAGTATAAAAGATTATTTAACAACAAAACATTTTCGTTGTTACATTTCTCAGAAGATATGGGCACAAATATTCAAAATTATTCGTTGTCAGTTTCTTGTAGCGACAACTAAATATTTTAATTTGCAATCTTCAAATCAAAGACTAAATAATGAATCCAATGATTAATTATTGGATTAATAATGATTTGAATTGAATCATAACTTTTTCCATCACGTCATGATCCTAATACGTGTTAACATCTGATTAATTATTGGATTGACGCATAACAACTGCTGTAACAGATCAACGGCCTTTGAGGCACCTTTTAATTAGGTTCCTTTGCTAATGAGAATTTATTTAATTTAAACCGATCATCATTTTAGTGGAGATTTAAATAAAAAACAACCAAATATTTTTATTTGCAGTATTCCAATCAAAGTTAACTAATTTTTTTTAAAGAAAAAAGGGCATCCACCGTGTAGGTGTGTGCCCAAAAACTTCACCTTTTATTCACCAAAGTTAACTAATGGATCCAATAGTTCATTAATTCTCTTTTCATTGATCAAATTAGATGGTTTTGATGAAGCTTCCCATGGATTGTGAATAGTAAATAGAGACGAGGAGATGCATTCCAACACAATTTCTCACAAGCTCTTATAGCACAAGTACTACAAGAAACTAGACCTAAGGTAAGAAATAATTTGAATATCCATTGCTATAACTTCCGATGTTAAAGATATAACATCGAATATTATTCGTTGACAAGTCATCTTTTGTATTTGTAATTAACAACGAATATCATATTCTTTATTAAAGGTTCATAAAACGATGATTTTTTCGTTGAAATTAAAAATTCACACTAATCATTGCTAAATTTAGCCACAATTAGAAGAAAATGGCAATGAGTAATCATTGGTATATGATTCGTTGCGAGGAATATAGTAACGAATACCATTATTTGTTGCGAATTTGAAGAAGCAACTAATAATATTCATTGTTATATATTTAACTACGTAAGATATGACAATGAATATTAAATTATTCGCTGCCTTAGGTCACTTTTCTTGTAGTGAAGAAAGAATCAGAGAGAGTGAGAGAGAGGGAAAAAAGGTGGCTGGATATTGTTGTAAAGTTTGGAGAGAATCGTCTTTGAAGCTGTTAATTCGATAACCGCCTTTGAAGCTGTTGATTCTCATTATCATTCCCTATAGTTAAGAAGCATATTGGCTTGGTCATACTTTTTTTTGATGAAAAAGAGGGTGAAATCCTGAGTTGGGACTCACCGCAAAAAATATTTATATTAAAAAAGCACTAGATAGGTACATTACCTTGTGGAGCAGAAACGATACAGGGAAAGACCATAACCTAATACATTTTCTGAATAGAACCTTTGATTTTTAAAAAATTAGATCTTTTCTTCCTCCCCAGATGGCCCAAAGAGCACCAAATGGCAACACACAGTCGTTTGTCGAATTTCTCCCCACCAACCTTATCGAACTCCAGAAATCGTCTACTCCACCGTGCCGGACCCATGAGACCCCCAACTCCTTCCAAACCTGATCCGAAAAAGGACAGGCAAAGAACAAGTGTTCTGTATCCTCTGTTTGTGCACCACATCTGTCACACTGGGTATCCGTAACGCCAAATATCCTGCCCCTTCTTGCTTTGTCACACAGTCTACCCCTTCCAAGGCACCATAGAAAGACTTTCACTCTGCTTGGAATCTTGCTAGCCCAAATTATCTTCATATCTTGCTGCAGGTTTGGATCCAAAGCGTCGGTGCTCCCTCTGAACATTTTATATACCTTCTTCACTGAGAATCTTTCTCCCTCCCAAATAAAATGGTCCCTACCCTGAGTAATACACTCTGGAGAGGGCAGCTCGGACAATAGCATACCCAAGTCTTCCAACCTTCGGTCTGAAAGCTCAGACAAAAATTGCAGGGTCCATGATCCAGATCCACCAATATCAGCCACAGAACTCTCCCTATTTGCTGTCAGAGCAAACAATCTTGGGTACCTATTGCAGAGTACACCCTCTCCGGTCCAGTTGTCTTACCAAAATTTGAAGTCAACCCCTGCACCCTGATGAGCCAAAGTCCTACTAATCTGGATCAAGTAAAAATATCACACTCGGGTCGTTGCGACCCGGATCGATAAGAATCTCGGCTCAATCAAGAAAATAAAGTGCAGACCACCAAAATAGGATAAAAATCAATGAAAAACTGATAGCGGTCCTGGCTATTGGATTAGCCTGGTATAGCGACCACGCTCGGACTCAGGGAGCACGTGATGGCCTTGCGGCCTACGAAGTAGTCAAAAATAGAATAAAATAAAAGAAAATGGTTTTTGGTGGATTTTTAATGTTTTTTAATTTTTTTTGGATTTTCAAATAATAAAGAAAATAAGGAAAAACAAGGAAACAAGCAACTATACACAATTATTTAACTACTCAAAATTATTCCAAAAATTCAAACAAAAATATTTTTATGTTTTTTATATTTTTTACTATTTTTTGGTTAATTTTTGGTAATTTCCTGATTTTTATTGAATTCTATAAAAATCAAACAAGGCAAGAAAAGAAGGGTACTGTCCAGTCAGACTTGGAGGGCCGATTTAAAATGCAAAATGGCCCTATCAAGGTCTGAAGGTAATTTTCCTGTAAAGAAGAAAATACAAGGAAAATTTAGGCACCAGAATTATTATTTTTGGATTTTTCTTTTAATTATTAGAATTTTTATGGGTTTTTATGGGTTTTGTAATTTTTACGGGTTTTATAAAGCCAAAATGACCAAAATTGGTCAGAAAATCAAGCAAGGCAAAACAAGCAATTATAATTTTTTTGTAATTTTTTAAAGTGTTTTATTATTTTTTTGTGATTTTTAAAGTTAGACAGTAAAGAAAATGCGTATTTTTGAATTTTTAAAAATAATAAAAAGTGTCAAAAATGTCTCCAAAAATTAGAGAAAATTTTACACCATGGCAGGAGCCATGTGTCCAATTTTCATCAAATTTGGATTTGATTTGCTATTTTATGAAAATCAAACACAAGGGCACAGTACACAGGGACCTAAATGCAATTAAAATAAGTTCGAGGGGGTCCGGTGCAAAATTCCCAAGAGCTCACGTGCAAGGCGCGTGACCTGGGGCACTCAGGGACCTATTTGCAAGGAAATTAAAGTTCCTAGACTATTTAGTAACACGTACTAGAAGTCCAGGGGCTTCAATGTAAATAATCCACTATATAATGCACATGCACAATAAAACCATTCAAAGGGGTATTTCTGCAATTATCAAAAATATAAATTCATTCATTAACATCCAGAAACATAAAGCCCATACATGCAATTATCCCACAAAATTCACGTGACGACGCACATGGTCCACGTAGACCGGGGCATAAATGCAAATAAAATAAGTACGAGGTCCAAAGTGCAAAGTGTCCGGAATAAAATGAACGGGAAAAAAAATATTTATAGGACTAACTACTAAAAGCCATAAACAGAAGGGCCTAATGGAAATTTACCCTTTATTAAATCGAGGGCCAGATGCGCGCCACGTGTGAGATCGGACGGTCGGGGAAGGGGCGCGGCTAAGCAAGTGCCCCTCGACGAGATCGAACGGCGGAGGACGTGCCACGTGGGGAATCGGACGAGTGTGTAGCGCTGTGGCTAAGCCTCGCTGGCTCGACGGTCAGGATCACTCCTCCAAGGATCGAATGGTCGGGGCTACTCCTCTAATGGACGTCGGGGATCAGATCTGGTGCTGGAGAAGGATCGAACGGCAGGGGAGGATGCTCGAAGAACAGGCGGCCGGCGAACTTCGCCGGCCTCGTGCGCGTACGGGGGAGCTCCTCGGAGGATGCTGAAGATCGGAGATGCTGCGCCTTGGCCTGCCGCGTCGAATGGTACCCTCCGATGGTGGCGAGGAGCTCTGGAGAGCTCCGGCGACACTGGCGGAGGAGGATCTGCTGCTCCAAAGACTCGAAGCCCTCAGATGGGCTCCTTTAGTCCTGCAAAGCACGGCAACAGACTCGCGGGTCGAGGGCAAATTACCTCGACCCTGTAAGTGGAGGTGGAAGTGATCGGTGCGGCGGGGCGTGGGGGATCCGGCGATGCGACAGCGGAGGAACCCCAATCCCAGCTCCTGTGCGAGCTGGGTTGGATGAGTGGGTGGAGAACGTGCGCGGAGGAGAGGCGAGTATGTGGGTCGACTCCGATGATCGAACGGATGGCTAAGGTGGTCGGAATCGGAGCTCGAAGGTGACGGGGGAAATTGGGCGAAAATGAAAATTAAAGAAATAGGAAAAGCGAAGGGACTACCTAATGGGCGCAATCGACTGTGGAGGAGCTGGGGTAGCTCTGGGTCCTTGCCTCGAGGATCGTCCGTGTCCGAGGCTCGAGCACCAGCTCCAGGCGGCGCACGGCGACGCGTAGCTGCCGGATCAGTGGTCTGGTCTCCCTCTCCTCGCTGCAACACGGCCGGAGCGAGCTGTCACTCTCGCGAAGGCTATGGAGGTCCTGGGGTGAAGAGAGATAAGCCAAAGATGCATGAAGAAGGAGGCGGAGCTCGGATTAAATATGGGTGCAGGTCCGAGAAGAGGAGGTCGGGCAGGGTTCCGCGAAGCGCGGATCCCCACGCAGATGATCGGGCGAGGTTCTAGGATGCACAAGGAAGAAGAAGAGGCCGGGGTTTGCGGATTTGGTGGTCGGGTCATGACGTGAAAATTCGGGGAAGTCGGGTCGGGCGTCATGGACCCGTGGGAGGTGGTCCAAAGGGGGAGTTGACCGGGGGTCAACGTCCCCCGTGGACCAATGAGAATCAGCCATGTGGAAAAGATTTAAAAATTCGAAAAGAAATAATAAATGGCCGAATTATTAAAAACTCAAAACATAAAAATGTTTATTTTAATTTTTTCTATTTTTTTGTGATTTTTAATTATTTTTTTGAAATAAAAATGAGGTATATAAACTATAGTGATATACATAGGTATTTACACAATATTGGTTTTTGATTTTTGATTTGTAATTAATTATTTTTGTACATTTTTATTCCTAATTTATATTTTATTTTGTTATAGCATAAAATTAGGAATAAAAAGGTATTTTTATTTTATTTTTATTGTTTATATACAAGGGTTAAATAAATAGATATATGCATCTATAGACATGGTATATGTACAATGTTATTTTTGATTTTTAATTTTGTTCTTTTTATTTTGATTTTTGTTTTTATGGTTTTTATTTTATTTATTTTCAACATAAAAGATAGAGTATATACAAATTTTTAGGGATTTTAATTTATTTATTTACAAGGTTAAATAAATATAGAGGTGGTTGTATGTACAAGGTGGTTATTTTTATTTTCTTTTTAATTTTTCTATTTTTATCTTGATTTTTGTATTTATAAATATATACAAATATATACAATCCCATTTTATTCTATTTTTGGAAGAAAATATTCTTATTATATTTACAAGGATATTTACACATATAAGCTCCCTATCTCTCTCTACATTGGCTTTTATGCGGTCAGGCCCATGCTGAGCCCTCCCTTGGGATTAGGTTGCTCAATATTTATTCTAAATATCTCCCTCTTTTTCTTTTGTCTCTTTATTCTTTTATTTTTGCACAAAAATATACTAATTTTTAATCTTTACACAATGCATGCACTTTGGTAATGATTTGTATTTACATGAATATACATGTATTTGCAAAGGTTTTTGTAGCTAAAATATAAGAATAAAGAGTGATGAATGGGTATTCATCACCCCACCTATACTTAACTTTGCTAGTCCCTTAGCAAACACTTATTTGAAAAAGAAGTGAAAAAGAGAAAGAAAAAGAAAAAGAGGAGAATATACATGGAGTAAGGTTGATTATTAAACTTTCCCTCATTAAATTGAAGTATGGAGCTCGATCAGATCTTTGGATTATTAATGTGTCGGAACCTTATTTGGACTTAAGCTTAAAACTCAACAACCTCTAAGTTCCACCAATCTATGGACAAGACTCCTCAATAAACCAGATCAGAACAAGTCTATATACACAAACTCTAATGACCATGAATCTTTCCATGCAGTGTAAGTGATATGTAGCTCCCCACCTCAGAAGTAACAAAGAAACAACCTCTCCCAACCTGGTAACACTAATGCCTCGGTCTAGCAACTATTTCCTCGAGAAGCGGGTATTTCCTTTTAAGTTCAAGTGCAACCGGCTCAAGAAGAGGGGGAAGAAGATGAAGAATGGACCATGGCCAGTGTAGCCATGTATCCCTGGGAGCCCAACCAATGTAGCTAAGTCTCCCGCTGCAAGCTTCATAAGATGTAACATGGATACCATAAGCTTTTGCTTTATTTGACTATATACACTCCGGTGGGGTTATTAAATTTTCAATCCGACCCACCACTTTTTTGGAGTTCTTTTCTTTTTGCACATTTTTTTCATGTGCAACTGTACAACATATCTACATGGTGCAGCATATATACAAGGAGTTTTTCCTCTTGAGCCAGTAGACTATCCCTCTTTTGAAGCTTTATTGCAACCCACGGCTTCTGTCTTTAGACTTCATCACCACTAGACCAAGTTGAGGCGCACTTCCTTCACTAGAAGAAGAAGAGAGGTTCCGCCTAGAAGTACTACCCTCATATGCTACCCCAAGTCAAAGGAAACTGCCTCCTCGCCACCTCATCCGTGTAGAGCTATGTGTAAAGTGCTGGTGCAAGTCAAGCCATTGTCTGTAAGAGTCATGCGTGTGTTGTTAAGTGCTCTGCTTAGTCTCATCAAGATGACATATGCTCATAGCCTAGTGGACTCAAAGAATTAAGTCCCAATGGATCTGAAAAGCCTTAACCCTTAGCCCTACAAGGTTCCTCTTAGAATTAGGTGGATTAAGATCTTAATCAAGCTCCATTTCCCAGTTTAATTCCGGGCTAGTTTAAATGTCAACTATGATCCAGGAAAAACTATACAAATATTTACAAAGATGCTATTTACAAATATTTACAATCGTGCAAAATTTTAAAAAAATGTTTTGAAACCATGGATGTATGCATGAATGCAAGTTTTGCAAAAAATATTTACAAACATTTACACAAGGTTTTTGCAAACTTTTTGTTTTCAAAACATTTTGGAAAAAATTGTACTATATACATAATTTTGATATACACATATTTACAAATTCTTTACAGAAATCATTTTACAATCATTTGTACAAAAATTATTTGTATAAATAAATAGGTATGTGCAAGATGAATTTTATATACAAGGGAAAACTTTTAAATTTTATGGGTTTTTAGCCATTTTTATTTATTCACACACTCACACAAAGTACGAGTTATGGCTAAAGTATATATGAAATATATACACACCCCCATATACTTAGCTCGAACGATGTCCTCAGAGTGATCAAGAGTGATGAAGAAGACATAACTCGTGCTTAGCATAGGGACGTGAAAAGGAATGGCTATATACAGAGATGAATCAAAGAATAGAATGAATAGAAGATCAAGAGAGTCTCGGATTTTCCCCCTATACTTAGGATCAAGTAATCCTAAGTATAGCAAGCTGTACATGAAGGGAAATCCGAGTGAAGGATGTACAGAATCTGCCCCCCCCTATACTTAAGGTGAAATATCCCTAAGTATAGGAAGAAAAACAGGGGTAGAAAGGATAAAAAGAATACCCGAAGGTCCTACATCCCCCCTATACTTACGGTGAAGTACACCCTAAGTATAGCATAATGATAAGATGAGAGAAGGGATGTGGGACTAAAGAATAGAGTGATATAGACAACTGGATCTATACAAGTCAGAAGAACAGTGATAATCAGGCGTGAGATGCAATAGATGTGAGTCAAGAGACCACATCTCACGCAAAATGAATAGGGGCAACATCAACGACCCGCGGCTCATGATCTAGAAATGGCTTAAGCCGCTGACCGTTCACTCGAAAGGTACTCTCAGAAGACAAATTAGATATATCAATGCTCCCGTTGTCATGTACCTTTCTCACAAGATAAGGTCCCTTCCATTTGCTCTGTAGCTTCCCTGGAAATAGACGAAGCCTAGCATCAAACAACCATACTCTCTGTCCAGGCTCAAATTGCTTGTGGCTGATATGAGAATCATGACACTCTTTCACTCTCTCCTTATACTGTAGGCTGTTTGAGAAGGCGGTATCACGAAGCTCCTCCAGGGCTGCTAACTCTGCCCTCCTCTGGTCTCCTACACTATCTGGATCCAAAAGAATGTCTGTGACTGCCCAAAGTGACTTGTGCCTCAACTCAATAGGTAAATGGCACGGCTTGCCATAAATGAGGCGAAAGGGAGATGTGCCCAAAGGTGTCTTGAAAGACGTCCTATATGCCCACAAGACCGAGTCCAAAAGCTGTGACCAATCCTTTCGGTCAGGGCGGACGACTTTCTGTAAAATAGTGTTGATCTCCCTGTTCGACACCTCAGCTAGACCATTCGTCTGTGGATGGTATGGAGTGGCAACTCGATGGTCTATGCCGAACTCGCTAGCAAGTGCCTTCACCTGGTCGTTGATGAAATGAGACCCCCCATCTGAAATCAATACTCGAGGTACCCCGAACCGTGTAATGATGTGCTTCCTCAAAAATCTGCAAACTGTCCTGGCATCAGCAGTTCGGGCGGGGATTGCCTCAACCCAACGACTCACATAATCGATGCCCCATGCATCAAAAACCTCACAGAAGTGAATGGGCTGCATCGGCATCATATCACGCTGTCCACAAGTGCCCATCGTCTGACAGTCAGTACACCTCTTCACGAACTCATCAGAGTCCTTGAAGAGAGTAGGCCACCATAGACCGGATTGGAGCACTTTCTGTGCCGTTCTCCTTCCAGAGTGATGTCCTCCTGCCTCAAGCTTGTGGCAGTAAGTGAGGACGCTATGGTGCTCCTCCTGAGGAATGCACATACGCCAGACGCTATCCCCTCCTTCATGGTACAGGATGGGATCCTCCCAATGGTAGGACTTGGCCTTCGCGAGGAAGGTCTCAAGCCTCTGCCTGGGCCAATCTTGTGGAACTTTCTTAGCAACAAGAAAGTTCACAATATCGGCATACCATGGGAGAGAGGCGATAGCAAGGATCGCCTCATCTGGGAAGGTCTCACAAATAGGGTCAATCAAGTCAGAATCCTCAAGGTGCTCTAATCTGGAGAGATGATCTGCCACCACATTCTTGACTCCAGGCTTATCCTTAATCTCTATGTCAAACTCCTGGAGTAGAAGGATCCATCTAGTCAATCTGGCCTTGGCATCCTTCTTTGCCATGAGGTACCTGATGGCGGTATGATCTGTGTACAAAGTCACTCTAGATCCAATAATGTATGATCTGAACTTATCTAGGATGAAGACTACGGCTAGCATCTCCTTCTTTGTGACTGTATAGTTCCGCTGCGCGGAATCCAATGTGCGGCTAGCGTAGTGGATAGCAAATGGGACTCCATCCCTCCTCTGTCCCAGCACTACCCCCCAGGGCAAAATCAGAGGCATCCGTCATGATCTCGAATGGGAGAGACCAATCAGGCGGCTGGAGAACAGGAGCCTCAACAACACAATGCTTGAGAGTCTCAAACGACGAAAGACACTTGTCATCGACAAGGAACTCGGTGTCTTTCATCAACATATCAGTCAACGGTCGGGCAACCCTACTAAAATCACGAATGAATCGTTGGTAGAAACCAACGTACCCTAGAAAAGACCGTAACTGCCGCAAGTTGGACGGTGGTGTGAGTTTTATAATGACATCAACCTTGGCCGGATCAACCTCCATACCCCTGTTGGAGATGATGTGGCCAAGCATCATCCCTTGAGTCACCATAAAGTGACTCTTCTCCCAAGATAGAACCAAGCGAACCTCTATACATCGCTAAAGTACTCGGTCTAGGTAGTCAAGACAGGAGTCGAATCCGTCACCGTAAATCGAGAAATCATCCATGAAGACCTCCAAGCACACCCCTACCATGTCCGAAAAGATCGACAGCATGCATCTCTGAAAAGTCGCAGGGGCATAGCATAGCCCAAATGGCATGCGTTGGAAGGCATATGTGTCGAAGGGACATGTAAAGGTAGTCTTGTCCTGGTCCTCGGGAGCGATGGTCACCTGGTTGTAGCCCGAATACCCATCCAGAAAACAATAGTGTCTCTTCCCTGCCAGTCTCTCAATGATCTGATCTATAAAGGGCAGGGGAAATGATCCTTCTTGGTGGCCTGATTGAGTCGTCTGTAATCCACGCAGACCCTCCAAGAAGTGGGTACTTGTGTAGCGATCTCCTATCCGGACTCCGTAACCACTGTAGTGATGCCCGTCTTCTTAGGCACCACATGTAACGGACTGACCCACTTGGAGTCGGAGATGGGATAGATAAAATCGGCGCTCCACCACTTCGAAATTTCCTTCATGACAACCTCTCTCAGATTCGGGTTCAGCCGCCGCTAGAACTCACGCGACGGCTTTGCCTCATCTTCAAGATAGATGTGGTGAGAGCACAGAGTCGGACTAATCCCCTGGTGATCTTCTACGCTCCATCCTATCGCCTTGCGCTTATTTTCAAGAACAACCATCAAACGAGATTCCTGCTCTCCGGTCAAATCGGTTGAGATAATGACTGGGTACATCTCAGGATCTCCCGCAAGGAACCTATACTTCAACGACGTAGGAAGCGGCTTCAGCTCTGGACAAACTGGTATTGGAAAATTTGGCTTCTGAAGAATCCGAGTGTATGCGGCCAAATCTGCCCTGGAGAATGAGAACTCTCTCTCACAAACTGGATCTGGAGAAGGCTGCTCAACTGAACTGTCTCTACTCTGCTCGACATCTACCTCCTTCCTATATGCATGCTCAATGGAAGTCAGATCTAGCATATAATCATCACAATCTGCCCAATCAGACTTTGAATCCGAGGGATCTATGTCATCCAAGGTGGCATCAGCTCCACCATCATCACAAGAATCAGTGTCGCGGTCGAGAACCGGCTCTGCTGCCTCTGAAGTATCCTGGACCAGGAATGCGCTCTCCAAGCTCTCCTCTGCTGTCGTCTCTGCATCAACGGAATCTGAAAGTGAGAGGATGGTCTGTGCGTCGGGATCTGCCCAAACTGCCTCATCGTCTGTAATCACAAAGTCGCAGTTCTGGTGGATGTCTAGCCCGGTATCTGTCATCTGCTCTGTGTCTGAGGTGGTCTCTGAGCATGATCTGTCTCTGGCTCGGCTGTCCTCGACCGTCTCTATTTGTACACTTTCGCCCTCGACGCGAAAGTATACCTTCCCGCTATCATGGTCGGTCACTGCCTTGGATGTGGCCAAGAACGGGCAACCTAGAATGATGGGGGTATCGGTCACTGACTCAGGGATCTCCATGTCCAACACTACGAAGTCCACGGGGAATTGCAGTCCCTGAATCGTGACGACAACATCTCACAACAACCCCTTCGGCCTCTTGACAGATCGATCAGCAAACTGAAGGACTGTCCTGCTCTGTCGAAGAGTGCCCAGCTCGAAGCAGTCAAGAAGGGCTGCCAGAAGTAGGTTGATCGACGATCCGTTGTCTAATAGAGTACGGTCGAACCTCTGCTCACTGATATGGCATCTGACATAAGGGGCTCCTGAATCTGGCATCTTGGCCGGCAGACGGTTCTGGATCACGAAACAAGTGGCTTTCGTCAGCACATGAATCTCTGAGTGGTGGTTCCTCCTCTTCCTCCTGACTGTGGTCCTGTCTCTAGGTGAACGCTGGAGAAGAGGGATGTGATGCAAAGCCTCCTGAAGAGTCAGCTGTATGTGAAACTGATCTATCATCTGCTGGCTGAACTCTTCCTGCTGCCTCTTTTTTTCTGATTTTCATTTTTCTTCCCCTTCTCCATCTGAAGGGCTCTAGGGAAGGGGATCACAGGGTCCTTCTCAGATGAAGGGCTAGGAAGGGGTCTAGACGGTTCGACGACCGGATCTACACATACATCATGCACCACAGTGGGACCAGAAGAAAATAAACCCTTTCCTTTATTCACAGAAATGTTCCGAGATACATCAGAAGTAGGAAAAACTACAGGTCTCTCAACAGAAGCATGGGTGGCCTCAGTACCACCATCGGCTGGATTGGCTGGAAGACTCGCGGCCTCAGTACCGTGCTCTGGCTCGGCAAAATGGGTGGCCTCAGTACCACCTCCTCGAACTAGTGAAACGGCGGCCTCAGCACCGCCTGTGGAATCAGCATCCTTGGTGGCATCAGTACCACCATCATCATCTCTAGCGGTCTCAGTACCGCTCTCCTCCTCCTCGTCAGGCGCTCTAGGTGTATCCTCATGATGTAACTCAGACGAGGCACCGCCTGCTGGCATCCTACCGCTCCTATGTGTGACAAAGTCAGTATCAAAAAGATATGCAGACATATCACCAAAAGTATCACTAGGAGTGGCATACTCAGTACAAACTACCTGCTCAGATTTCCTCTTCAGGCTGTTGGGGTTCGGCTCAATCTGGACAGGGATGGCGACCTTCCCTCTCACGATGTCCCGCATCTCCTGGCGGAGCTCATCCATCTACCGTCGAAAAGTAGACGGTTGATCTGTGTGAATGCAGGCTATATCATCCAAGACAGGGTTCTCATGGGAACCCGACGGGTAGCCTCTCTGGTAGTGAGGCTGCTGGAACTGCTGTTGTGGCTGAGAGGGGTAAGTGTGTGGCTGATGCTGCAGCTGGTGAGGCTGATCACGCCTCCAAGACTGTCCCTGCTGATGGAGACGAGGACCATACTGTGACTGCTGCTGTGGTGGATACACTGGGGGCTACTGCTGGTGGTGATCTCTCTGATGGCTGTACTGACCACCCTGTCCTGATGGCTGCTGCTGAGGCTGGGCACCTCCGGTCCCCCAATGGAATATGGGATGGTCTCGTCGGATACCGGGCTGGGGGCGGTCATATCAAATCCCGTTGACATCCATCAACGACTCTGTGTCGTATTTGGGTGGCTGGAGCACTGCTAGAGGCTGATCCGGCTCATATACCACCATCTGCATGTCTGGAGATGGTGGTGACTGGTAGGTGGGTTGCGGCTGCTGGTACGGCTCCGCCTGTACAAGATGAACCTGTCTAGGCTGCTGGTGGGAGTTGGAGCGCTGGGACTGGCTGCTGGAGCTACTCGGATCGTCTCGTGCCTGAAGACAGGGCTGGGAAGCCGTCTATGCCTCCTGGAGACACATGAGCTGTGTCTTCAGGTCACTCAGAGTCTGTGCCATCTGCTCCATCTCGTGATGCCCTGGCACTGCTTCTTCTCAATAATCTCCATCCGGTCCAGCTTCTCGCTGATGATCCCCATGTCTGCGGCAGTAGACTCGGCCTGTGTTGCGGCTACCGCGGATGAACTGGATGGACCGGCATCGACCCGTGCTATCCTCTGGTACTACACGGTCTGTGGCTGCTGCGGTCTGCCCTGATTATACAACCGGGTCTGGGACATCACCATGTAGTTCTCGGCCATCTCCTCGTAGATGGCCCAAACCTGGTCGTGATCCTTGGCGAAGTAAGACCCGCTACAAGAAGCGTTCACCAAGCCCTGAAGCTCTTGTGTCATCCCGCTGAAAAAGCTCTGAACAAGGTTCGGCTTGGAAATGTCGTGGTGCGGGCATCTATCGGTCAGCTCTCAAAACCTCTCCCATGCCTCGTGGAACTGCTCGTTGGGGAGCATGGAGAAGTTGTTGATCAGGGCTCTAGCGGCGTTCGTCCGTCCGAGTGGATAATACTTATGCAAGTACTTGGCGCGGAGCTGCTCCCAAGTGTAGACAAACTTCCCCAGATGTTTCAGCCAGGTGGCTGCTCTGTCTGCTAAGGAGAAGGGGAAGGCAATCATCCGTATGGTATCCTGGTCCACCTGACGATCGTGGACAGTACTGCAAATCATCTCAAACTCCTGCAGCTGGAGATGGGGCTCCTCAGTGGCCAATCCGTGAAACTGAGGAAGAAGCTGCAAAGTGTTCGGGGGGAAACTTGAAGTCCCCCACGATGGCTGGTAGCACCACCCAATGGTGCGTCAAAGTTGATCCGGGATTGTGGTTCTCCCGCATCGGTCTCAGTGGTCCTGCTCCTGCTGCTGCGGCTGCTGCGGCAGCTGTTGCATCGTCGGGTCCTCCTCCGCGATTCTCGCGGTCGGCTCTCATCTGCCCGAGCTCTCGCCTCATCTCTATCATAAATGCTCCATGATCCCTCAATTGCTTCTGAACTGAATCTAATGAGGCGATCAGGGTGGAGTTGATCGCACCCTGGTCCAAGACGAACGTCTCATCTCGTGGACCTCCAGTGCGGTCATCAGAACTACCGGCCATAGTCTCTGCAAAATCAAAACATCCGAACTCAGGTACCGATAAATCATCTGTCTGGCTCTCCTCTGGCACTGGTATCTCGGTCTCAGAAGAAGGGGGGTCGAGGGGGAACAGGGTGGAATCGTACTCAGGTTCGCAGAGCGGGTCTGAGCTCCCACGAACTGACCTAGATGAGTGGGCTGGAGTGCTAAAAAGCGGTGCAGCCAGAGGCTGCCTAAGAGACCTCCTGCCCATCATCGCGATCTGACGAGTAGTGCGGATGAGATCTGGAAAAACTATGATCACAAGCAAACCCCTGGTTCACCAACACAACACGAGCTGAAGACCGTAAAGGCTCGGTCAATTATCTTGTCAATTTTATTTTGGTGAACAATCAAGATATCAGAGCGATTACGTGACCTGTTGGGATACCCGATACTTTCCCAACCGACTGTCCCGCACAGAAGAAGTCAGTAATCAGTCGAGAATAGTACCGGAGGGCTCTACCTAATGTTCGGGTCACTCTCTCGCACAATTAAACCAACCAATGAGGGGGTTGCTCTCCCCAAGACAAGTTTTTAAATCAAGTGTCTTTTAGTGATCAATAGTTTTAGTAGTCCCAATTTTATGGTTTTTCTTTTTAGGTATTTTTCAATAAAAGCAAAAACACCTAACGAATTTTTCGGTTCTCCTAGTTATTAAGTCCAAAACAGGGGGGAGAAGTCGAAAAAGCCGATGCACGAAAATCAATGATGCATGCAGAGTAAGAGATGCGTACCTGACTCCAGCAGTCTACATGTAGGATGATCCGCGCAGTACTGAAAGACAGAAATAAAACTACCTAAATGGTGCAGGCGGAAAACCGAGTCCCTAAACAGCAGTGCTACTCGAAGGAACGACTAGCCGACCACCAGCCTCCAATCCAGAGAGTCCGGTTTAGACCCACCCCTCCTCTTCTCGACAGGTCGAGTTCAGGAGTAGCGCTTAACGGGGCAGGCTCGCGGTGCGTAGGCTCAGAGGTGATGGAACGGCTATTTTATTATCTTTTTTTGGTCCAATTACCGATCTATAGGTGCAGGCAAGTATATTAGGGTATTTGGATCTTAATTTTTTACGTCACAATCAAGCAGAAAATCCTACGGCTAGGGCTCGAAAATCCGCGTGAAATCGGAAAATGCAGGAAAGAAATAAAACTGCGAAAGCCACGAAAAACCGAACTAGCTAAAGGGTCCCCCGAGCACACCGGTGCTCGGCGAAACAGACCCCGAAAGTCCGAATCTCTGTCTCTAGTCCCTGTATTATTACAATAATTGTTTCAATAAGTAGGAAATAAAAACTAATCTACGGCTAATCTAATCTGTGGCTATTCTATGGCTCCCGCACTTCTGCTCGCTCCTCGCGTCCTCCGGCGGCTCTATAGAGAAGAGAGACGCCTCTGACTCCCGCGGTTGCTCGGCTTCCGAAGAAAGCCGCCTCGATCCTCAGGACCCTCGTAAGAAAACAAACAGAAAGTGGTCAGACCAGATAAATGTATAAACAAGTAAAAAATATATATACAAAAATATATACAAAAAGCCGCGAAAAGAAAGTCACGGGAAAACCGAAAACCGACTACTAAGTCGTGCTCCCCGGCAACGGCGCCATTCTGATGAGTCAAAGTCCTAATAATCCGGATCAGGTAAAAATATCACACTCGGGTCGTTGCGACCCGGATCGATAAGAATCTCGGCTCATTCAAAAACATAAAGTGCAGACCACAAAATAGGATAAAAATCAATGAAAAACTGATAGCGGTCCTAGCTATTGGATTAGCCTGGTATAGCGACCAAGGTCGGACTCAGGAAGCACTTGATGGCCTTGTGGCATACGAAGTAGTCGAAAATAGAATAAAATAAAAGAAAATGGTTTTTGGTGGATTTTTAATGTTTTTATATTTTTTTGGATTTTCAAATAATAAAGAAAACAAGGAAAAACAAGGAAACAAGCAACTATACACAATTATTTAACTACTCAAAATTATTCCAAAAATTCAAAAAAAATATTTTTATGTTTTTTATATTTTTTTACTATTTTTGGTTAATTTTTGGTAATTTTCTGATTTTATTGAATTCTATAAAAATCAAACAAGGAAAGAAAAGAAGGGTACTGTCCAGTCAGACTTGGTGGGCCAATTTAAAATGTAAAATGGCCCTATCAAGGTCTGAAGATAATTTTCCTGTAAAGAAGAAAATACATGGAAAATTTAGGCACCAGAATTATTATTTTTGGATTTTTCTTTTAATTATTAGAATTTTTATGGGTTTTTAGGGGTTTTGTAATTTTTATGGGTTTTATAAAATAAAAAATGACCAAAATTGGTCAGAAAATCAAGCAAGGGAAAACAAGCAATTTGTAATTTTATTGTAATTTTATAAGGTGTTTTAATATTTTTTATGATTTTTAAAGTTAGACAGTAAAGAAA
This sequence comes from Ottelia alismoides, assembly GCA_037367405.1. Classification (NCBI taxonomy): domain Eukaryota; kingdom Viridiplantae; phylum Streptophyta; class Magnoliopsida; order Alismatales; family Hydrocharitaceae; genus Ottelia; species Ottelia alismoides. Next base: position 130,713 of record JAZKJV010011633.1, read on the forward strand.
ATGAGTGTTTTTGAATTTTTTAAAATAATAAAAAGTGTCAAATAAGTCTCCAAAAATTAGAGAAAATTTTACACCATGGCATGAGCCATATGTCTAATTTTCATCAAATTTGGAGTTGATTTGCTATTTTATTAAAATCAAACACAAGGGCACAATACACAGGGACCTAAATGCAATTAAAATAAGTTCCAGGGGGTCTGGTGAAAAATTCCCAAGATCTCACGTGCGAGGCGTGTGGCCTAGGGCACTCAAGGACCTATTTGCAAGGAAATTAAAATTCCTGGACTATTTAGTAACACGTACTAAAAGTCAGGGGCTTCAATGTAAATAATCCACTATATAACGCACATGCACAATAAAACCATTCACAGGGGTATTTCTGCAAATATCAAAAATATAAATTCATTCATTAACATCCTGAAACATAAAGCCCATACATGCAATTATCCCACAAAATTTACGTGACGACGCACGTGGTCCACGTAGACAGGGGCATAAATGCAAATAAAATAAGTACAAGGTCCAAAGTGCAAAGTGTCCGGAATAAAATGAACGGGAAAAAAATATTTACAGGACTAACTACTAAAATCCATAAACAGAAGGGCCTAATGGAAATTTACCCTTTATTAAATCGAGGGCCAGATACGAGCCACGTGTGAGATCGAACGGTTGGGGAAGGGACGCGGCTAAGCAAGTGCCCCTCGGCGAGATCGAACGGCGGAGGACGTGCCACGTGGGGAATCGGACGAGTGTGAGGCGCTGTGGCTAAGCCTTGCTGGCTCGACGGTCAGGATCACTCCTCCAAGGATCGAACGGTCGGGGCTACTCCTCTAATGGACGTCGGGGATCAGATCTGGAGCTGGAGAAGGATCGAACGGCGGTGGAGGATGCTCGAAGAACAGGCGGCCGGCGAACTTCGCCGGCTTCGTGCGCGTACGGGGGAGCTCCTCGGAGGCTGCTGAAGATCGGAGATGCTGCGCCTTGGCCTCCCGCGTCGAATGGTACCCTCCGATGGTGGCGAGGAGCTCTGGAGAGCTTCGACGACACTGGCGGAGGAGGAGCTGCTGCTCCAAAGAGTCGAAGCCCTCAGACGGGCTCCTTTGGTCCTGCAAAGAACGACAACAGACTCGCGGGTCGAGGGCAAATTACCTTGACCCTGTAAGTGGAGGTGGAAGTGATCGGTGTGGTGGGGCGTAGGGGTTCTGGCGATGCGACGGCAGAGGAACCCCAATCCCAGCTCCTGTGCGTGCTGGGTTGGATGAGTGGGTGGAGAACGTGCGCGGAGGAGAGGCGAGTATGTGGGTCGACTCCGATGATCGAACGGATGGCTAAGGTGGTCGGAATCGGAGCTCGAAGGTGACGGGGGAAATTGGGTGAAAATGAAAATTAAAGAAATAGGGAAAGCGAAGGGACTACCTAATGGGCGCAATCGACTGTGGAGGAGCTGGGGTAGCTCTGGGTCCTTGCCTCGAGGATCGTCGGTGTCCGAGGCTCGAGCACCACCTCCAGGCGGCGCACGACGACGCGTAGCTGCCGGATCAGTGGCCCGGTCTCCCTCTCCTCGCTGCAACACGGCTGGAGCGAGCTGTCACTCTCGCGAAGGCTATGGAGGTTCTGGGGTGAAGAAAGATGAGCCAAAGATGCGTGAAGAAGGAGGTGAAGCTCAGATTAAATATGGGTGCAGGTCCGAGAAGAGGAGGTCGGGCACAGTTCCGCGAAGCACGGATCCCCACGCAGATGATCGGGCGAGGTTCTCGGATGCACAAGGAAGAAGAAGAGCCCAGGGTTTGCGGATTTGTGGTCGGGTCATGAAGCGAAAATTCAGGGAAGTCGGGTCGGGCGTCATGGACCCGTGGGAGGTGGTCCAAAGGGGGGAGTTGACTGGGGGGTCAACGTCCCCCGTGGATCAATGAGAATCAGCCATGCGGAAAAGATTTAAAAATTCGAAAAGAAATAATAAATGGCCGAATTATTAAAAACTCAAAACATAAAAAATATTTATTTTATTTTTTCCTATTTTTTTGTGATTTTTAATTATTTTTTTGAAATAAAAATGAGGTATATACACTATAGTGCTATACATAGGTATTTACACAATATTGATTTTTGATTTTTTATTTTTAATTAATTATTTTTGTACATTTTTATTCCTAATTTATATTTTATTTATTTATAGCATAAAATTAGGAATAAAAGGGTATTTTTATTTTATTTTTATTATTTATATACAAGTGTTAAATAAATAGAGATATGCATCTATAGACATGGTATATGTACAATGTTCTTTTTGATTTTTAATTTTGTTCTTTTTATTTTGATTTTTGTTTTTATGGTTTTTATTTTATTTATTTTCAACATAAAAGATAGAGTATATACAAATTTTTAGAGATTTTAATTTATTTAATTGCAAGGTTAAATAAATATAGAGGTGGTTGTATGTACAAGGTGGTTATTTTTGTTTTCTTTTTAATTTTCTATTTTTATCTTTATTTTTGTATTTATAAATATATACAGATATATACAATCCCATTTTATTCTATTTTTGGAGGAAAATATTCTTATTATATTTACAAGGATATTTACATACATAAGCTCCCTATCTCTCTCTACTTTGGCTTTTATGCGGTCAGGCCCACACTGAGCCCTCGCTTGGGATTAGGTTGCTCAATATTTATTCTAAATATCTCCCTCTTTTACTTTTGTCTCTTTATTCTTTTATTTTTGCACAAAAACATACTAATTTTTAAACTTTACATAATGCATGCACTTTGGTAATGATTTGTATTTACATGAATATACATGTATTTGCAAAGGTTTTTGTAGCTAAAATATAAGAATAAAGAGTGATGAATGTGTATTCATCACACCCACCTTCGGTATCATTCTCATCCTTAGTTGCGACAAAATATCACGAATACCACTCCACAGAGAGGATTCGAAACGTACTCTGCCAGCCTCTAGGGATCCCTTGACACACTATAAAAAAAGCGCGATTGGCGTGCACACAATGGGGTGCACTGGGCGAGCAGATGTGCTCGCCCCCAGCCTAGCGAGCACTTAGGTTGCACATGTGCTCGCCATCCTGATCGCCCTTTTGAATCTGGAGGCACGATTATGTTTTCGTAAATGGGCGAGCACTCTAATAACACACGTGCTCGCCCCTCTGTGCTCGCCCAGTTGGAAATCGAGGCACGGCGGAATGGGCGCGTGGCAATTTTCTGGGCGAGCACCTAAAGAGCACTGGACGAGCACATAAGCGTGCTCGCCTGCACCCGTAAACAGAACGTCGGGCGCCCCCTTTCCTCATTCCTGCGCGAGTTTCCCTTTCATTCATCTCCTCCGGCGACAAGTGCTCAGCCATTACCGCGTCGAGGGAGTTCCGTTTGACCATTCAATCACACACACACACACACACACCTCTTTAGGTATATCTTATCATCCTTTCTCTCTTTTTTGCGTATTTCATTCGATTTTATACTTGTTTTAGAGATTAGGGTTTTGATGTTGTTGATTGTTTTGTACTTAAACTTAATATCACTAGTTGTTAATCTTGTTGCTTATGCTTCATATAGTTGTTTAATATATAGTTGTTGTTAGATTTGAGTATATATATGTCTAATATAGATGAAATATTATAGGCATGTCAAGTATTTGATTAAATGGCACAACAAGTAAAGTGCTTAAATAGTGATGTATGTGAATGTTGATATAGATGGGATGAGAGAAACATTAGTTTCATAACACTAGGTTCATAACATTAGGTTCATTGAGAAGTGTCATAAGACTAGTATAATAACATTAGAGAATGTTGACATAGAGAAGTGCCATAACACTAGTTTCATAACACTAGGTTCATTGAAAGAGGTGATGGGAGATACAAAGCCTTTGAGAATAAGAACTATATAATGGATGTTAAATTAGATATTTATTTAAGTTAAAATCATTGATGCGTAATAATTATAACTACAAAAAATTTTTGATTCTGTGATAATTTTATTATCACATTAAATTTTAGTTATTGTGATTAAGTATATCACATTAACTTATAGTTAGGTTTATGATAAGTCTAAAATACTATCCATTAATTATTAGAAAATCGCACAAAATCCTTCACACACAGTGCGTCCTTCCACACCGGGTGGTGTGTGGCCCTGCACAAAGGGAGGCGTGTGCAAAACACTGGAGGATTTGATCACCTCTAACTGTGTTATATTTTTTATTTTTTCACAGCACTATTGAACTCACTTTGGGATGTTTATCCCAGACCAATGGTCGTGGATTTTGATGTTTGCAGGTTCGAAATTTTTTTGCAGGTGCCCATTAACTCTAAGTGACCCAAGCACTGTATTAGGTACTAAATAAAGATCACACTTATCTCTATCCCCATCGTTAACCAGCCAAATATACGTAATTGCCCGGTTAATATAAATGAATAAATATTTTAAGATTATTTTATAGTCTCATTTGTTGCACGTACAAATGTATGACGTAAAGTGATCTTAAAGTACATTTATATTAGCTTTCCTTAGTTCGGAGATCCCGAACTATGGGGGTCCGTAAGGATTCAAACTTACTAAAAAGTAATCGTTGTCACAAGCTCTTTATTTCTTACGGAAATTCGGTTCATAACCCCTTCCTCTTCGGTATACCAAATCAATCATAGTTTACTATCGAAATAATCATTAATATGATTATTTTGAAAGTTAATTGCGATTGATTTATGAGGTATACGGGAGAGATGCAGGGTTATGCTGCCGAATTTTCGTTAGAAATAAAGATGTTTGTGACAACGATCATCTTTTAGTAAGTTTGAATCCTTATGAACGGGCTCTAGTGATAACATAGTTAATAAACTTATCTTCTCATCTTTTATCTCAATAATGGGATACGTTTAGATATCCTCAATTTCCTAAATTTGATATTATAAATTATTTAATTCAGGTTCATTAATATGACAAGTAGAGAGTGGATGTACAACCGTATAGTAGATGGACGTATAGCAGATACCTTTCAAAGAGGTGTTCAGGAATTTATACAATTTGCTTACGCACAAGGTTCCCGTATCGTGGATTCAGATGGAACAATCTTGTGTTCGTGTAAGAAATGTCGGCTAATGAGGAAGATATCAAAAGACGAAACTCAGTTACATCTTTATATAATGGGTTTCATGGAAGGATATCAGATTTGGTAGAGGCATGGTGAGAATTTCGAGGATAGTATGAATGATGCAGAAGAAGCTGACACTAGTAATCCTTTTGCAGATATGGTTATGGACGTTGCGGGTCCAGAATATAATCCTACTCTTTTAGATGATGAGGAATCATATGGAGAGTCTGCAGAATTTTACGAGCTGTTGAAAAAAGTAGAAGACAGAAGCAGTCTTTTTTGATTGTCACAGATAGTTTCTTCCAAATAATCATCCATATCGAAGACAGAAGCAGTCTTTTAAAAGGAACACAATTGATCTTTCAGATCCTCCACCAATTAAGACAGGCGATATAATATTATCATACTTGGAACAATTAGAGAAATCAGCCTCAGAGAATGGAGATAAAATAAAAAACCTTTCTATTTTTCATGACAGTCATAATTGGATTAAGAAGAGTATATTTTGGGAGTTACCATATTGGAGTAAGTTACTGATACGACATAACTTAGATGTTATGCATATAGAGAAAAATGTGTTTGATAACATCTTCTATACTATTATGAATGTAACCGGTAGATCAAAAGATACAGTAAAGTCTCGTCGTGATTTACAAATCATATGCAATCGGCCAGAGTTGCATATAAAAGAACATGATAGTGGAAGGATTGAAGTTCCCAAAGCAAAGTATACCTTAGATAGAAGTTTTCAGACGGATATGCATCAAATTTTTCCAATTTGATCGATTTGAAGAAGTTTACATTTAAGGGAATGAAAAGTCATGACTGTCATGTTTTTATGGAAAGATTACTACCGTTAGTGTTTAGAGGATTGTTACCAAAAAACGTTGTGGATGTTCTTTCAGATGTTAGCAGCTTTTTCTCGGTGCTATGCTCTTCACGTATACACCGCATGGAGATGGATTATATTCATAAAAATACTCCTGTAATTATGTGTAACCTGGAGAAGATATTTCTGCCTTCATTTTTTGATTCGATGGAGCATCTGATGATTCATATTCCATGAGAAGCAAAAGTAGGAGGGCCGGTAAAATATCGTTGGATGTATCCGTTTGAAAGGTAATTAAATATATTATAATCTCCTTGCATTATTTAATATTTCAACTAAATGTTTAACCTACTTTCTTATAGGTTTATGTTCTTTCTTAAAAGAAAGGTCCGAAACAAAAGTAAAGTTGAAGGATCTATAAGTTCACAATATATATATGAGGAAGTCGCAACATTCTGCGCAAGATATCTTCCAGAAGATGTGGAGACTATCCACAATAGATGCAGGAGGAATGAGACAATTTATTCCGATGAAGAACCTTGTATCAGTATCTTTCATCCATCCACTCATCTGATAGGAAAAGCAACTGAACGTTTCTTATCGAAACAAGAGAAGGATGCTGCAGAGTTATACGTATTAGACAATTGCGAGGAAATAACACCATATGTTCAGTAAGTATTTGTATTACTTTATGTATATATTCATGTACAAGTAATTCTTATGTTTTTCTTACCAATTTTAGGGAATTTAGAAAGAAAATTATGGAGGAAAATCCTATGTATTCAGATAACGAAGTTCTGAGCGCCTATAGGAATCAATTTCCAGCTTGGTTTAAAGACCGCTCAAAACAGTTGAACGGTGGTGATTTCTATTCTCATATTTTAAAATATTTTGGTGAAGGCCCTGTTTATAAGGTCCGATCATACAACTCTTGCTACAGTAATGGGTATCATTTTCATACCTTAAATTTCGGTAAGAATTTGACAACTTAAAATCATGGAGTGATGGTTCGCGGATCTTGTTATGAGGAAGATCATATGAATTATTATGAAATTTTAAAGGAGATACTAGAAGTGGAATATAGTATACCTGGCTTGAATAAAGTAGTTCCTTTCTTGTGTGATTGGTATGAACCCAATGGAGGTGTAGTACTCGATAGAAGAAATAACATTGTCGACGTGGTGCAAAGAAAATTTATACGCAGATTTGAACCATTCGTCTTAGCATCTCAAGCGGATCAAGTATATTATCTCCCACAAATATCAAAGAAGAGAAAGAGCGTTGAAACAGTAACTGTTGTGAAGATAAATTTTCGAGGTTATATCTCTAATGATTACACTAATTAGGAAGATGACATATATGAAGCACTCACACCGACACATGAACGAATAGACTTAACAGAAGAAGTCCCAATTATCGAATCGATTCGATTGGCTGATAATGAAGTTTTTTGTGTTGACTTACAAGATGATGCTGACTCCAGAAATGATGACTCAGAAAACGAAGAAAACGAAGAAATATCCTTTAATTCCACCAAAATAAATGATAAAGATTAGTTGTAAGTTTTATTACATAATTATAATCAAATTAGTTAAAATCTTAAGTAATAAAAATGTAATTAACTATTACATCATTATTACAGTCATGGCAGGTTTTGGACGTGGCGGGGCGCATGGATCACATAGATCCAATCGTCCATCTTCCTCAGACACACCTTCGTCCAGTAGGCAGCCCACCCCGGATATTGTTCTTGATTCACAGTCCGACGAGGTCCGCCGGGTGATTGCCTACTACGAGTCTCTTGGTTATCCTCCGCCACCCTTTTATGTAGGAGGCTATGGAGAGCCATCTACCTCAGCAGCCCCTACAGGATTCCCAGTCCAGATCCCCATACCAGCACGGACATCGATGGGTTCTGACTCTCCTTCTTCTGGACGTTCGAGCACCTCCGTACCTTTACCTACTGTAGTTGGACAAACGTCGGCGTCCTATCCTTTGTTGGAGGTTACGGAGGATGGGAGGTAAAATTTTTATAGATTTCAAAATATTTATACATTGTATCATAATTAAAATTTCTAGCAAATGCAGGGATTTTGTGAATAGCAACAGGGTGGCAAAGGAGATAACCAACATAATAAAGACACACTTGACTTCCATGCAATTTAGATGGTCTCGCCCCTGCTGCAGAATAGGAGAGACTGTTTGACATGTTTCTGGTAAGAAAAATTTCTAAAAAGCGATACAGAATTTTTTGGACAAGTTTTTTGTATCTTATAATTTGTTGTAATTTTCAGATTAGGTTTCGCCTTGGCTTTGGTCTGGGGAAGGAGGCTTATCGTAGAGCCTTTATTCGTTCGGCAGAAAAGAGAATGAGCGATACATTTTTCAAGGCAAGGAGAGACTCGCATGCGAAGACGGGATGCGAGGATATGAATTTTGAGGAGATGAAGAGGTTCCCGCCAACATGGTGTACGGAGGATAGGTATTGTACTTGTTAAATAATTTATAATAAACTTTTTAAAATAATCAATAATCATAACATAATCTTTGCAGATGGGTGGCTTTCTGTGATGCATTCCTTACGGATGATGAGTTTGGAAGAAGATCTACGGCGGGAAGGACAAACTGCCAGAAACAATGGATTAAGTCGACAAGTGGCTCTAAAAGCCACAATCAGATTAGAGCGGAGATGGTATTACGATTTAAAATTAATTTTTCGAGATCTACTTTAATATAATGCAATATTGTTATTACATTTAAAAAAAATTTCAGGCAGCCAAGTTGGAAAGGGAACCCTCTTTTCAGGAGTGATGGTCGAGGTCCCACATGGGTGGGAGAGAAGGACAGTCGCAATGGTCCACTCCTGAATCAGGAGAATTGTTGGTAAGTCTATCAATTTATTTGTAATTAAATGATATATTATAACTAATTTATATACATTAAACTTTGTATTTCAGGATCGTTATCTGACACTATCTGCAGAAAAATGGGGTGTCGATCCAACTAGAGCGCAACCACCATTTGATAAAACGATCTGGAAGCATGTATATATAGATAAATATTATCTTACTATACTCATTTCTAATATATATTTTTATATTAAACAATGAAAATCTTATAAGGTGTTGGAGGAGAGGGACGTTGTGGCGAATAGGAAGCAGACGCTTGGTGGTCTTCCTCCATATTATGTGGAGGAACATCATCACTCCTATTCTACATACTCTCAACCGTCGTACATGCAACCACAATCGTCCCAATCATCAGCTCCAATGGAGTCGCATATGGCGATGATGGTGGAGCAAGTGACGAAGCTCCGAGAAGAGTTCACAGCGTATATGTAAGTATTCTACTAATAGAATGAGTAATAATTTTATATTTCTATATCTATAAAATACAAGTAATAGATATATATCTTCCATATGAAATATAGGTCGCAAGGGCGTGCATCTCAACTTGAAGAGATTGAATCTGATGACGAAGAGGAGTAGGAGAACGACCCTGAAGAAGAGGCACACATGTATGCGAGGTTCAAAGAAAAGGAGAAGGAAAAAAAGAAATCAAAGCAGGGTTTAGTGTCTAAATTTTTTAGATCAAAGAAGAAGTAAATTATTGTTGGTTTTGACTTCTATTGTTGTGAAACTTTTAGCACGTTTTTTAATTTATATGAACTTTATGAACTTTGATAATATTATTTGTTGTAGTTTACTTGTCGTTGTTGCTACGGACAAATATTTGTAATATTTAGATGTTAAATTTGAATGTTTGTTTCTAAGTTCATGTATATTGCGTGAATTTCACTTGTCAGTGCTAGTTATCTTAGTTAACGACCTGATATAATATATATACGCATAGTGAGCTCTTATAAGTACCTGCGGTGGTTTATTGGCAGGCTATACAGGTTCGACAGGGCATCAAAACCCCATCGAACCTGTATAATTTTTTTCCTGGAAATCAGTTTGGGCGAGCACATGTGCTCTCCAGGTGCTCGGCATATGCTCTCTGATTGATCGACCTATTTAATAGAGGCGATTACATCGGCGAGCACATCTGTACACGCCTGATATGTGGGCAAGCACAGAGCGTCCGACTATGCTCGCCAACCAACCGGAGCGACGCTCATAGTAGCGAGCACGCCCTGAACGAGCACATGTGCTCGCCAACTAGCCGGGCGTGCACATGGCGGGCACTAGGCGTGCACATAACGAGCATTTATGCGCACGCCAATCCCGCCTTTTTTTGTAGTGACACCATACATGGTGCGTAAGAGGCTGATAGCCAATCTATCCGTGCTTCCCCAAATCTGCATGACCCACTTAGCTAGCAACGCTTTATTCATACAACTTACATCACGAATACCCAGGCCTCCTTCGCTTTTACTTCTCGTGAGCTCCTCCCAATTTACCAGATGTATTCCAGGTCTCTGCTGCCTCTCGCCTGACAAGAAAAATCGCCTCATCATTACCTCAATCTTCTTCCTGACCCCCGTCGGCATCATCCTTGTTGAGAAGAAGAAGATAGGAATCGCTGATAACACATGCTTTAAAAGAATCAATTTCCCACCCTTAGATAAGGTAACTGCCTTCCATCCCGCCATTCTCTGCCTTCCTTCCATCCTGTCTTGGTCATACTTATATCTCTGCTCTTATCAATTGGTTGATAATTTGTAATACTGTATAGATGGTCGGTTTTGTGTAAGCGTCTCATGGAAGACTGATTTGATTTTAGTTCTTTTTTTGAGTTGCAATCAACCTTGATTTTTTTACCATCGTCCTAAGGGTTTTCAAGTTAAAATTATTATGTGCTTCTAAGGTTAATTTCCTATTGTTAGATTCGTCATTGGTTTCTTTGGATACACCATGCAAGATTCACTTATCAAGTTTATGTTTTTTTCTATAATTTGAGGTAGTAAACAATGATAATTGGTAATAGATTGCACTACCACTGCCAACATGAAGATCAACCTAAATCGAATGTAAAAGATGTAATATTTGTTATTTGGGAAGACCATGCACCTTATAATTTTCTTCATATAGAGAATGAATACAAAGAGAGAAACTGTGAGAGTTCGAGTATGAGCAAATTTGCTGATTTATCTGTAAATTTGTAGATCAAAATGTGTCTAATCACATAAAGTGCGAGACTCATGCATGAACGCATTACTCCAAGTAGGAAAGCATGTATAGTTCAATTATATGGAATAACAAGTGTCTACTCATGGCATTGATGCAATTGAGATTCAGGGATGATACTTCTTTACCGACCATGTAAAGAAATTTCGAAGCATCATTAGTCAGATTTTTAGTGCAGGAAAAAAAGTTGAAGATCCACTCTTCTCAACAATTGGAAGATTTTCTGAATTTTTCTCACTAGCGACACATATAATGGAATTATTTCCTTAGAGACCATCAAGATTGGTGTTCTAAATGAAGATATGAGATGAAAATCTCAATATTCTTCATCACAATCAGAGAGAATTAAATTTAGGAATGATAAAGGAATAGATAAAGCAGAAGCAAGTACAAACCAAATACAAAGATTTGGAGTGCTACCATCAGGAAATGATAAGCCACACAAAGAAATATAGCTTATAAGTCAAGAGAGAAAGAAGGGAGAAGAGAGAAAGTAGCAACAAGGATGAACATATTTCAATTGTTACCATTGAGAAAGATTTTCTTATTGTATATGACGTGAACATGGTGAATATAGGTAGAGGTGACAATGTGACCTTCATTAGTGAATTTTTCACATCCTATATAGATCTGATGATTTTGAAACTTTTATAGTGGGCAACAGTTCCTTGTCTAGTGTTATTATCATAGGTGAAGTCATTTTGCATATACTAACACTCCTGATATGCATCTGAAATTGATATCCACGAGAAATCTTGATGATGAAGGTTTTTGCAATATATTTGGTGTTAGATAATGGAAGCTTACTAAATGTACATTGCTTGCGACTAAATGGAAGAAAAGTAGTAATAACCTTCATGTTATATAACCATCCATTTCTAAGATTGTAGTAAATGCAAAATATTATGATTCAATTGAGTTGTCGCATAAGAGGTTCAACCCTAAAAGCACGAATGGTATATACTCCTTGATCACACGGAATCGTCTTTCAAGATTTGAGTTGGTTTACACATATTTATTTGGACCTTTGAAGGTTAGCTCTCTTCATAGTGCACTTTATATTATCACTTCCAAGAACCTATCCGTATATACCCTAAAGAGGAAGGATCACACCCTGGGTGCATTCAAAGACTTTCATCCGCTCGTAGAGAAGCAAAAATAAAATAAGTTGAAGTGCATATGCAACAAAATAGTGGATAGTGGGACCATTTGACATGTATTGCAAGTCCCATGGGACTAAACATCAGAATAATCCGCCAAAGACTCCTCCATTCAATGGCATTGCTGAGAAGATAAACATGACTCTTATGGAGAGAGTGAGGTGTCTATCTTATAAAGCAAAGCTATCAAATTCATTTTGAGGCGAACCCTTGAACATTGCTTCTTATGTGTTCAACCTATCTCTACACACAACTTTGGATATAGATATACCTAATAGAATCTAATATGGAAAAGACGTTTCCTTTGAGCACTTTGTGGAGCCTTTATTCATGTTCTAACACATTTTTTTTAATAATGTGAGGGTGACATCTCGGGTTGAGATTTACTGCATGTGAAATATATTACTTAAAAAATTGGAATAGTACACTATCTGGAGGACCAGAAATGATAAAGGGAGGTACAATGAGCAAACCCATTTTCTAGATAAAACCTCTAATTTTTGAAAATGAGGTCGTTTCTTCTTCCTCAAATCGCCCATAAAGCCGCAAAGGTCATCGTGCAGTCATGAGTTGAGTTGCCTCCTACTGACCTTACTGACCTCCAAAAGTCAGCAAGTTAAAATTAGAGACCCAGTGTAACGTCCCGGGCTTAGGTCACCGGTCCGTTATCGAGGAAAACTGACCCTGACAACTTGTTGGGTTCGGGCCCAAATGGACCCGTTGACAACCACCCAAAATGCTTAAGCCCAAGTTGACAAGTAGTAATCCCAACCACTTATAAACCACACCCACACTTTGTGAGTTTTCCATGTGGTACTATGTTTGGGTTAGGATGTTACAACCTCCCCCACTTATAATCGCAATGTCCTCGTTGCGACATGGCACATCACTTATTTCCAATGATAGTGACGGTTGCATGCTCCGGGTAGCCTTTTCCTCCAACCTCTTTGTAGGGACGGCTCCACCTCTCAGGTAGCCCTTTCCACTATCAGAGGGAATTTGGCTCTGATACCATTTGTAACGGAACCGATCGAGCTGACCGGGCTTAGGTCACCGGTCCGTTATCGAGGAAAACTAGCCCTGATAACTTGTTGGGTTCGGGCCCAAATGGACCCGTTGACAACCACCCAAAATGCTTAAGCCCAAGTTGACAAGTAGTAATCCCCACCACTTATAAACCACACACACACTTTGTGAGTTTTCCATGTGGTACTTTGTAACGGAACGAGTCGAGCTAACCAGCGGTAGCATAAAATATTTTTTCGCCCAATCGAACCGTTACCGATTCACATCTTAGTTTCTAATATAAAGATAATATGACTTACCCTTTTTTTCACTAGAGAATGTGGAGGAATATTAAGTCACCAAAGAAAATTCCTTATCCCAATGTCGTTGTACTGATTATTTATCTCTTTACATCATCAACACTCTCAAAGGCATGAAATTTTATAATGTCCCGGGCTTAAGTCCCCGGTCCATTATTGAGGAAAACTAGCATTGACATCTTGTTAGGTATGAACCCAGATGAACCCATTGACAACCACCTAAAATGCTTAAGCTCAAGTTACCCAATAGTAATCTCCACCACTTATAAACCACACCTACACTTCGTGAGTTTTAGGTATGGTGCTATATTTGGAGTTTGGGTGCTACACCCAGATAGTGCATCGTTGTGGGATATGGACATGATGAGTTTGGTTATAGGCTCAAAAAATCTCAGGATCTGTTCTTCTTTCACTTGTAACAGCGTTTGTAAAATCTCACACACACATATATAGACTTTCATAATGATTGATCGCCATTCTGACCGCTAATCGATTGCTTTTAGTCCATATCTAAGACTGATCAATCACTCTTCATAATCTAGGGATATTCACTTATCAATCATCGTATATGATAGGGACGATCTACGTTTATGATATGATACCTGCAAGTATTTATAATGAGGCTAAAATACGCAGGACCTCTTTGCTTTCATTCTGATTTGAAATAGCTACTGGAGAATAATAAAATAGCATTAGTTAATCATCAGCACCATGATCTTGTGCTCTTCGTTGCCGTCTATATATGTTGACTAGTCGTCTTCCTCCGACGAGCATGCATGTGCTCAAATCTCTCTTATTCTGCATGTCCCCTCTCCTTGCAAAGATTAACAATCCATTCTCTGATTAGACCATCACTGTATATATAAACACACAATGATGCATGCATGATTTGCGTTCGTGGGGGGAATGGAATCTCTTCCCCGACAGGAATAATTCGCACGCTTCCTTCATGGAGGACTTGAGAGGAAAGAGATGAGAAAGGCAGCAGGAGAAGGGGGTCGGGACGGTGTGGACGTGAGAAAGGAGGAAAGGGTGATGGCAACGGACGACCCAATCCGCACATGGACTGCCGTCACATCACCTCCACATCGCTCTCATAATTCACCGCCCATTTCTACACTGTTCCCCACCTTTTTAACATATGCCTCTCGTCTGATCGTCATCCTGACGGCTTCTTCAAAGGAACAGGAATGCAATCAGACGGGATATAACAGTAGAAGATACGCCACCATGTTTGTTTTTTATCCTAATTTTAAAATCTATGTCCCTATCCATTTTAAAATGGATATGGATATCACTTTGATATCTGCAAATATATGTATATGTATTTGTGTATACATTTTCATATATGAATATATGTGTTGACAAGCTTTGAATTATAACCATATGACCCTGTTTGAAAAACCTTTGTATGTACTCCCTCTTGTCGTACCATACATTTCCTATCCGTTTATTTCAGGGATTCGTTTGTACATGTGTAGTATATAAATTTCTATATATCCTATGTACTCTCTTCTTTCTCCACGTAGTAAAAATCGATCGTTACCGTCCAAAGACGTAGCCCGATTTTTGGTGAATCTTGTAAATTCGTGTGTTTACGTCTTACTTGTTTGATTGTGTTTGTACATGTTTGCTTCCGTGATTCACAACAATATACGTATATATTTACTTTTAATCGTACATAACATAATTATGTACCTTCTTTCATCATATTTGGTTTATTTGTTATGATATTAGCACATTTAGGGTCCGTCCGGTTAGGGAATAAGGAAAAATGAGGATGAGAATAAGCATGAATAAGGCAGTATTCCTGTTCGGATGGAATGACGTGATAATGTGGAATAATGGTAGGTAAGTGCTATTCTATGTTCGGTTGGTACATGAAGATAAGGAATAAAGTTTGTAAGTTAGTTAATCTGTTAGATGCAAATAGTATAACTCGATCGGATACACCATTAACCGATTAGTTTAAATGAGTAAGCCATGTATAAATGCAGAATGTACCTACGTAACAGAGTAATTTGACCACTTTTATTTAAATTTTACAATCCATAATATCATATATATTACAATGGTGATTGTATAAGATGAAGCTTGAATTCTACATCACGACATGTTTATCACACACTGGATCATCGACAACGTAATGTGCCGATATTGATCTGCTGGTTAGGTGCACAATTAGTCTGTCCTTCTTCCTAAGTATGTGTTCATTTTCATCCAACTTCTCCACACGAATTCCTCTAGAAATTCCAGCATGTTGATTATGTCTTCCAATAACAACTTCTCCACAGATAAGGACTCGAGCGTTGGTCACATGTGCTTTGACTCTATATCTGCACAGTCTATGAAAACAAGAAGATTTGGTTGACGTAACACACAATTTGAATAAGAAACTATTGTTTATGGTGTGAACTTATGTCTCCCAAGCATGTGTACCACAATCGATTCTCAACATCCTTGTGCCTATATAAGTCCCCAAAGATAAGGAGGGCATCGGATGTACTGTAGCATCCACGCATGTGGCTCTCATCTGATTACAATGTAACATTGCCATTCTAAATGGATAGATCAAATGTAAAGCGAAAAAAATCTATTTTTTAGTTACCGATAAATATAATTTGCATGGTGGTAATAGAATCTCGGTGAACGAAATATCTGAAAAATAGAAAAATGAATGAAAAACTTTCGCTCAGGTAGCAAAAGCTTCATGTGTCGAATGTCGTCGCAACCATCAGTTAAGCCACACCACCATAGTAGCTCCTCATCCATGTGCAGTGCACCAACTAGGGTCTTTTTTCAAGAATGTGAGCTATTATTATAGCGATCGATGTGTTCATTTACTCTTGCATCAAATCCTCAGAGGACGGATACACATGGTAAGACAAATCAATCTTAAAAATCATGTGTGAAAAAGAAAGACCACTCAATCCATCCTATGTTTCCGTTGTAACACGGTAGATCCACGCTGTAGTTTCCTTCAACCGATCTTCTCGAAAATCGCAACCAACAAGGACGCCATGGTCACAAGGGAACCTTGCCATGCACATGGCTGCTCAGCAAGCATGCAGTCATGATCTAGAAAAAATTATTGTGTGCCTTCCCACATAGCGATAACCAACCCATCATTTAGCAACTTTCCCGCTTGTATGTACTCTTTGGAAACCAAAACATTGCCGTCATTATCATCGTTATTGAATAGATCCTCATCGGCATCTATAGTACTTGTTGCCTCGCTACTGTCCATAGGCTATTGGGTAAATGTGGTTGAGATCTGGTCCTCGTCCTACACCTGATGGATGAAATTATTGATAATGCTTCATGCTATGACGACCATTACCTACTTCAAGAAGCTGTGATATGGTTATTCACTTATTAACTTGAAGTATGCCTTCATTAACCTAAAGATTTGTTTGACGTAAGAACAGACACTATAAAAAAATACATGATTGGGGTGCACATGTTGACTCGTAATGTGCATGCCAAATGCATGCCAAGTGCACGCCCTTATAGTGGGCGAGCACATGTGCTCGATGCATGCGTGTTTGCTGATACGGGAGTCGCCAAAGGGAGTGGGCGAGCGCTTACGACTTTATGTGCTCTCCCGACTGTAGGAGTGTACACTTGTGGTCGCCGACATGGTCGCCCACAAGTAATATGGCGATCAAATCTAGAGCTCCTGGCGAGCATATGTGCTCATCAATAGTAAAGTGCTGAAAAAATATACAGGTGCAGGTGCTTGTTAGAGTCGAGAAGAGTATCTTTAATATGCCAGTTCGCCAACTAAATTAACTAACTTTAACATATTGAACTCGCACAATATATATGAACTTACAAACTAAACATTCATATTTAAGAGCTAAATAGTACAAAGATATGTTTGAAAGAATCCACAATTACAAGTACAACTAATAATACTATCAAAATTCATACAAATTGAAAGACTTGCTAAGAATTCTATAACGGAACAAGACAAAAACCATCAATCGTCTTTTTTGATCTATTTTTAAAAAAAATTAAACTCTATTTTGCTTTCTTTTTCTCCTTCTCATTTTCTTTGAACCTAACATACACGTGTACCTCTTCTTCTGGGTCATTCTCCTCCTCTTCGTCGTCCGATTCAATCTCCTCACATTGAGATGCACGCCCTTGTGACCTATATTATGTAAGATATATACATGTGATATGCATTTGAAGATATAGAAATATGAAACTATTACTCATTCTAAGTAGAATACTTACATGTACGCCGTGAAATCTTCTCGGAGCTTCATCACCAGCTCCACCATCATCGCCATCTGCGACTCCATTTGCAATGATGGTTGCGATGACTGTGGTTATGCATACGATGGCTGCGTATAAGCAGAATATGAATGATGATGTTCCTCCACATAGTATGGAGGAAGACCACCAAGCATCTGCTTCGTGTTCGCCACAACGTCCCTCTCCTCCAACACCTTATAAAATTTTGATTGTTTAATATGCTTTTATATATAAAAAAATGAACATAGTAAATTAATATTTATCTATACCTGCTTCCAAATTGCTTTATCAAATGGTGGTTGCTCCCCATTTAGATCATCACCCGATTTTCTGTAAATAGTGCCAAATAACGATCTTGAAATATCTTGAAATACAAATTGAAAAAGAGAATAATATGTTATAATATATCTTTAAAATTGCAAAAAATAAAAGACTAACTAATAATTCTCCTGCTTCAGGAGTACACCGTTGAGACTCTCCCTCTTTCCCATGCATGTGAGACCTAGACCACCACTCTTGAAATGAGGGTTCTCTTTCCAACCTAGTTGCCTGAAAATTAATTTTAAAAATTAATAACAATATGATCCTATATTAAGTTGATGAGCCAAAGTCCTACTAATCCGGATTAGGTAAAAATATCACACTCGGGTCGTTGCGACCCGGATCGATAAGAATCTCGGCTCAATCAAGAAAATAAAGTGCATACCATCAAAATAGGATAAAAATCAATGAAAAACTAATAGCGGTCCTGGCTAGTGGATTAGCCTGGTATAGCGACCAGGGTCGGACTCAGGGAGCACGTGATGGCCTTGCGCCTACGAAATAGTCGAAAATAGAATAAAATAAAAGAAAATGGTTTTTGGTGGATTTTTAATGTTTTTATATTTTTTGGATTTTCAAATAATAAAGAAAATAAGAAAAAACAAGGAAACAAGCAACTATACAAAATTATTTAACAACTCAAAATTATTCCAAAAATTCAAACAAAAAACATTTTTATGTTTTTTATATTTTTTACTGTTTTTGGTTAATTTTTGGTAATTTTTTGATTTTGATTGAATTCTATAAAAATCAAATAAGGTAAGAAAAGAAGGGTACTGTCCAGTCAGACTTGGAGGGCCAATTTAAAATACAAAATGGCCCTATCAAGATCTGAAGGTAATTTTCCTGTAAAGAAGAAAATACAAGGAAAATTTAGGCACCAGAATTATTATTTTTGGATTTTTCTTTTAATTATTAGAATTTTTATGGGTTTTTAGGGGTTTTGTAATTTTTATGGGTTTTATAAAGCCCAAAATGACCAAAATTAGTCAAAAAATCAAGCAAGGCAAAACAAGCAATCTGTAATTGTTTGTATTTTTTAAGGTGTTTTAATATTTTTTGTGATTTTTAAAGTTAGACAGCAAAGAAAATGTGTGTTTTTGAATTTTTAAAAATAATAAAAAGTGTCAAAAATGTCTCCAAAAATTAGAGAAAATTTTACACCATGGCAGGAGCCATGTATCCAATTTTCATCAAATTTGGAGTTGATTTGCTATTTTATTAAAATCAAACACAAGGGCACAGTACACAGGGACCTAAATGCAATTAAAATAAGTTCCAGGGGGTCCGGTGCAAAATTCCCAAGAGCTCACATGCGAGGCGCGTGACCTGGGGCACTCAGGGACCTATTTGCAAGGAAATTAATGTTCCTGGACTATTTAGTAACACGTACTAAAAGTCCAGGGGCTTCAATGTAAATAACCCACTATATAACGCACATGCACAATAAAACCATTCACAGGGGTATTTATGCAAATATCAAAAATATAAATTCATTCATTAACATCCTGAAACATAAAGCCCATACATGCAATTATCCCACAAAATTCACGTGACGACGCACGTGGTCCATGTAGACAGGGGCATAAATGCAAATAAAATAAGTACGAGGTCCAAAGTGCAAAGTGTCTGGAATAAAATGAACGGGAAAAAATATTGACATGACTAACTACTAAAAGCCATAAACAGAAGGGCCTAATGGAAATTTACCCTTTATTAAATCAAGGGCCAGATGCGCGCCACGTGTGAGATCGGACGGTCGGGGAAGGGGCGCGGCTAAGCAAGTGCCCCTCGGCGAGATCGAACAGCGGAGGACGTGCCACGTGGGGAATCGGACGAGTGTGAGGCGCTGTGGCTAAGCCTTGGTGGCTCGACGATCATGATCACTCCTCCAAGGATCGAACGGTCGGGGCTACTCCTCTAATGGACGTCGGGGATCAGATCTGGAGCTGGAGAAGGATTAAACGGCGGGGGAGGATGCTCGAAGAACAAGCGGCTGGCGAACTTCGCCGGCCTCGTGCGCGTACGGGGGAGCTCCTCGGAGGCTGCTGAAGATCGGAGATGCTGCGCCTTGGCCTCCCGCGTCGAATGGTACCTCCGATGGTGGCGAGGAGCTCTGGAGAGCTCCGGTGGCACTGGCGGAGGAGGAGCTACTGCTCCAAAGAGTCGAAGCCCTCAGACGGGCTCCTTTGGTCCTGCAAAGCACGGCAACAGACTCGCGGTCCGAGGGCAAATTACCTCGACCCTGGTAAGTGGATGTGGAAGTGATCGGTGCGGCGGGGCGTGGGGGTTCCGACGATGTGGCGGCGGAGGAACCCCAATCCCGGCTTCTGTGCGAGCTGGGTTGAGCGAGTGGGTGGAGTACGTGCGCGAAGGAGAGGCGATCGTGATGGGCTGCTCCGATGATCGAATAGGTGTCTAGGGTGGATGGAATCGAAGCTCGAAGGTGACGGGGGAAATTGGGCGAAAATGAAAATTAAAGAAATAGGGAAAGCGAAGGGACTACCTAATGGGCGCAATCGACTGTGGAGGAGCAGGGCTTGCTCTGGGTCCTTGCCTCAAGGACCGTCGGTGTCCGAGGCTCGAGCACCACCTCCAGGCGGCGCACGGCGGCGCGTTGCTGCCGGATCAGTGGTCCGGTCTCCCTCTCCTCGCTGCAACACGGCCAGAGCGAGCTGTCACTCTCACGAAGGCTATGGAGGTCCTGGGGTGAAGAGAGATGAGCCAAAGATGCGTGAAGAAGGAGGCAGAGCTCGGATTAAATATGGGTACAGGTCCGAGAAGAGGAGGTCGGGCAGGGTTCCGCGAAGCGCGGATCCCCACGCAGATGATCGGGCGAGGTTCTCGGATGCACAAGGAAGAATAAGAGCCCGGGGTTTGCGGATTTGGTGGTCGGGTCATGACGCGAAAATTCGGGGAAGTCGGGTCGGGCGTCATGGACCCGTGGGAGGTGGTCCAAAGGGGGGAGTTGACCGGGGGGTCAACGTCCCCAGTGGACCAATGAGAATCAACCATGTGGAAAAGATTTAAAAATTCGAAAAGAAATAATAAATGGCCAAATTATTAAAAACTCAAAACATGAAAAATGTTTATTTTAATTTTTTCTATTTTTTTGTGATTTTTAATTATTTTTTTGAAATAAAAATGAGGTATATACACTATAGTGCTATACATAGGTATTTACACAATATTGATTTTTGATTTTGATTTTTGATTTTTGATTTTTAATTAAATTTTTTTGTACATTTTTATTCACAATTTATATTTTATTTATTTATAGAATAAAATAAGGAATAAAAGTGTATTTTTTATTCTATTTTTATTATTTATATACAAGGGTTAAATAAATAGATATATGCATATATAGACATGGTATATGTACAATGTTCTTTTTGATTTTTAATTTTGTTCTTTTTATTTTGATTTTTGTTTTTATGGTTTTTATTTTATTTATTTTCAACATAAAATATAGAGTATATAAAAATTTTTTAGGGATTTTAATTTATTTATTTACAAGGTTAAATAAATATAGAGGTGGTCGTATGTACAAGGTGGTTATTTTTATTTTCTTTTTAATTTTTCTATTTTTATCTTGATTTTTGTATTTATAAATATACAAAATATATACAATCCCATTTTATTCTATTTTTGGAGGAAAATATTCTTATTATATTTACAGGTATATTTACACATGAACTCCCTATCTCTCTCTACTTTGGCTCTTATGCGGTCAGGCCCATGCTGAGCCTTCCCTTGGGATTAGGTTGCTCAATATTTATTCTAAATATCTCCTCTCTTTTTCTTTTGTCTCTTTATTCTTTTATTTGTGCACAAAACATGCTAATTATTAGTTTTTACACAATGTATGCTTTTGGTAATTATTTGTATTTACATGAATATACATGTATTTACAAAGGTTTTTGTAGCTAAAATATAAGAATAAAGAGTGATGAATGGGTATTCATCACCCCCCTATACTTAACTTTGCTAGTCCCTTAGCAAACACTTATTTGAAAAGAAGTGAAAAAGAGAAAGAAAAGAAAAAGAGGAGAATATACAAGGATTAAGGCTGATTATTAAACTCGCCTTCATTAAATTGAAACATGGAACTCGATCAGATCTTTGGATTATTAATGTGTCGGGACCTTATTTTGGACTTTAGCTTAAAACTCAACAGCCTCTAAGTTCCACCAATCTATGGACAAGACTCCTCAATAAACCAGATCAGAACAAGTCTACATACACAAACTCTAATTACCATGAATCTTTCCATGCAGTGTAAGTGATATGTAGCTCCCCACCTCAGAAGTAACAAAGAAACAACCTCCCCTAACCTGGTAACTCTAATGCCTCGATCTAGCAACTCTTTCCTCGAGAAGCGGGGTATTCCCTTCTAAGTTCAAGTGCAACCGGCTCAAGAAGAGGGGGAAGAAGATGAAGAATGGACCATGGCCAGTGTAGCCATGTATCCCTGGGAGCTCAACCAGTGTAGCTAAGTCTCCCGCTGCAAGCTTCATGAGATGTAACATGGATAGCATAAGCTTTTGCTTTATTTGACTATATACACACCGGTGGGGTTATTAAATTTTCAATCCGACCCACACTTTTTTGGAGTTCTTTTCTTTTTGCACATTTTTTTTTCATGTGCAACTGTACAACATATCTACATGGTGCAGTAAATATACAAGGAGTTTTTCCTCTTGAGCCAGTAGACTATCCCTCTTTTGAAGCTTTATTGCAACCCACGGCTTCTGTCTTTAGCCTTCATCACCACTAGACCAAGTTGAGGCGCACTTCCTTCACTAGAAGAAGAAGAGAGGTTCTGCCTAGAAGTACTACCATCTTATGCTACCCCAAGCCAAAGGAAAATGCCTCCTCGCCACCTCATCCGTGGAGAGTTAGGTGTAAAGTGCTGGTGCAAGTCAAGCCATTGTCTCTAAGAGTCATGCATGTGTTGTTAACTGCTCTACTTAGGCTCATCAAGATAACATATGCTCAAAGCCTAGTGGACTCAAAGAATTAAGTCCCAATGGACCTGAAAAGCCTTAACCCTACGCCCTATAAGGTTCCTCTTAGAATTAGATGGATTAAGATCTTAATCAAGCTCCATTTCCCAGTTTAATTCCAGGCTAGTTTAAATGTCAACTATGATCCAGGAAAAACTATACAAATATTTACAAAGGTGCTATTTACAAATATTTACAATCGTGCAAAATTTTTTAAAAAATGTTTTGAAACCATGGATGTATGCATGAATGCAAGTTTTGCAAAAATATTTACAAACATTTACACAAGGTTTTTGCAATCTTTTTCTTTTCAAAACATTTTGGAAAAATTTTGTACTATATACATAATTTTGATATACACATATTTACAAATTCTTTACACAAATCATTTTACAATCATTTGTACAAAAATTATTTGTATAAATAAATAGGTATGTGCAAGATGAATTTTATATACAAGGGAAAAAATTTAAATTTTATGGGTTTTTAGCCATTTTTATTTATTCACACACTCACACAAAGTACGAGTTATGGCTAAAGTATATATGAAATATATACACACACCCCTATACTTAGCTCGAACGATGTCCTCAGAGTGATCAAGAGTAATGAAGAAGACATAACTCGTGCTTAGTATAGGGACGTGAAAAGGAATGGCTATATACAGAGATGAATCAAAGAATATAATGAATAGAAGATCAAGAGAGTCTTGGCTTTTCCCCCTATACTTAGGATCAAGTAATCCTAAGTATAGCAAGCTATACATGAAGGGAAATCCGAGTGAAGGATGTACAGAATCTGCCCCCTATACTTAGGGTGAAATATCCCTAAGTATAGGCAGCAAAACAGGGGTAGAAAGGATACCGAAGGTCCTACATCCCCCTATACTTAGGGTAAAGTACACCCTAAGTATAGCATAATCATAAGATGAGAAAAGGGATGTGGGACTAAAGAATAGAGTGATATAGACAACTGGATCTATACAAGTCAGAAGAACAATGATAAATCAGGCGTGAGATGCAATAGATGTCAAGATACCACATCTCACGTAAAATGAATAGGGGCAACGTCAACGACCCGCGGCTCATGATCTAGAAATGGCTTAAGCCGCTGGCCGTTCACTCGAAAGGTACTCTCAGAAGACAACTCAGATATATCAATGCTCCCGTTGTCGTGTACCTTTCTCACAAGATAAGGTCCCTTCCATTTGCTCTGTAGCTTCCCTGGAAATAGACGAAGCCTAGCATCAAACAGCCATACTCTCTGTCCAGGATCAAAATGCTTGTGGCTGATATGAGAATCATGCCACTCTTTCACTCTCTCCTTATACTGTAGGCTGTTTGAGAAGGCGGTATCACGAAGCTCCTCCAGGGCTGCTAACTCTGCCCTCCTCTGGTCTCCTACACTATCTGGACTCAAAAGAATGTCTGTGACTGCCCAAAGTGACTTGTGCCTCAACTCAACAGGTAAATGGCACGACTTGCCATAAATGAGGCAAAAGGGAGATGTGCCCAAAGGTGTCTTAAAAGACGTCCTATATGCCCACAAGACCGAGTCCAAAAGCTGTGACCAATCCTTTCGGTCAGGGCGGACGACTTTCTGCAAAATAGTCTTGATCTCCCTGTTCGACACCTCGGCTAGACCATTCGTCTATGGATGGTATGGAGTGGAAACTCGATGGTCTATGCCGAACTCGCTAGCAAGTGCCTTCACCTGGTCGTTGATGAAATGAGACCCCCCATCTGAAATCAATACTCGAGGTACCCCGAACGTGTAATGATATGCTTCCTCAAAAATCTGCAAACTGTCCTGGCATCAGCAGTTCGGGTGGGGATGGCCTCAACCCAACGACCACATAATCGACGGCCAACAGAATGTACTCAAATCCCTGACTCTTAGGGAATGGACCCATGAAATCGATGCCCCATGCGTCAAAAACCTCACAGAAGTGAATGGGCTGCATCGGCATCATATCACGCTGTCCCCAAGTGCCCATCCTCTGACAGTCAGTACACCTCTTCACAAACTCATCAGAGTCCTTGAAGAGAGTAGGCCACCATAGGCCGGATTGGAGCACTTTCTGTGCCGTTCTCCTCCCAGAGTGATGTCCTCCTGCCTCAAGCTTGTGGCAGTAAGTGAGGACGCTATGGTGCTCCTCCTGAGGAATGCACCTACGCCAGATGCTATCCCCTCCTTCGTGGTACAGGATGGGATCCTCCCAATGGTAGGACTTGGCCTTCGTGAGGAAGGTCTCAAGCCTCTGCCTGGGCCAATCTTGTGGAACTTTTTTTAGCAACAAGAAAGTTCACAATATCGGCATACCATGGGAAAGAGGCGATAGCAAGGATCGCCTCATCTGGGAAGGTCTCACAAATAGGGTCAATCAAGCCAGAATCCTCAAGATGCTCTAATCGGGAGAGATGATCCGCCACCACATTCTTAACTCCAAGCTTATCCTTAATCTCTATGTCAAACTCCTGGAGTAGAAGGATCCATCTAGTCAATCTGGCCTTGGCATCCTTCTTTGCCATGAGGTACCTGATGGCGGTATGATCTGTGTACAAAGTCACTCTAGATCCAATAATGTACGTTCTGAACTTATCTAGGGCGAAAACTACGGCTAGCATCTCCTTTTCTGTGATTGTATAGTTCCGCTGTGCGGAATCCAATGTGCGACTAGCGTAGTGGATAGCGAATGGAACTCCGTCCCTCCTCTATCCCAACACGCCCCCCACGACAAAATCAGAGGCATCCGTCATGATCTCGAATGGGAGAGACCAATCAGGCGTCTGGAGAACAGGAGCCTCAACAACATAATGCTTGAGAGTCTCAAACGACGAAAGACACTTGTCATCGACAAGGAACTCGGTGTCTTTCGTCAGCAGATCAGTCAACGGTCGGGCAACCCTATTGAAATCACGAATGAATCACCGGTAGAAACCAACGTGCCCCAGAAAAGACTGTAACTGCCGCAAGTTGGACGGTGGTGTGAGTTTTCTAATGACATCAACCTTGGCTGGATCAACCTCCATGCCCCTGTTGGAGATGATGTGGCCAAGCACCGTCCCTTGAGCCACCATAAAGTGACTCTTCTCCCAAGATAGAACCAAGTGAACCTCTATACATCGCTGAAGTACTCGGTCTAGGCAGTCAAGACAGGAGTCAAATCCGTCGCTGTAAACCAAGAAATCATCCATGAAGACCTCCAAGCACGCCCCTACCATGTCCGAAAAGATGGACAGCATGCATCTCTGAAAAGTCGCAGGGGCATTGCATAGCCCAAATGGCATGCGTCGGAAGGCGTATGTGCCGAAGGGACATGTAAAGATAGTCTTGTCCTGGTCCTCGGGAGCGATGGACACTTAGTTGTAGCCCGAGTACCCATCCGGAAAACAATAGTGGCTCTTCCATGCCAGTCTCTCAATGATCTGATATATAAAGGGCAAGGGGAAATGATCCTTCTTGGTGGCCTGATTGAGTCGTCTGTAATCCACGCATACCCTCCAAGAAGTGGGTACTCGTGTAGCGATCTCCTCTCCAGACTCCGTAACCACTGTAGCGATGCCCGTCTTCTTGGGCACCACATGTAACAGACTGACCCACTTGGAGTCGGAGATGGGATAGATAAAATCGGCGCTCCACCACTTCGAAATTTCCTTCATGACAACCTCTCTCAGATTCGGGTTCAGCCGCCGCTGGAACTCACGCGACGGCTTTGCCTCATCTTCGAGATAGATCTGGTGAGAGCACAGAGCCGGACTAATCTCCAAGAGATCTGCTACGCTCCATCCTATTGCCTTGCGGTTCTTTTCAAGAACCCCCATCAAACAAGATTCCTGCTCTCCAGTCAAATCGGCTGAGATAATGACTGGGTACATCTCAGGCTCTCCCGCAAGGAACCTATACTTCAACGACGTAGGAAGTGGCTTCAGCTCTCGACAAACTGGTGTTGGCAAATCTGGCTTCTGAAGAATCCGAGTGTATGCGGCCAAATCTGCCCTGGAGAATGAGAACTCTCTCTCACAAACTGGATCTGGAGAAGGCTGCTCAACTGAACTGTCTCTGCTCTGCTCGGCATCTACCTCCTTCCTATATGCATGCTCAATGTAAGTCAGATCTGGCATATAATCATCACAATCTGCCCAATCAGACTCTGAATCCGAGGGATCTGTGTCATCCAAGGTGGCATCAGCTCCACCATCATCACAAAAATCAGTATCGCGGTCGAGAACCGGCTCTGCTGCCTCTGAAGTATCTTGGACCAGGAATGCGCTATCCAAGCTCTCCTCTGCTGTCGTCTCTGCATCAGCAGAATCTGAAAGTGAGAGGATGGCATGTGCGTCGGGATCTGCTCAAACTGCCTCATCGTCTGTAATCACAAAGTCGTAGTCCTGGTGGATGTCTAGCCCGGTATCTGTCATCTGCTCTGTGTCTGAGGTGGTCTCTGAGCATGATCTGTCTCTGGCTCGGCTGTCCTCGACCGTCTCTATTTGTACACTTTCGCCCTCGACGCGAAAGTATACCTTCCCGCTATCATGGTCGGTCACTGCCTTGGCTGTGGCCAAGAACGGGTGACCTAGAATGATGGGGGTATCGGTCACTGACTCAGGGATCTCCATGTCCAACACTACGAAGTCCACGGGGAATTGCAGGTCCTGAATCGTGACGACAACATCTCGCAACAACCCCTTCGACCTCTTTACAGATCGATCAGCAAACTGAAGGACTGTCCTGCTCTGTTGAAGAGTGCCCAACTCAAAGCGGTCGAGAAGGGCTGCCGGAAGTAGGTTGATCGACGATTCGCTGTCTAATAGAGTACGGTCAAACCTCTGCTCACTGATATGGCATCTGACATAAGGGGCTCCTGAATCTGGCCTCTTGGCCGGCAGACGGTTCTGGATCGTGAAACAAGTGGCTTTCGTCAGCACATGAATCTCTGAGTGGTGGTTCCTTCTCTTCCTCCTGACTGTGGTCCTGTCTCTAAGTGAATGCTGGAGAAGAGGGATGTGCTGCAAAGCCTCCTGAAGAGTCAGCTGTATGTGAAACCGATCTATCATCTGCTGGCTGAACTCTTCCTGCTGCCTCTTTTTCTGATTTTCATTTTTCTTCCCCTTCCCCATCTGAAGAGCTCTAGGGAAGGGGATCAAAGGGTCCTTCTCAGATGAAGGACTAGGAAGGGGTCTACACGGTTCGACGACCGGATCCACACATACATCATGCACCATAATGGGACCAGAAGAAAATAAACCCTTTCCTTTATTCACAGAAATATTCTGAGATACAGCAGAAGTAGGAAAAATTATAGGTATCTCAACAGAAGCATGGGTGGTCTTAGTACCACCATCGGTTGGATCGGCTGGAAGACTCGCGGCCTCAGTACCACGCTCTGGCTCGGCAAAATGGGTGGCCTCAGTACCACCTCCTCGAACTGGTGAAACGGCGGCCTCAACACCGCCTGTGGAATCAGCATCCTTGGTGGCATCAGTACCACCATCATCATCTCTAGCGGCCTCAGTACCGCTCTCCTCCTCCTCGTCGGGCGCTCTGGGTGTATCCTCATGATGTAGCTCAGACGAGGCGCCGCCTGCTGGCATCCTACCGCTCCTAAGTGTGACAAAGTCAGTATCAAAAGGATATGCAGACATATCACCAAAAGTATCACTAGGAGTGGCATACTCAGTACAAACTACCTGCTCAGATTTCCTCTTCAGGCTGTTGGGGTTCGGCTCAATCTGGGCAGGGATGGCGGCCTTCCCTCTCACGATGTCCCGCATCTCCTGGCGGAACTCATCCATCTCCCGTCGAAAAGTAGCCCGCTGATCTATGAGAATACGGGCTATATCATCCAAGACAGGGTTCTCATGGGAACTCGACGGGTAGCCTCTCTAGTAGTGAGGCTATTGGAACTGCTGCTGTAGCTGAGAGGGGTAAGTGTGTGGCTGAGGCTGCAGCTGGTGAGGCTGATCACGCCTCCAAGACTGTCCCTATTGATGGGGACGAGGACCATACTGTGACTGCTGCTGTGGTGGATACATTGGGGGCTGCTGCTGCTTGTGATCTCTCTGATGGTCGTACTGGCCACCGTGTGCTGACGGTTGCTGCTTGGGTTGGGCACCTCCGGTCCCCCAACGGAATCCGGGATGGTCTCGTCGGATACCGGGCTGGGGGCGGTCATACCAAATCCTGTTGACATCCATCAACGGCTCTATGTCGTACTGGGGTGGCGGAAGCACTGCCAGAGGCTGATCCGGCTCATATACCACCATCTGCATGTCTGGAGACGGTGGTGACTGGTAGGTGGGCTGCGGCTGCTGGTATGGCTCCGCCTGTACAAGATGAACCTGTCTAGGCTGCTGGTGGGAGCTGGAGCGCTGGGACTGGCTGCTGGAGCTACTCGGATCGCCTCGTGCCTGAAGACGGGGCTAGGAAGTCGTCTGTGCCTCCTGGAGACACATGAGCTGTGTCTTCAGGTCACTCAGAGTCTGTGCCATCTGCTCCATCTGTGTGATGCCCTGGCACTGCTTCTTCTCAATAATCTCCATACGGTCCAGCTTCTCGCTGATGATCCCCATGTCTGCGGCAGTGGACTCGGCCTGTGCTGCGGCTACCGCGGACGAACTGGATGGACCGGCGTCGACCCGTGCTATCCTCTGGTACTGCACGGTCTGTGGCTGCTGCGGTCTGCCCTGAGTATACAACCGGGTATGGGACATCACCATGTAGTTCTCAGCCATCTCCTCGTAGATGGCCCAGACCTGGTCGTGATCCTTGGCGAAGTAAGACCCGCCACAAGAAGCGTTCACCAAGCCCTGAAGCTCTGGTGTCAGCCCGCTGAAAAAGCTCTGAACAAGGTTCGGCTTGGAAATGTCGTGGTGCGGGGCATCTGTCTGTCAGCTCTCTGAACCTCACCCATGCCTTGTGGAACTGCTCGTTGGGGAGCATGGAGAAGTTGCTGATCAGGGCTCTAGCGGCGTTCGTCCGCCCGAGTGGATAGTACTTATGCAAGTACTCGGTGTGGAGCTGCTCCCAAGTGTAGACAAACTTCACCAGATGTTTCAGCCAGGTGGCTGCTCTGTCTGCTAAGGAGAAGGGGAAGGCAATCATCCGTATGGTATCCAGGTCCACCTGACGATCGTGGACAGTACTGCAGATCATCTCAAACTCCTGCAGGTGGAGATGGGGCTCCTCAGTGGCCAATCCGTGAAACCGGGGAAGAAGCTGCAAAGTGTTCGGGGGGAACTTGAAGTCCTCCACGATGGCTGGTAGCACCACCCAATGGTGCGTCAAAGTCGATCCGGGATTGTGGTTCTCCCACATCGGTCTCGGTGGTCCTGCTCCTGCTGCTGCGGCTGCTGCCGCGGCTGCGGCTGCTGCGGCAGCTGCCGCATCGTCGGGTCCTCCTCCGCGGTTCTCGCAGTCGGCTCTCATCTGCTCGAGCTCTCGCCTCATCTCTATCATAAATGCTCCCTGATCCCTCAACTGCTGTTGAACTGAATATAATGAGGCGATCAGGGTGGAATTGATCACACCCTAGTCCAAGACGAACGTCTGATCTCGTGGACCTCCAGTGCGGTCATCAGAACTGCCGGCATAGTCTCTACAAAATCAAAACATCCGAACTCAGGTGACGCTAAATCATCTGTCTGTCTCTCCTCTGGCACTGGTATCTCGGTCTCGGAAGAAGGGGGGTCGAGGGGGAACAGGGCGGAATCGTACTCGGGTTCGGAGATCAGGTCTGAGCTCCCACGAACCGACCTAGATGAGTGGACTGGAGTGCTAAAAAGTGGTGCAGCCAGAGGCTGCCTAAGAGATCTCTTGCCCATCATCGTGATCTGGCGAGTAGTGCGGATGAGATCTGAAATACTACGATCACAAGCAAACCCCCGGTTCACCAACACAACACGAGCTGAAAACCGTAAAGGCTCGGTCAATTATCTTGTCAATTTTATTTTGGTGAACAATCAAGATATCAGAGCGATTACGTGACCTGTTGGGATACCCGATACTTTTCCAACCGACTGTCCCGCACAGAAGAAGTCGGTAATCAGTCGAGAATAGTACCGGAAGGCTCTACCTAGTGTTCGGGTCACTCTCTCGCACAATCAAACCAAGCAATGAGGGGGTTGCTCTCCCCAAGACAAGTTTTTTAAATCAGGTGTATTTTAGGGTCAATAGTCTTAGCAATCCCAATTTTATGATTTTTCTTTTTAGGTATTTTTAATAAAAAATCAAACGCCTAAGGAATTTTTCGGTTCTCCTGGTTATTAAGTCCAAAATAGGGGGGGAGAAGTCGAAAAAGCCGATGCACAAAAATCAATGATGCATGCAGAGTAAGAGATGCGTACCTGACTCCAGCAGTCTACATGCAGGATGATCCGCGCAGAATTGAAAGATAGAAATAAAACTACCTAAATGGTGCAGGCGGAAAACCGAGTCTCTAAACAGCAGTGCTACTCAAGGAACGGCTAGCCGACCACTAGCCTCCAATCCAGAGAGTCCGGTCTAGACCCACCCCTCCTCTTCTCGACAGGTCGAGTTCAGGAGTAGCGCTTAACGGGGCAGGCTCGCGGCGCGTAGGCTCGGAGGTGATGGAACGGCTATTTTATTATCTTTTTATTTTTGGTCCAATTACCGATCTATAGGTGCAGGCAGATATATTAGGGTATTTGGATCCTAATTTTTTTATGTCACAATCAAGCAGAAAATCCTACGGCTAGGGGCTTGAAAATCCGCGTGAAACCGGAAAATGCAGGAAAGAAATTAAACCGCGAAAAGCCGCCAAAAACCGAACTAGCTAAGGGGTCCCCCGAGCACACCGGTGCTCGGCGAAACAGACCCCGAAAGTCCGAATCTCTGTCTCTGGTCCCTGTATTTATACAATAATTGTTTCAATAAGCAGGAAATAAAAACTAATCTACGGCTAATCTATCCACAGATATTCCGCGGCTCCCGCACTTCTACTCGCTCCTCGCATCCTCCGGCAGCTTTGTAGAGAAGAGAGTCGCCTCTGACTCCCGCAGTTTCTCGGCTTCCGAAGAAAGCCGCCTCGGTCCTCAGGCCCCTCGCAAGAAAATAAACAGAAAGTGGTCAGACCAGATAAATGTATAAACAAGTCAAAAATATATATACAAAAATATATACAAAAATCCGCGAAAAGAAAGTCGAGGGAAAAATAAAAAACCGACTACCAAGCCGTGCTCCCCGACAACGGCGCCATTCTGATGAGCCAAAATCCCACTAATCCGGATCAGGTAAAAATATCACACTCAGGTCGTTGCGACCCGGATCGATAAGAATCTCAGCTCAATCAAGAAAATAAAGTGCAGACCACCAAAATAGGATAAAAATCAATGAAAAACTGATAGCGATCCTGGCTATTGGATTAGCCTGGTATAGCGACTAGGGTCGGACTCAGGGAGCACGTGATGGCCTTGCGGCCTACGAAGTAGTCGAAAATAGAATAAAATAAAAGAAAATGGTTTTTGGTGGATTTTTAATGTTTTTATATTTTTTTTTCGATTTTCAAATAATAAATAAAATAAGGAAAAACAAGGAAACAAGCAACTATACACAATTATTTAACTACTCAAAATTATTCCAAAAATTCAAACAAAATATTTTTATGTTTTTTATATTTATTTACTATTTTTGGTTAATTTTTGGTAATTTTCTGATTTTTATTGAATTCTATAAAAATCAAACAAGGAAAGAAAAGAATGGTACTGTCCAGTCAGACTTGGAGGGCCAATTTAAAATGCAAAATGGCCCTATCAAGGTCTGAAGGTAATTTTCCTGTAAAGAAGAAAATACAAGGAAAATTTAGGCACCATAATTATTATTTTTGGATTTTTCTTTAAATTATTAGAATTTTTATGGGTTTTTAGTGGTTTTGTAATTTTTATGGGTTTTATAAAGCCAAAAATTACCAAATTGGTCAGAAAATCAAGTAAGGCAAAACAAGCAATTTGTAATTTTTTTTAATTTTTTAAGGTGTTTTAAATTTTTTTGTGATTTTTAAATTTAGACAGTAAAGAAAATGCATGTTTTTGAATTTTTAAAATAATAAAAAGTGTCAAAAATGTCTCCAAAAATTAGAGAAAATTTTACACCATGGCAGGAGCCATGTATCTAATTTTCATCAAATTTGGAGTTGATTTGCTATTTTATTAAAATCAAACACAAGGGCACAGTACACAAGGACCTAAATGCAATTAAAATAAGTTCCTGGGGGTCCGGTGCAAAATTCCGAAGAGCTCACGTGCGAGGCGCGTGACCTGGGGCACTCAGGGACCTATTTGCAAGGAAATTAAAGTTCCTGGACTATTTAGTAACACGTACTAAAAGTCCAGGGGCTTCAATGTAAATAACCCACTATATAACGCACATGCACAATAAAACCATTCACAGGGGTATTTATGCAAATATCAAAAATATAAATTCATTCATTAACATCCTGAAACATAAAGCTCATACATGCAATTATCCCACAAAATTCACATGACGACGCACGTGGTCCACGTAGACAGGGGCATAAATGCAAATAAAATAAGTACAAGGTCCAAAGTGCAAAGTGTCCGGAATAAAATGAACGGGAAAAAAATATTTACAGGACTAACTACTAAAAGCCATAAACAGAAGGGCCTAATGGAAATTTATCCTTTATTAAATCGAGGGCCAGATGCGCGCCACGTGTGCGATCGGACGGTCGGGGAAGGGGCGCGGCTAAGCAAGTGCCCCTCGACGAGATCGAACGGCGGAGGACGTGACCCATGGGGAATCGGACGAGTGTGAGGCGTTGTGGATAAGCCTCCCTGGCTCGACGGTTAGGATCACTCCTCCAAGGATCGAACGGTCGGGGCTACTCCTCTAATAGACGTCGGGGATCAGATCTGGAGCTGGAGAAGGATCAAACGGCGGGGGTGGATGCTCGAAGAACAGGCGACCGATGAACTTCGCCGGCCTCGTGCGCGTACGGGGAGCTCCTCGGAGGCTGCTGAAGATCGGAGATGCTGTGCCTTGGCCTCCCGCGTCGAATGGTACCCTCCGATGGTGGCGAGGAGCTCTGGAGAGCTCCGGCGGCACTGGCGGAGGAGGAGCTGCTGCTCCAAAGAGTCGAAGCCCTCAGACGGGCTCCTTTGGTCCTGCAAAGCACGGCAACAGACTCGCGGGTCGAGGGCAAATTACCTCGACCCTGTAAGTGGATGTGGAAGTGATCGGTGCGGCGGGGCGTGGGGGTTCCGACGATGCGACGACGGAGGAACCCCAATCCCAGCTCCTGTACGAGCTGGGTTGAGCGAGTGGGTGGAGAACGTGCGCGAAGGAGAGGCGATCGTGATGGGCTGCTCCGATGATCGAATAGGTGGCTAGGGTGGACGGAATCGAAGCTCGAAGGTGACGGGGGAAATTGGGCGAAGATGAAAATTAAAGAAATAGGGAAAGCGAAGGGACTACCTAATGGGCGCAATCGACTGTGGAGGAGCAGGGCTTGCACTGGGTCCTTGCCTCAAGGACCGTCGGTGTTCGAGGCTCGAGCATCACCTCCAGGCGGCGCACGACGGCGCGTAGCTGCCGGATCAGTGGTCCGGTCTCCCTCTCCTCGCTACAACACGGCCGGAGCGAGCTGTCACTCTCGCGAAGGCTATGGAGGTCCTGGGTGAAGAGAGATGAGCCAAAGATGCGTGAAGAAGGAGGCGGAGCTCGGATTAAATATGGGTGCAGGTCTGAGAAGAGGAGGTCGGGCAGGGTTCCGCGAAGCGCGGAACCCCACGCAGATGATCAGGCGAGGTTCTCGGATGCACAAGGAAGAGGAAGAGCCCGAGGTATGCGGATTTGGGGGTCGAGTCATGACTCGAAAATTCGGGGAAGTCGGGTCGGGCGTCATGCACCCGTGGGAGGTGGTCCAAAGGGGGAGTTGACCGGGGGGTCAACGTCCCCCGTGGACCAATGAGAATCAACCATGTGGAAAAGATTTAAAAATTTGAAAAGAAATAATAAATGGCCGAATTATTAAAAACTCAAAACACGAAAAATGTTTATTTTAATTTTTTTTCTATTTTTTTGTGATTTTTAGTTATTTTTTTGAAATAAAAATGAGGTATATACACTATAGTGCTATACATAGGTATTTACACAATATTGATTTTTGATTTTTGATTTTTTAATTAATTATTTTTGTACATTTTTATTCCCAAATTATATTTTATTTATTTATAGCATAAAATTAGGAATAAAAGGGTATTTTTATTTTATTTTTATTATTTGTATACAAGGATTAACTAAATAGATATATGCATCTATAGACATGGTATATGTACAATGTTCTTTTTCATTTTTTTTAATTTTGTTCTTTTTATTTTGATTTTTGTTTTTATGGTTTTTATTTTATTTATTTTCAACATTAAAGATAGAGTATATACAAATTTTTAAGGATTTTAATTTATTTATTTACAAGGTTAAATAAATATAGAGGTGTTTGTATGTACAAGGTGGTTATTTTTATTTTCTTTTTAATTTTTCTATTTTTATCTTGATTTTTGTATTTATAAATATATACAAATATATACAATCATATTTTATTCTATTTTTGGGGGAAAATATTCTTATTATATTTACAGGTATATTTACACATGAACTCCCTATCTCTCTCTACTTTGGCTCTTATGCGGTCAGGCCCATGCTGAGCCTTCCCTTGGGATTAGGTTGCTCAGTATTTATTCTAAATATCTCCCTCTTTTTCTTTTATCTCTTTATTCTTTTATTTTTGCACAAAAACATGCTAATTATTAGTTTTTACACAATGCATGCTTTTGGTAATTATTTGTATTTACATGAATATACATGTATTTGCAATGGTTTTTGTAGCTAAAATATAAGAATAAAGAGTGATGAATGGGTATTCATCATAAGTCAGATATGAAAAACTAAATTTTAAATTAAAGTACCAGCTCTGTTCTAATCTGATTGTGGCTTTTAGATCCACTTGTCGATTTAATCCTTTATTATTGGCGGTTTGTTCTTCCTGCCATTGACCTCCTTCTAAACTCAACATCTGCAACAAATGCATCACAAAAATCCACTCATTTGCAAGGAATATATTATGAATATTAATTATTTTACAAATTACATCATAAATTATTGAAGTAATACAATATCTATCCTCCGTGCACCATGCTGGCGGGAACCTCTTTATCTCCTCAAAATTCATCTCCTCACATCTTGTCTTCGCATACGAGTCTCCCCTTACCTTGAAAAATGTATTGCTCATTCTCTTCTCTACTAAACGAATAAAGGCTCTACGATAAGACTCCTTCCCCAGACTCGGAACTAGGCGATACCTACTCCGAAAATTACTGCAAAATATCAGAAGAAAATGTGACAAAAAATTCTAAGTCATTTCTAAAAAATTGTTCTTAACAGAAACATCTCAAACAATCTCTCCTGTTCGGTAGCAGGGATGTGACACCGTCAAAATTGCATGCTAGTCATGTGTTTCTTGATTATGTTGGTTATTTCCTTTGCCACCATATTGCTATTCAAAGAATCCCAACAAAATTTTGTGAAATTTATAAATAATATATAATCTATTTGGTTGGTAAAGTTAAAATGATAAATTTTATTAAAATCGTATCTCTCATCCGTCTTAACCTCCAGAAAAAGGTAGGACGTCGAAGTCTGTCCAGCTTTAGTAGGTAAAGGCACAGAAGTGCCCGGACATCCAGAAGAAGGAGAATCAAAACCCATCGAGGCCCGTGCAGGTATTGGGACCAGGATGGAGTATGCAGCAGGAGCGGCTGAGGTAGATGGCTCTCCATAGGCGCCTCCATAAAACGGTGGAGGAGGTTAACCAAGGAACTCGTAGTAGGCTATGATCCGTCGAACCTCGTCAAACTGTGAATCTAAAACAACATCCGGGATTGGCTGCCTACTGGAAGAAGGTGTGTCTGAGTAGGATGGACGATTTGATCGATGAGATCCGCCACGTTAAAAACCTACCATGACTGTAATGATGACGTAATAGTTAATTACAAAATTATTAATGAATATTTTTTTACTAATTTGAGTATAATAATTTAATAAAACTTACAATTAATCTTCATCATGTATTTCTGTTGGATTAAAGCATATTTCTTCAATTTCTGAATTTTCTTGAATCATCATTTGTGGAGTCTGAATCATCTTTTAGGTCAACACATAACACCTCATTATCAGCCAATCAAATTGATTCGATTATTAGGACTTCCTCTATTACGTTTATTCACTCATGAGTCGGTGTGAATGCTTCATATATTTCATCTTCATGATGAGTGCATTCATTAGAAATATAGCCTCGAGAATTTATCTTAATGTCACTTAAAGTTTCAATGCTCTTTCCCTTCTTTGATACTTGTGGGAGATAACAAACTCGGTCCTCTTGAGAAGCTAAAATGAAGAGTTCAAATCTGCTTATAAATTTTGATGGTATCACATCGACAATGTTATTTCTCTTATCGAGTACTACACTTCCATTGGGTTCATACCAATCACATAGATAGAGAACTACTTTATTAAAGCTCGGAGTACTATATTCTACTTCTAGTATCTCCTTTAATATTCCATAACAATTCATATGATCTTTCTCATAACAAGATCCATGAATCATTACTCCATGATTCTGAGTTGTTAAATATTTACCCGAATTGAAGGTATGAAAATGATAACCAAGACTGCAATAAGAGTTGTAAGACCGGACCTTCTCAAAAATATTTTAAAATATGTGTATGACAATTACTACCATCTAATTGTTTTGTCCGATTCTTAAACCAAGCTGAAAATTGATTCTCATGGATACTCATAACTTCGTCATCTGAATACATAGGATTTTCTTCTCAATTTTCTTTCTAAATTTTCGAAAATATATAAAAGAAATATTAGTATTACATGGAAGGGAATTTGCATATATACATAAAGTAATACAACTACATACTAAACATATGGTGTTATTTCCTCGCAATTGTCTAATACGTATAACTCTGCAGCATCTTTCTCTTGTTTCGATAAGAAACATTTTGTTGCCTTTCCTATGAATTAGTCTAGGAGAACATATGAAAAAAAACCTAAACCTAACTCATTGTTGACCTAAACCTATTATACATACTCTAAAAGATGAGAAGAGAAGTGTCTTAATTGTGTTATCACTTGAGCCCGTCCATAAGGATTCAAACTTACTAAAAGATACTCGTTGGCACATGCTTGCTTATTTCTGAGGAAAATTCGATAGCCGATGACACGAAAATCGACGCGACTAAGGTGGAAGATAAATCACAATGTCGTTGTCCTTAATCGATCAATTCGGTCAACGAAAAAATTTGTAAACCACTCAGAAAATCAAGAAATTCAATGTAAGCGGTCTTTCGCTATTCTTTTTACCTGGTATAGCGACCAGGGTCGAACACAAGGAGCACGATTTAAAAACTAAGTAGTCAAATTTCAGAAAATGATTTTTTAGTGGTTTTTGACTTTTAGATTTTTTTGTTTTTCTTTTTAATTATGAAGAAAGTACAAGAAGCACAAAAACAAGCAAGCTTCTACTAATTATTTAAAGCATCAAAAATCAAGCAAAAATTCAAGAAAAATTGTTTTTATGTTTTTTAGGTTTTAAGTGTTTTTGGTGAATTTTTGGGATTTTTATAAGGTGTCTTTTATTTTCTAAAAATCAAACAGTGCGAAAAAGGCAAGGTACTGTCCAGCCAAGCCCGAGATCCAAAGATAAAATATCTAAGGACCTCAGAGGGACCTGGAGGTAATTTTCCTGTATGCTAGAGAAAGTAAGGAAAATTTGAGCACCAAGATTATTGTTTTTGGGTTTTTTAAATTATTTATTATGATTTTTATGAGTTTTTAGGTGTTTTTAAGTTTTTATGGTTTGTAAGCAATGAAAAATAACCAAAATTGGCTGAAAACTCAAACAACACATAAGAAACAGTAACTAATTTTTATAGAATTTTTGAGGGGGTTTTTATATTTTTTTGTGATTTTTCAAGCTAAACAGTGCCAAAAATAAGCGTTTTTGAATTTTTAAAAATAACAAATAAACTCAGAAATGTCCTCGAAAATTCTCAAAAATCCTACACCATGGCAGGAGCCATGTGTCAAATTTTCATCGAATTTGGAGGTGATTTGATATTTTATTCAAAATCCAAAAGGGGGCACTGTGCACAGGGACCAAAGTGCAAATACCCAAAGCTCTGGGGGTCCTGGTGCAAAATACCCAAGAAATCACGCGCGAGGCGCGTGTCTGGGGCACTCAGGGACCTATATGTAAGAAAAACAAGTCCTAGGACCTTTTGGTAACTCGTACCTAAAAGTCCAGGGACTGTTATGCAAAAATCCCACTGAAAGACGCACATGTGCAAATAAAATGCTCACAGGGGCATAAATGCAATTACTGAAAATGTTTCATTCATTAAGGAACGTCTAGAACTACAGGATTAATATTGCAAATACACCAAAATATCACGTGTCGATGCACGTGTCTCACACAAACAAGGGCATAAATGCAAATACGAAGAAGTACGAGGTCCAATGTGCAATTTACCCTACGTAAATAAAATGCATAAAATATTTACAGGACTGGAATTAAAAATGCAAACTACGAGGGGGCCTAAGGTAAATTACCCCTTATTACGCCGACGGCTGGATGAGCGCCACGTAGATGATCGGACGGTCCTGGTGAGTGGCGCCTCTCTTCTCTTCCGCACGTGAGCCGATCGACGGCGCAGAGGAGGCCACGTGGATGATCGAACGGCTGGCAGGTGCTGGTGGTTTCCTCTCTCTGCTCCAACGGTCCGGATCTACCCTCGAATCGATCAACGGTATCTGCTCCTCGAAGGATGGACGGTGACGATTGAAACTGGAGCGGGGGACGATCGGACGGTGGTGGAGGATACTGGAAGAACACTCAGCCGGCGAGCTTCGTCGGCCTTGTGCGCGTGCAGTAGTCCTCCTCAGCTGCCTCTGGGTATCGGAACAGATCCGCGGTGGAGTCCCGCAGCTGGTGAAGGCCTCCGATGGCCCAGCCGAGCCCTGGAGGGGCTCCAGCGAGGTCGACGGAGTCGAGCTCCTGGCCTGGAAGTGAGGGGGCCTCAGATGGCCTCCTCTTGACCTGCAAAATGAACCAGAAGCTTCGCGGGTCGAGGGCAAAGTGCCTCGACCCGATGAAGCGGCGTGAAGGTGAACGATGGGTCGGGACGAGCGAGCTCCGGCGAGCGGAGGACGGTGGAGCTCGAAACCCAGCTCCTTTGCGAGCTGGGTTGAGTGAAGGGGCGTAGAAGGTGCGTCGAAGGATGGCGAAGGTGATGGTGTGTCCCAATGATCGAAATGATACACGATATGTCCGGAATCAACGGAATACGTCGGAGATACTAATTGGGGGAAACCAAAAATTACGCTAAATGGAAAGGCTAAAGGGTTACCAGAGCGGTCGGAGAGACTGGGGAAGAGCAGGGGGTGCTCCTGGTCGTAGCCTCAAGGGTCGTTTCGGCCCGAGGCTCGGTGCTCACGCTGGTGGCGGAGCAACGGCGGCGAAGAACGCCGGATCAGTGGTTTCACCTCCTCGCCTCGCTGCAACAGGGGCGATCGCTTGCTGTCGCTCTCGCGGTGCCTCTGGAGTTCACTGGGAAGAAGGGGAAGAGCCAAAGATAGGGCGCGGAGGCGGCGGAGGTGGTTCTATATATAGCTGCAGGCGCGATTAGGGTTGGGAGGCGACGGCTATGGAATGCGTGGATCTCACGGCGAAGGATCTGGCAAGGATGTCGGATGATCGGCGAAGGATCCGGGCGCGGGGTTTTCTCAAAAAGGAAAGAGTCCGCGGGGGAGTTGACCGGGGTCAACAATCCCCGTGGACCAGTGGGATGCTGCCACGTGGACAAGATTTGACACTTAAAAACGAGGCAGCAAATGGCCGATTTTGCAAAAACTTTCAACATGAAATATTTTTCTTTTATTTTTTTCTATTTTTTGGTGATTTTTAGTTAATTTTTGGAAATAAGAATAAGGTATGTACATTATATAGGGATATATACAATAGGTAGGCTTTTTATTTTTGATTTTTTTATTATTATTTTTATACAATTTTATTCCTATTTTATGTTTTATTTATTTATAGAATAAAATGAGGAATAAAAGGCTATTTTTATTTTATTTTTATTATTTATACACATAGGTGAAATAAATAGATATATACATTTATACACATGGTATATATACAATGTATTTTTGTAATTTTAATTTTGTAATTTTTATTTGATTTTTGTTTTGTTTCTTTTTATTTCTGTTATTTACAAAATATGCCATAGAATATTCACAAAAAGTTTTGAAAATAAATACATTTATTTATAGGGTTAAAGGATGATGGTCTATGCACATGGTGGAGGGATATTTTTGCATTTTTGATTTTTAAATTTTTATTTTGTTTTTAGGAGTTTCTAAATATATACAAAATATGTACAAGCATATTTTTGGGTGAGGAAAATATAATTTTATTTATTTACAAAAGTCTATACACATGAGCTCCTATCTCCCTCTACTTTGGCTTTTATGCGGTCAGGCTCATGCTGAGCCCTCCCTTGGGTTAGGTTGCTCAATATTTATTCTAAATATTTCCCTCTTTTTCTTTTTACTCTTTATTCTTTTATTTTTGCACAAAAACATGCTAATTACAGGTTTTTACACAATGCATGCTTTTGGTAATTATTTGTATTTACACGTATCTACATGTATTTGCAAAGGTTTTTGTAGCTAAAATAGAAGAATAAAGAGTGATGAATGGGTATTCATCACCCCCCTATACTTAACTTTGCTAGTCCCTTAGCAAACACTTATTTGAAAAAGAAGTGAAAAAGAAAGAAAAAGAAAAAGAGGATGTACATGGATCAAGGTTGATTATTAAACTTGCCTTCATTAAATTGGAATATGGAGCTCGATCAGATCTTTGGATTATTAATGTGTCGGAACCTTATTTGGACTTAAGCTTAAAACCCAACAGCCTCCAAGTTCCACCAATCTATGGGCAAGACTCCTCAATAAACCAGATCAGAACAAGTCTACATACACAGATTCTAATGACCATGAATCTTTCCATGCGGTGTAAGTGATATGTGGCTCCCCACCTCAGAAGTAATAAAGAAACAACCTCCCTCAACCTGGTAACTCTAATGCCTCGGTCTAGCAACTCTTTCCTCGAGAAGCGGGGTATTCCCTTCTAAGTTCAAGTGCAACCGGCTCAAGAAGAGGGGGTAGAAGTATAGAGTTTTGGAAGCTTAGCCAGTGTAGCTAAGTCTCCCGCTGCAAGCTTCATGAGATGTAACATGGATACCATAAGCTTTGC
Source organism: Ottelia alismoides (assembly GCA_037367405.1). NCBI lineage: Eukaryota > Viridiplantae > Streptophyta > Magnoliopsida > Alismatales > Hydrocharitaceae > Ottelia > Ottelia alismoides. The sequence goes on from JAZKJV010011633.1 coordinate 173,215, forward strand.
TTTAATTGACTATGTACACTCCGGTGGGGTTATTAAATTTTCAATCCGACCCACCACTTTTTTTGGAGTTCTTTTTGCATTTTTGCAATTTTTTTTTCAAAGACTTCTGTACAGCATATCTACATGGTGCAGCATATAAGAAATTTCCCCTTGAGCCAGTAGACTATCCCTCTTTTGAAGCTTTATTGCAACCCACAGCTTCTGTCTTTAGCCTTCATCACCACTAGACCAAGTTGAGGCGCACTTCCTTCACTAGAAGAAGAAGAAGAGAGGTTCCGCCTAGAAGTACTACCCTCATATGCTACCCCAAGCCAAAGGAAACTGCCTCCTCACCACCTCATCCGTGGAGAGCCATGTGTAAGTGCAGGTGCAAGTCAAGCCATTGTCTCTAAGAGTCATGCGTGTGTTGTTAAGTGCTCTACTTAGGCTCATCAAGATGACATATGCTCATAGCCTAGTGGACTCAAAGAATTAAGTCCTTATGGACCTGAAAAGCCTTAACCATAAGTCCTATAAGGTTCCTCTTAAAGTTAAGTGGATTAAGATCTTATTCAAGCTCCATTTCTCAATTTAATTCCAGGCTTAGTTTAAATGTCAACTCTCATCCAGGAAAAACTATATACATATATGTACACAAGATGCTATTTACAAATATTTTACAATCATGCAAAATTTTTGAAAAATGTTTTGAAATCATGGATGAATGATGCATGAGGTGCAAGTTTTGCAAAAAGATATTTACAAACATTTACACAAGATTTTTGCAAACTTTTGATTTTCAAAACATTTTGGAAAAATTTTGTACTATATACATAATTTTGATACAAAAATATTTACACAAGCTTTACACAAAAGATTTTTGAAATCATTTTTACAAAAATACTTTGTACACTAGCTATGTATGTGCAAGATAAAAGAGGTTTATGTACATGAAAAATTTTTAAATTTTTGTGATTTTTAGCCATTTTATTTATTAACACACTCTCACAAAGTACGAGTTATGGCTAGAGTATATATGAAATATATACACACCCCCTCCTATACTTAGCTCGAACGATGTCCTCAGAGTGATCAAGAGCGATGAAGAAGACATAACTCGTGCTTAGTAAAAGGGAAGTGAAAAGGAATGGTTAAGTACAGGAACGAATAAATGAATAGAATGAGAGGAACTCGGTGGTTTCCCCCTATACTTAGGATTAACTAATCCTAAGTATAGCAAGCTGTACATGAAGGGAAATCCGAGTGAAGAATATACAGACTCTGCCCCCCCTATACTTAGGGTAAAATATCCCTAAGTATAGGCAGCAAAACAGGGGCAGAACAAATGAAAAGAATACCCGCAGGTCCGACATCCCCCCTATACTTAGGGTAAAGTACACCCTAAGTATAGCATAATCATAAGATGAGGAAAGGGATGTGGGACTAAAGAATAGAATGATATGGACAACTGGATCTATACATGCGGAAGAACAGTGAAAATCAAGCGTGAGATGCAAAAGAGGTGAGTCAAGAGACCACATCTCACGCAAAATGAATCGGGGCAACAATAACGTCCCGCGGCTCATGATCTAGAAATGGCTTGAGCCGCTGGCCGTTCACTCGAAAGGTACTCTCAGAAGATAACTCAGATATATCAATGCTACCATTATCGTGTACCTTTCTGACCAAGTAAGGTCCCTTCCATTTGCTCTGTAGCTTCCCTTGAAATAATCGTAGCCTTGCATCAAACAACCATACTTTCTGTCCAATCTCAAAATGCTTGTGGCTGATATGAGAATCATGCCACTCCTTCACTTTTTCCTTATAATGTAGGCCGCTTGAGAAAGCTGCATCTCTAAGCTCCTCCAGGGCAGCTAACTCTGCCCTCCTCTGGTCTCCCATACCATCTGGATCCATAAGAATATCTGTAACTGCCCAAAGTGACTTGTGTCTAAGCTCAACAGGTAAATGGCATGGCTTGCCATAAACAAGGCGAAAGGGAGATGTGCCCAATGGAGTCTTGAAAGACATCCGATATGCCCACAAGACCGAGTCCAAAAGTTGTGACCAATTCTTTCGGTCAGGGCGGACAACTTTCTGCAGAATATTCTTGATCTCCCTATTCGACACCTCAGCTAGACCATTCGTCTGTGGATGGTAAGGTGTGGCAACACGATGGTCTATACTGAACTCGCTAGCAAGGGCCTTCACCTGGTCGTTGATGAAATGAGACCCCCCATCAGAAATCAGAACTCGTGGAACCCCGAACCGCGTGATGATATGCTTTCTCAAAAATCTACAAACTGTCCTCGCATCAGCGGCTCGGGCGGGGATAGCCTCAACCCAACGACTCACATAATCAACGGCCAACAGAATGTACTCAAATCCCTGACTCTTAGGGAATGGACCCATGAAATCGATGCCCCATGCGTCAAAGACCTCACAGAAGTGAATGGGCTGCATTGGCATCATATCACGCTGTCCACAAGTGCCCATCCTCTGACAGTCAGTACACCTCTTCACGAACTCATCAGAGTCCTTGAAGAGGGTAGGCCACCACAAGCCGGATTGGAGTACTTTCTGTGCCGTTCTCCTCCCAGAATGATGTCCTCCTGCCTCAAACTTGTGGTAGTAAGTGAGGACGCTATGGTGTTCCTCCTGAGGAATACACCGACGCCAGACGCTATCCCCTCCTTCGTGGTAAAGGATGGGATCCTCCCAGTGGTAGGACTTGGCCCTCGCAAGGAAGGTCTCAAGTCTCTGCTTGGGCCAATCTTGTGGGACTTTCCCTGCAACGAGAAAGTTCACAATATCGGCATACCACGGGAGTGAGGCGATAGCAAGGATCGCCTCATCTCGGAAGGTATCTCGAATGGGATCCATCTGCTCAGAATCCTCAAGCTGCTCTAATCGGGAGAGATGATCTGCCACCACATTCTTGACTCCAGGCTTATCCTTGATCTCAATGTCGAACTCCTGGAGTAGAAGGATCCATCTAGTCAGTCTGGCCTTGGCATCCTTCTTTGCCATGAGGTACCTGATGGCGGTGTGATCTGTAAACAAAGTCACTCTAGATCCAATGATATACGATCTGAACTTATCTAGGGCAAACACTACTGCTAGCATCTCCTTCTCTGTGACCGTATAATTCCGCTGAGCGGAATCCAATGTGCGGCTAGCATAGTGAATGGCAAATGGCACTCCATCCCTCCTCTGTCCTAGCACGGCCCCTACGGCAAAATCAGAGGCGTCCGTCATGATCTCGAATGGGAGAGACCAATCGGGTGGCTGAAGGACAGGAGCCTCAATAACACACTGCTGGAGAGTCTCAAAGGACGAAAGACACTTGTCATCGACAAGGAACTCGGTGTCTTTCGTCAAGAGGTCAGTCAACGGTCGGGCAATCTTGCTGAAATCATGAATGAATCTCCTATAAAAACCAACGTGCCCCAGAAATGACCGTAGCTGCTTCAAATTGGACGGCGGTGCGAGTTTTCTAATGACGTCAACCTTGGCCGGATCAACCTCCATGCCCCTGTTGGAGATGATGTGGCCAAGCACCGTCCCTTGAGTCACCATGAAGTGACTCTTCTCCCAAGACAGAACCAAGCGGGTAGCAATACATTGCTGGAGCACTCGGTCTAGGCAGTCAAGACAGGAATCGAATCCGTCGCCGTAAACCGAGAAGTCGTCCATGAAGACCTCCAAACACTCCCCTACCATGTCCGAAAAGATCGACAGCATGCATCTCTGAAAAGTCGCAGGGGCGTTGCATAGCCCAAATGGCATGCGTCGAAAGGAGTATGTACCGAAGGAACAGGTAAAGGTGGTCTTCTCCTGATCCTCAGGAGCGATGGCCACCTGATTGTAGCCCGAGTACCCATCCAGGAAGCAATAATGGCTCTTCCCTGCCAGTCTCTCTATGATCTGATCAATAAAAGGCAGGGGGAAATGGTCCTTCTTGGTGGCCTGGTTGAGTCTCCTATAGTCAACGCAGACCCGCCAAGAGGTGGGTACTCGTGTAGCAATCTCCTCTCCCGACTCACTAATCACAGTCGTGATGCCCGTCTTCTTGGGCACCACATGCAAGGGGCTAACCCACTTGGAGTCGGAAATGGGATAAATAAAATCTGCACTCCACCATTTTGATATTTCCTTCATGACAACCTCTCGTAGGTTGGGGTTCAGTCGCCGCTGGAACTCACGCGACGGCTTTGCCCCTTCCTCGAGATAAATATGGTGGGAGCACAACGAGGGACTAATCCCATGGAGATCTGCTACGCTCCATCCAATTGCCTTGCGGTTCTTTTCAAGAACCCCCATCAGACGGGATTCTTGTTCTCCAGTCAGATCGGCAGAGATGATGACTGGGTACATCTCAGACTCTCCCGCAAGGAATCGATACTTCAGCGAAGTAGGGAGCGGCTTTAGCTCTGGACAGCTGGGTGCTGGCAAATCTGGCTTCTGAAGAAGATGTGTGTATGCTGACAATTCTGCCAAATCTGCCTGGGAAAATGATAAAGAACTCTCACAAACTTGATCTGGAGAAGGCGGGTCCTCTGCATTGTCTCTGATCTGCTCTGCCTCTACCTCCTCCTCATCTGTAGGCTCAGGTGGATCCAGGTCTGGTGTCTGATCATCACAATCTGCCCAATCAGATTCTGAATCCGAGGGATCTGTATCAACTGCGGTGGCATCAGTACCACCGTAGAGCAGGGTGGCCTTAGTACCACCATCACTGAAAATCGTGTCGCGATCAAGGTCCGACTCTGCTGACTCAATAGTATCCTGAACCAGGGCTGTGCTATCCAGACTATCCTCTGCTATCATCTCTGCATCAGCTGTATCTGAATATGAGAGGATGGTCTGTACGGCAGGATCTGCCCAAGCTGCCTCATCATCTGTGATCACAAAATCACAGTCCTGGTGTATGTCTGGCTCTGTATCTGTCAGCTGTTCTGAATCTGTACTGCCCTCTGAGCGGGATCTATCTCTGGCTCTGTGGTCCTTAATCGTCTCTATTTGTATACTCTCGCCCTGGACGCGAAAGAATACCTTCCCACTATCATGGTCAGTCACCGCCTTGGTTGTGGCCAAGAACGGGCGACCGAGGATGATGGGGGAATCGGTCAACGAGTCAGGGGTCTCCATGTCCAGCACTACGAAGTCCACGGGGAATTGCAAACCCTGAATCGTGACGACAACGTCTCGCAACAACCCCTTTGGCCTCTTGACAGACCGATCAGCAAACTGAAGGTATGTCCTGCTCTGTCTAAGAGTGCCCAACTCTAAGTGGTCGAGAAGGGCTGCCGGAAGAAGGTTGATCGACGATCCGCTATCTAATAGAGTACGGTCGAACCTCTGCTCACTAATCTGACATCTGACATACGGGGCTCCTAAATCTGGCCTCTTGGTCGGCAGATGGTTCTGGATCGCGTAACACGTGGCTTTTGTCAACACATGGATCTCTGCGGTGTTGTTCCTCTTCTTCCTCCTGACTGTGGTCCTGTCTCTCAAGGATCGCTGAAGAAGAGGGATGTGCTGCAAAGCCTCATGGAGGGTCAGCTGGATGTGAAATCGGTCTATCATGCTCTGGCTGAACTCCTCCTGCTCTCTCTTTTTTGGATCTTTTTCTCTTTTCATCCCCTCCCCCAACTCAAGGGCTCTAGGAAAGGGGATCACAGGGTCCTTCTCAGATGAAGGACTAGGAATAGGCCTAGACGGTTCGATGACCGGATCCTCACATACATCATACACCATAGTGGGATCAGAAGAAACTAAACCTTTTCCTTTATTCAAAATAGATTTCTGAGATACATCCATACGAGGAAAGACAACATCTCTATCAGAATGAATATTGGTGGCCTTAGTACCACCTCTAGCTGGCTCTACAACTAGACGTCTTGCGGCCTCAGTACTGCGGGCTGGCTCGGCTCTGCTGGTGGCGTCAGTACCACCTCCTCGATATGGTGAAGCGGCGGCCTTAGTACCGCCGGTGGAATCAGCATCTCAGGTGGCATCAGTACCACCGTCATCATCATGTGCGGCTTCAGTACCGCTCTCCTCTTCCTCATCTGGCGCTCTAGATGGATCCTCGCGTTGTCGCTCAGATGAGGCGCCGCCTGCTGGTCTTCTACCGCTCCTAAGTGTAACAAAATCAGCATCAAATAGATCCGACGACATATCATCAAATGAGTCACTAGGAGTGGTAGGCTCAGTGTGAACTACCTGCTCAGACTTCCTCTTCAAGCTATTCGGATTAGGCTCGATCTATGCAGGGATGGCGGCCTTCCCTCTCATCAGGTCCCGCATCTCCTGGCGGAACTCGTCCATCTCCCGTCTAAATGTAGCCTGCTGCTCTGTGAAGATGCGGGCTAGATCATCCAAGGCGGGGCTCTCATGGGAGCCCGACGGGTTGCCTCTCTGGTAATGAGGCTGCTGGACCTGGTGCTGCTGCGGCTGAGAGGGGTAAGAGGAAGGATGCTGCTGCTGGTGAGCCTGCTGCTGGTAGGAACGAGGTACGAAGGATGATGGCTGGTGTGACTGGTATGCTGGGGGCTGCTGGTGATCTCTCTGCTGGGAGTACTGCCCTCCCTGACCGGCTGGCTGCTGTTGGGACTGGTTACCCCCATTCCCCCACCTGAATCCGGGATGGTCTCGTCGGATCCCAGGCTGGGGACGGTCGTACCAAATCCCGTTGACATCCATCAACGGCTCTGCATCGAAGGGGTCTGGCGGCAGTACTGCCAGAGGCTGATCCGGCTGATATAACACCATCTGTAAGTCTGGAGATGGTGGTGACTGGTAAGAGGGCTGCTGCTGCTGGTACGGCTCCGCCTGTACAAGGTGAACTTGTCTAGGCTGCTGCAAGGAGCTGGAGCGCTGGGACGAGCTGCGGCTGCCGCCGGAATCGCCTCGCGACTGAAGACGGGGCTGAGAAGCCGTCTGTGCCTCCTGAAGACACAAGAGATGGGTCTTCATGTCGCTCAGAGTTTGTGCCATCTGCTCCATCTGAGTTATGCCCTGGCACTGCTTCTTCTCTATTATTTCCATGCGGTCCAACTTCTCGCTGATAATCCCCATGTCCGCAGCGGCCGACTCTGCCTGTGCGGCTGCAACTGTGGACGAACTGGATGGACCCGCATCAACCCGTGCTATCCGCTGGTACTGCACGGGTCCTGGCGGCTGCTGAGATCTCTGTGTGTACGACCGAGTCTGGGACATCACCATGTAATTTTCGGCCATCTCCTCATAGATGGCCCAGACTTGGTTGTGGTCCTTGGCAAAGTAGGACCCACCGCAAGAAGCATTCACCAGACCCTGAAGCTCTGGCGTCATCCCACGAAAGAAGCTCTGAACTAGGTTCGGCTTGGAAATGTCGTGGTGTGGGCATCTATCCAGAAGCTCTCTGAACCTCTCCCATGCCTCGTGAAACTGCTCGTTAGGGAGCATGGAGAAGTTGTTGATCAGGGCCCTTGCTGCATTCGTCCGCCCGAGTGGATAGTACTTGTTCAAGTACTCGGTGCGGAGCTGCTCCCAGGTGTAAACAAACTTCCCTAAATGCTTCAGCCAGGCGGCTGCTCTATCTGCCAGTGAAAAAGGGAAGGCCATCATCCGAATCGTATCCTGGTCCACATGACGGTCGTGGACAGTGCTGCTGATCATCAAAAACTCCTGGAGATGGAGGTGGGGCTCCTCGGTGGCAAGTCCGTGAAAATGAGGAAGCATCTGCAGGGTGTTCGGAGGGAACTTGAAATCCCCCACGATAGCAGGTACCACCACCCAATGGTGCATCAGTGTAGATCCGGGGTTGTGTAACTCCCGCATCGGTCTCGGTGGTCCTGCTGCGGCGGCGGCTGCCGCTGCGGCAGCCGCTGCTGCGGCTGCTGCCTCTGCATCAGCATCAGGAATGTCCTCAGGCTCGCTCTGATCTCTCTCTTCTTTGAGTCGCTCCAACTCTCTTCTCATCTCAATCATGAAAGCTCCCTGATCGCGTAGCTGCTTCTGTACTGTCTCTAATGATGCGATCAGGGTGGAGTTGATCGCTCCCTGGTCTAGTACAAAATGTTCGGGCTGTCGGGAGTGATCATCTGAACTGCCGGCTCCGGCCATAGTGACGTCTGCAAAATCAGATGAGCCCAACTCAGGTTCTGTCAAATCAATTCGTCTTTCCTCGGGCTCATGTCTCTAAGTAGCAAAAGAAAGGGGATCGAGGGAGAACAGGGTGGAATCGTACTCGGGCCCAGAGAGCTGGTCTCGACTCTCACGGGACAACCTAGATGGTGAAGTAGACGCGCCTGAAAGCGGTGCAGCCAGAGGCTGCCTAAGAGATCGTCTACCCATCATCTTGATCTGGCGAGTTGGGCGGATGGGATCTGGAGAAAATATGATCGCAAAGCAAACCCCCGGTTCACCAACGCAACACAATCTGGAGACCGTGAAAGCTCGGTCAATTTATCTTGTCAATTTTATTGGGTGAACACACAAAATATCAGAGCGCTTACGTGACCTGTTAGGATACCCGATGCTACTCCAACCAACTGGCCCGCACGGAAGAGTCGGTAGTCATCTAGAAATAGCACCGGAGGGCTCTACCTAGGGTGCGGGTCACTCTCTCGCGCATCCAAACCATACAAGGAGGGGGTTGCTCTCCCCAAGACAAATTTTTAATGTGAGTGTCTTTTAGGGTCAATAGTGTTATCCAGTCCCAATTTTTTTGTTTTTCTTTTTAATTTTTTCAAAATAAATACAAGCGGCCTAACGAATTTTCCGATTCTCCTGATGATCAAGCTAAAAACAGAGGGAGAACATGAAAAAGCCGATGCGCGAAGAAATCAATGATGCATGCAGAGAAAGAAATGCGTACCTTGTCTCCAGCACTCTACATGCAAGTGATCCGCGCAGAATTTAAAGACAGAATTAAACTACCTAAATGGTGCAGCGAGGAAAAACCGAGTCCTAGATGAGCAAATTTCTATCGCAAGAACCGTCTAACCGGTCACCGACCTCCAAGACAAAGAGTCCGGTCTTGGCCTACCCCTCCTCTTCTCGACAGGTCGAGTTCAAGAGTAGCGCTTGATGGGGCAGGCTCGCGGCACGTAGGCTGCGAAGGCAAATGAGTCGGTTATTTTTATTAATGATTTTAGTAGGTCCAATTAACGTCCTATAGGATCAGGCAAGCAATTAAGTGTGGGGACCCTACTAATTACGGCACAAGCAAGAGAAATTCCTAAATCTAGGGGCTCGAGAAAAACCGCGTAAACACCGAAAAAGGCAGCTAGCTATCAAAACCGCAGAAAAAGCCGCGAAAATCCAAATGGGTCCCCCGAGCACACCGGTACTCAGCGAAACAGACCCGCTAAGTTACAAGTGTCCACAAATGTCCAAGTTCTAAATTATTACAAACAATATTGCTCTCTCTCTCTCTCTCAGAAATAAAAATTCCTTCCTCTTCTCCCTGCTTCTTCTTCCCGTGCGGGTCCTCAAAAATAAACTCCAAGTTGTCCACGCAGTACCTCGCACAAAAATCAAAGAGAGAGTGTCAGAAAACAATGATAATATAGAGAGACAATATGGAAAAATGACTACAAAGCCGTGCTCCCCGGCAACGGCGCCATTCTGATGACACGAAAATCGACGCGACTAAGGTGGAAGATAAATCACAATGTCGTTGTCCTTAATCGATCAATTCGGTCAATGAAAAAATTTGTAAACCACTCAGAAAATCAAGAAATTCAATGTAAGCGGTCTTTCGCTATTCTTTTTACCTGGTATAGCGACCAGGGTCGAACACAAGGAGCACGATTTAAAAACTAAGTAGTCAAATTTCAGAAAATGATTTTTTTAGTGGTTTTTGACTTTTAGATTTTTTTTGTTTTTCTTTTTAATTATGAAGAAAGTACAAGAAGCGCAAAAACAAGCAAGCTTCTACTAATTATTTAAAGCATCAAAAATCAAGCAAAAATTCAAGAAAAATTGTTTTTATGTTTTTTAGGTTTTTAAGTGTTTTTGGTGAATTTTTGGGATTTTTATAAGGTGTCTTTTATTTTCTAAAAATCAAACAGTGCGAAAAAGGCAAGGTACTGTCCAGCCAAGCCCGAGATCCAAAGATAAAATATCTAAGGACCTCAGAGGGACCTGGAGGTAATTTTCCTGTATGCTAGAGAAAGTAAGGAAAATTTGAGCACCAAGATTATTGTTTTTGGGTTTTTAAATTATTTATTATGATTTTTATGAGTTTTTAGGTGTTTTTAAGTTTTTATGGTTTTTAAGCAATGAAAAATAGCCAAAATTGGCTGAAAACTCAAACAACACACAAGAAACAGTAACTAATTTTTATAGAATTTTTGAGGGGGTTTTTATATTTTTTTGTGATTTTTCAAGCTAAACAGTGCCAAAAATAAGCGTTTTTGAATTTTTAAAAATAACAAATAAACTCAGAAATGTCCTCGAAAATTCTCAAAAATCCTACACCATGGCAGGAGCCATGTGTCAAATTTTCATCGAATTTGGAGGTGATTTGATATTTTATTCAAAATCCAAAAGGGGGCACTGTGCACAGGGACCAAAGTGCAAATACCCAAAGCTCTGGGGGTCCTGGTGCAAAATACCCAAGAAATCACGCGCGAGGCGCGTGTCTGGGGCACTCAGGGACCTATATGTAAGAAAAACAAGTCCTAGGACCTTTTGGTAACTCGTACCTAAAAGTCCAGGGACTGTTATGCAAAAATCCCACTAAAAGACGCACATGTGCAAATAAAATGCTCACAGGGGCATAAATGCAATTACTGAAAATGTTTCATTCATTAAGGAACGTCCAGAACTACATGATTAATATTGCAAATACACCAAAATATCACGTGTCGATGCACGTGTCTCACACAAACAAGGGCATAAATGCAAATACGAAGAAGTACGAGGTCCAATGTGCAATTTACCCTAGGTAAATAAAATGCATAAAATATTTACAGGACTGGAATTAAAAATGCAAACTACGAGGGGGCCTAAGGTAAATTACCCCTTATTACGCCGACGGCTGGATGAGCGCCACGTAGATGATCGGATGGTCCTGGTGAGTGACGCCTCTCTTCTCTTCCGCACGTGAGCCGATCGACGGCGCAGAGGAGGCCACGTGGATGATCGAACGGCTGGCAGGTGCTGGTGGTTTCCTCTCTCTGCTCCAACGGTCCGGATCTACCCTCGAATCGATCAACGGTATCTGCTCCTCGAAGGATGGACGGTGACGATTGAAACTGGAGCGGGGGACGATCGGACGGTGGTGGAGGATACTGGAAGAACACTCAGCCGGCGAGCTTCGCCGGCCTTGTGCGCGTGCAGTAGTCCTCCTCAGCTGCCTCTGGGTATCGGAACAGATCCGCAGTGGAGTCCCGCAGCTGGTGAAGGCCTCCGATGGCCCAGCCGAGCCCTGGAGGGGCTCCGGCGAGGTCGACGGAGTCGAGCTCCTGGCATGGAAGTGAGGGGGCCTCAGATGGCCTCCTCTTGACCTGCAAAATGAACCAGAAGCTTCGCGGGTCGAGGGCAAAGTGCCTCAACCCGATGAAGCGGCGTGAGGGTGAACGATGGGTCGGGACGAGTGAGCTCCGGCGAGCGGAGGACGGTGGAGCTCGAAACCCAGCTCCTGTGCGAGCTGGGTTGAGTGAAGGGGCGTAGAAGGTGCGTCGAAGGATGGCGAAGGTGATGGTGTGTCCCGATGATCGAAATGATACACGATATGTCCGGAATCAACGGAATACGTCGGAGATACTAATTGGGGGAAACCAAAAATTACGCTAAATGGAAAGGCTAAAGGGTTACCTGAGCGGTCGGAGAGACTGGGGAAGAGCAGGGGGTGCTCCTGGTCGTAGCCTCAAGGTCGTCTCGGCCCGAGGCTCGGTGCTCACGCTGGTGGCGGAGCAACGGCGGCGAAGAACGCCGGATCAGTGGTTTCACCTCCTCGCCTCGCTGCAACAGGGGCGATCGCTTGCTGTCACTCTCGCGGTGCCTCTGGAGTTCACTGGGAAGAAGGGGAAGAGCGAAAGATGGGGCGCGGAGGCGGCGGAGGTGGTTCTATATATAGCTGCAGGCGCGATTAGGGTTGGGAGGCGACGGCTATGGAATGCGTGGATCTTACGGCGAAGGATCTGGCGAGGATGTCGGATGATCGGCGAAGGATCCGGGCGCGGGGTTTTCTCAAAAAGGAAAGAGTCCGCGGGGGAGTTGACCGGGGTCAACAATCCCCGTGGACCAGTGGGATGCTGCCACGTGGACAAGATTTGACACTTAAAAATGAGGCAGCAAATGGCCGATTTTGCAAAAACTTTCAACATGAAATATTTTTCTTTTATTTTTTTCTATTTTTTGGTGATTTTTAATTAATTTTTGGAAATAAGAATAAGGTATGTACATTATATAGGGATATATACAATATGTAGGCTTTTTATTTTTGATTTTTTTATTATTATTTTTATACAATTTTATTCCTATTTTATGTTTTATTTATTTATAGAATAAAATGAGGAATAAAAGGCTATTTTTATTTTATTTTTATTATTTATACACATAGGTGAAATAAATAGATATATACATTTATACACATGGTATATATACAATGTATTTTTGTAATTTTAATTTTGTAATTTTTATTTGATCTTTGTTTTGTTTCTTTTTATTTCTGTTATTTACAAAATATGCCATAGAATATTCACAAAAAGTTTTGAAAATAAATACATTTATTTATAGGGTTAAAGGATGATGGTCTATGCACATGGTGGAGGGATATTTTTGCATTTTTGATTTTTAAATTTTTAATTTGTTTTTAGGAGTTTCTAAATATATACAAAATATGTACAAGCATATTTTTGGGTGAGGTTAACATAATTTTATTTATTTACAAAAGTCTATACACATGAGCTCCTATCTCCCTCTACTTTGGCTTTTATGCGGTCAGGCTCATGCTGAGCCCTCCCTTGGGTTAGGTTGCTCAATATTTATTCTAAATATTTCCCTCTTTTTCTTTTTACTCTTTATTCTTTTATTTTTGCACAAAAACATGCTAATTACAGGTTTTTACACAATGCATGCTTTTGGTAATTATTTGTATTTACACGTATCTACATGTATTTGCAAAGGTTTTTGTAGCTAAAATAGAAGAATAAAGAGTGATGAATGGGTATTCATCAATAGCATAACCCCACGCCTCTACCGTATACCTCAAAAATTAATCGTAATCAACTTTCATAATAATTATATTAGTGATTGTTTTCATAACAAATTGTGATTGATTTGGTATACCGAAGAGAAAGGGGTTATGGAATCGAATTTCAATCAGAAACAAACTGCTTGTGACAATGATCACCTTTTAGTAAGTTTGAATCCTTACAGACCTCTTTAGTCCAGGATCTCCGAACTAAGGAAAATTAATATAAATGTAATACTTTAAGATCACTTTACATCATACATTTGTATCTTCTACAACTGAGATTATAAAATAATCTTAAAATATTTACTCATTTATGTTAACCGGGTATTTACGTAAATTTGATTGGTTAACGATGAGGATATGGATAAGTGTGATGCTAAATTAATGCCTAATAAAGTATTTAAATGAAAATTATTAGAAGTGTACCTGCAAAAAAAGATTTCTCCACCTGCAAACATCAAATTCCACAACCATTGGACTGGGATATGCCATCCCAAAGTGAGTCCAACAGTATTGTGCAAAAAATAAAAAAAATATAACACAGTTGATGGTGATCAAATCCTCCAATGTGTTGCACACGCCTCCCGATGTGAAGGGCTACACACCACCCGGTGTGGAGGGATGCACTGTGTGTGAATGATTTTATGCGATTTAATAATAATTAGCGGTTATGGTTTTAGCCTTATCATCAACCTATAATGTGATATACTTAGTCACATTAAATAGACTTTAATATGATAATAAATTATCACAGAAGAAATGTTGTGTTTATCATTTCTCATACCCCCACTATATGAAATAGTCTAACTCAAATGAACACTCTATGAAGAGGATGTTCGTATGTATGGAGATAATTATACCTAATGTTATTCACAAGTTATACCTAATGTTAATAATTTAAGCACAATTATACAATATCATGGCATGATATTCCTATTTCATAATTTTTGTCATTGTAAAAAATCAATAAGGTATACTAACAAGTCTAAATGTTATAAGGGTATTCCTATCCTTCATATAGTACCAAGTTTAGACCTACTATTAGTTGTATCATTTCATCGAACACCTACCACGAATAAAATTTTTCATATAAATGAGGTAACCACAATCAAATATAACAAGAATATATTAAACAAGTCTTATTCTAAACATAGAAAACATATTCAAATACTAGAATGTATACAAAATAACAAACAATAATTTTTTTTGAAAACCTAAAACTATCCAAACAAGAGTAATATGCAATGAGATGTTAAAAATGAGATAAAGGATGAAGTAATATGCTGAAGAAAAGATGTCTATCTACTTGAAACACGCAAAGGAAGGTCGCCGGTGGTGAAGAAGGTCGTCCAGGGATTGCCGGAGGGGTTGTTTGGAGGAAAAATGCGAGTAGAATGAGGAAGAAGAGGCAGGCCGACATTCTATTTACAGGTTTGGACGAGCACACGTATGTGCTCTCCAAGCCATCCCTCGGTGCTCGCCCATATATTTGCACGTGCTCGCATGATCCATGCATAAAATTTCAAGTGAGAGGGCACTTACGGGCGAGCACATGTGCAATAGAAGTGTTCACCCATATTAGCATGTGCGCACCACCCGACCGCTCCTCAAGATTCAAACCAGCGAGCAGCATGGGCGACCACATGTGGTCCTCCTGTGTGCGGTAAGAGTCGGGAGAGCACATGTGCTCGCCTAGGGCACGTAAAGATGTGCACGCCAAATGCGTCTTTTTTTGTAGTGGGAGCTACAAGTGTCGATGGTTGAACAACTCTTCCATCCTGGTGTACACTCAACCCCTCCTTGCCCTGAATAGCGTTAGGTGTATGGTGACATCATGATAGGGGGAAGAAGGTGCCCATGTTTGTGGGAGTCACAATCCACGGGAAACTTGCAGCCCAGTGTATACTAAAACCACCTTCGTCTAGATGCCACCTCAAGACCTTCATGTCACCTGCAGATCCTTCCTGCCATGTTGCCATATAAAGGAATCTGTACTGAAAGTTAACGCAAGACATGACATTCTATGACAGAGTTTTGTGCATGTTTCTGAACTTTACTGAAATGTTAGCAAACATTTTGGCAGGGATCATTGTCCCATCAATGACCCCGATCATCGTGAAAGCACGATATACGTTGTTCGTGCACATTTATAATAGGAGTATGGGTCTTATGTAGGGATGAGAGTAAGGTAAACATTGAAATACATATAGAATTGTTCTGTCAAAATAAAATCCGGGATGGACTATCCTCTAATGGTATGCATATGAAATGATCTTTGATGGAAACTATGCAAATTAGGACACCGTTAAGATGCCTTGATATCGTATCACTGGGATGCTAAAAATGCTTGCATAGCGCACGGTTCTTGGTGTTGTGACCCATGTAATACATAAGTATGCAAAATGATTCTTCGGCCTTTAGGTGATGGGAATCCTTAAGACTCACACATTCCTTCAGTCATGTCCATAGCCATGTGATAGGTTCAAGGTACATGTGAAACACTTCATACGATCTTCCCACATGACGGTTCAACATCTCCTAGATCCAAATGTGCTCTACCCAAGCCAACGTTTGCTTCGACAAGTGGGGAATGTAACCACCAGAGCGGTTTCCATGCTCCTCTTCCTCCTTGAGGGGTGCCCAAATGTAGAGCACATTGAGCATGACCAAGTTGTACCCTATCATGATTATGGCTTCCATTTTATACTTGTTTGCAAATGCCATCTTAATTGACATAGTTTCAATGTGTACTCTTCCTGCTCTATAAATTCATGTAAAAAAGATATAAATCCTACAATAATTGATACAATAACAATACGTACGTAGAGCATTACCATAAGCTAAAGTTACAAGTCCTTCATAAACATGAGATGTAACCACTAAATGTCCAACACCACCCACCAAATATACAATAACAACATAGAAAATAGACAAATTCGATCACCAACGGGAGAAATGAGACTTCAAGGCATGAATCTAGAGTAAACTATAGAGGGGAGAGGCGAAAAATACACTAGGATTTGTTCAGTTGAATGCCCACCCAAGCGACTACTTTGGCTAGAATAGACTTCACACAATTGAAATTGATCCGCTCGTATGGATCACTCAGGTTGGGTGCAAGCTTGATGTGTGCATCAGGCAGAACAACTAAAAGCAATGCCTCCAGCTCATCGAGGATCTCCTCCACATCTGCATGTGGGTCCTCCAGCATCAGGGACCTAATCTGCTCCTGCTACTTCTCGAGCATCTGCTTATTCAGTATAACGACATCTTCTCCACAACTTGGGATAAAGGGGGAGCACCATCACTCCTGAAGCGTTTATCTACCTAATGCCATTTTTCAAGAAAGCATTAATATGAAGCCACACCATCATTTTTTACAGCATTAACTCATCTATTCCAGGAAGCATTGATCTCAAACAAAGCTAACTGATTACACTCTATCATCTTACATCACAGTTACCATTAAACAAATATATTTGAAGATCTATTCTACTCAAGAGCAACAACTATATCTCTGAAATATATTTACTATCAGTTATAAGTTATAAGTTTCTTGTTATAATTTATAAAGGGATTCAACAAAAGGTGCATAACTAAGAGCAACAAATATATCTCTAGAATAACATGTACAATCTCAAACCAAAAATGTATATTTAAGTACTAAATGTTGTGAAAAATGAGCAACTTATTATTCAAAGGAACCCTAGGCTCTCTTATATAGGGAGAGACCTCACGGGTAAAGTACATAGTAGTCTAAAGAACAATAAGAGATTACGAAAAGGTACATAACATATAATAATATTGGTCTCTACACTCCCCCTCAAGGTGGAGCATAGATGTCGATCATGCTTAGCTTGGAAGAACATCTCTGGAAGGGTCCTCTGAGCAACGACTTGGTGAGCACGTCAGCAGTCTGATCCCCTGAGCTCACGTGAGATGTAGATATCAAGCCTCTCTGGATCAAGTCTCTAGTGTAGTGGCAGTCAACTTCAATATGCTTCGTTCTTTCATGGAATGATGGATTGTTGGCGATAAACAATGATGCTTGATTGTCATACTGGAGCTGTATAGGTAAAGGTATGGCTACATGTAGATCCTCTAGCACAGATCGAACCCACATCATCTCTGTGCTTGCTTGCGCCATGGCCCTATATTCAGATTCAGAACTAGACCTTGCCATAACGGTTTGTTTCTTGCTTTTCCAAGAAACCAGAGAACTCCCAACAAAAATGGCAAATCCTGAGGTTGACTTTCTATCCTTAGGGCATCCTGCATAATCGACATCTGCACATGCTGAAATAGATAAATATGTGCCCTTTCGAAATAGAAATCCTGAGCCTGGAGAAGACTTTAGATACCTCAGTATCATATATATGGCATCCATATGGACTTGTCTTGGCTGCTCCATAAATTGACTCACCTGGCTTACTGCAAATGCAATATCTAGTCGAGTTATGTTAATATAAATTAGCTTACCTACCATTTCTCTATATCTCCTCTTGTCTACTTCAGGAGTGTCATCATCATACAACTTCATGCTTGGATCTATTGGAATACTCGATGGTTTGCATTCAGTCATGACTGTCTCAGTCAAAAAATCTGTAATGTACTTCCTTTGGGTTATCATTAGACCCTGTGCATTCTTGGCAAATTCCAACCCCAGAAAGTATCTTAGGGTTCCAAGATACTTTGTGACAAACTGACGGCCTAGAAATGTTTTTTCCCTCTCTATTCCTTGAACATCATCTCCTGTAACCAGAATATCATCAACATAGACCATGATGACAACCGTACCTGTAGAAGCCTTCTGAATAAACAACGAGTGATCTGTATTCGATCTTTTGAACCCTTGTCGTTCAATCAGATGGGAAACACTTCTGGAACCACGCCCTTGGGCTCTGTTTAAGGCCATAGATTGCCTTGTGAAGTCTATACACCATATGGTTCTCCCCCTCTGCAGTGAACCCAGGTGGTTGCTGCATGTAGACTTCTTCCTGCAGATCTCCATACAAGAAGGCATTCTTAACATCAAGTTGAGATATAGTCCAGTCATGTACCACAGCAACTGATAAGAGTATGCGAAGAGTAGAGTGACGAGCCACCGGAGAAAATGTATCCATATAGTCTACGCCATAGGTTTGTGTGAAACCTCACGCGACCAACCGTACCTTGTATCGATCTAGATTGCCATCAGCGTGGTATTTAACTGTGAATACCCATTACAGCTAACAATTGATGCATCAGGAGGATCATTAACCAGACTCCATGTGCCACGAGACTGTAAGGTACGTATCTCGTATTCCATAGCCATTCACCAGCAATCAATATTCATAGCTTCCTAATAGGTCCATGGTATGTCCACGGAAGACAAGGCTGCAACAAATCTCTGAAAGTCACCTGTGAGGCAATGAAAAGATACCTGGGAAGCAATGGGATAAGATGCACACGTATGCTTTTGCTTCCGGATAGCAATACGAATATCGAGGTCATCGTCCACTGTACTAGATGGTGTAGTCTCCTCTTGCAATGAAGAATCCTGCACATGTACCATATCTGACCCGTCAGTAGTACTGTCATCAACACATACCTGAGGCGTGATGGATGTCTGACGTGTAGCCTGAGCAGAACCTGAACGACGCGTATAGAATTTTAGTAGGGGTGGAATAGGATGTTGTGGAGGTGGTGGTGGCAGAGATGGTGGTGAAGATGACATAGTAACATGAGCAGGAGTGAACTCAGATGAACCCCAACTAGGAGGCGGAGGGACATAGACATCATCACTAGTAGTGGATGGTACCAGCCTCTCACCTACAGGGGAAAAATACATGACAGCTCAAAGAACGTGACACCAGCACTGACAAAGTATTTCTTGTTTATGGGGTCATAACAACGATAGCCCTTCTGAGTCCGAGAGTAACCGACAAAGACACACTTGACAGCTCTAGGAGAGAGTTTGTCAAGTCCAGGAGTCAGAAGATGAACAAACACAACAGTACCGAAGACCCGAGGAGTAAGTGAGAATAATTCCTTATCAGGAAAAATGATAGAAAGAGGAATTTTCTCACCCAAGACAGATGACGGCATACGATTGACCAGGTAGCAAGCTGCAAGGACAACATCCCCCCAGAAGGAGATAGGAGCACAACTCTGAATAAGAAGAGTTCGAGTAATGTCAAGAAGGTGACGGTGCTTTCTTTCTGCCACGCCATTCTGCTGATATGTGTAAGCACAAGTAGTTTGGTGAATAATTCCCTTTGACGAGAGAAACTGAGAGAGAGAGAGAGAGAGAGACCATGTGTAGAATTCCAGAGCATTATCTGTATGAACATATTTAATAGTAGAGGAAAAACATTCTGCACTTCATTAATCGAATTTTTAATCACATCTCTTGCTTCAGATTTATTCTTTAAAATATATACCCAAGATACACGAGAGAAATCATCCACGACAACTAGATAGAACATGTGTCCCTAATGATTGGGAACATGACTCGGACCCCAAATATCAATATGAAACAACTCGAACGGGGAGCTACTGCTCCGACTCTGACGATTAGGAAAGCTAGACCGATGATGCTTTCCCAACTGACACGCTTCACAGCGAAAGGAAGAACTTGGAGAAATCTGAGGCAGAAGATGGCGCATTTTATGGAGGGGGAGGTGACCAAAGCGAAGATGCCAGATGTACGGAGATACTGGTCCGACGGAATGAGAAGAAACACTAGCATAAGAAATCCTGACCAGCCGATACAGACCATTCTGCTCAGAGTCACAATCAATCACCCTGCCCGTTAGTATGTCCTGAAAAATAAGAGAAGAGTGGTCAAATATGGCACGACAATGCAAATCCTTCGTAATCCGACTAATAGACAAAAGATTCATGGAGAACTCAGGAGCATGTAGAACATTCTGTAGACGCATGGACGGAGATAGAACGACCTCCCCTTGTCCAACAAGGGGTGAATGAGTACCATCTACGATCTGTACTGACCGGCCATGGGGAATGTCCTTGTAGGACTCAAGTCTCTCTCGTTTACGGCAGAGATGATGTGTGGCACCAGAATCTATAATCCAACCAGATATATCATGACAAGACGTAGCACTACCTGAGGTACTAGCAGCAGCAGAGGAACTGGCAGAGACAGTGGCAGTAACATCTGAAGGTCCACCAGAAGAATCAGTAGATGATTGTGGCATAATATCACGTAGGCGTGCCACAAGCTCCTCAAAACGGTTGTCTGCATTGGATGCTGACTGGGGCAGAGCATGCTCGGCTACACGCGCCGATGCTGGAAACCCATGCTTAGAGTAACATGTATCCTCCGAGTAGCCTGTGCGGTGACAGTACGAACAAGGCTGACGAAAGCGACCACCCCTACCACGGGGTCCACGTCCACGACCAGAAAACTGACAACCTCTCCCACGCGATGCTGCCATCGTCGATGGAGGTGGAGTAGATGAGCTGGAAGAAACTGATATGCCGCTGAGCCTCCGGTAAACATCCTCCATTGTAGGAATAACTGCATCGGCCAAAATATGAGAGCGGGCAGCCTCGTACTCAGGATCTAGGGCTGCAAGTAAAACGCCCACCATGGCGGCATTATGAAATGTCTTCTGCTGCTCAGGAGTTGCTATGAGCGGAATGGTTCTGTATAACTTCTCAAGCATCCCTCTCAAGGACGTGTACAAGGAGTGAAGTGGTCCACCGTTCTGCTTCATCGTGAAAATATCATGCTGAAGCTGTAACATCTTCGTTTCATTCCGCACTTGTGAATACATTACAGCCAAAATATCCCACATTGCCTTGGTAGTGGGTTGATGGAGGACATCATTGGCAATCTCCATCGACAGTGTACCTGACAGCCAAACCTTGGTATACGAATCATCAGCCTCCCACGAGGCATATATCCCTGTCTTCTCTGTCGTCTCTTCCTCGGTAAAAATATGCTTCTTACCGTTTGACTTCATGAGACTCATGAACTGCATCGCCCAGAGCTTATAATTCGTCCCATCCATCTTCACTATCGGTGATGAATACCCATTCATCACTCTTTATTCTTCTATTTTAGCTACAAAAACCTTTGCAAATACATGTAGATATGTGTAAATACCAATAAATACCAAAAGCATGCATTGTGTAAAAACCTTTAATTAGCATGTTTTTGTGCACAAAATAAAAGAATAAAGAGCAAAAAGAAAAAGAGGGAAATATTTAGAATAAATATTGAGCAACCTAACCCAAGGGAGGGCTCAGCATGGGCCTGACCGCATAAAAGCCAAAGTAGAGGGAGATAGGAGCTCATTTGTATATATTTGTAAGTACATAAAACTATATATTTTCCTCAACCAAAAATATGCTTGAACATATTGTGTATATTTTATTAAAAAAAACAAAATAAAAAGATAAAAATCAAAAATTCCAAAAATACCCTTCCTTCACCTTGTGTATAAACCACATCATTGTATTTATTTAACCCTATAAATAAATTCAATTATTTTCCAAAATTTTTGTAAATATTCTTTGTTACATTTTGTAAATAAAATAAATAAAAAGAAATAAAACAAAAATCAAATAAAAATTACAAAATTGAAAATACCAAAAATACATTGTATTAATACCATGTATATAAATGTAGATATCCATTTATTTCACACTTGTATATAAGTGATAAAAATAAAATAAAAAATTTCTTTTATTCCATATTTCATGTTGTAAATAAATAAAATACAAAATGGGCATAAAAACACATAAAAATAACAAATAAAAAAATCAAAAATAAAAATCCATGCAGTGTACATATACCTATATATAGAGCTAACCTATTTTTATTCCCAAAAATTAATTAAAAATCACCAAAAAATAGAAAAAAATAAAAGAAAAATATTTCATGTTTTAAGTTTTCTTTAATTCGACCTATTTTTGCCCTAAAATAAATGGTCAAAGTTCGGGCACACGTGGCCGCTCCTGATTGGGCCACGGGGGAATGTTGACCCCGGTCAACTCCCCCGCGCCTCTTTCCTTTTCTGGCCGTCGCGCGCCGCGCCTTCTTCCCCGATTTTTCCCACGCGACTCCAGCTGTCATCCACTCAACCCCCGCGCCCGGACTCTTCGCCGATCATCCCTCTCCCTCGCCGGATCCTCCGCCATCAAATCAAAGCTTTCCTTCGCCGTCCCCACTCAACCCTAGACGCCCCTGTCACTCTATATAGCCATCACCTCCGCCGCCTCCGCGCCGCATCTTTGGCCCATCTCCTTCTTCCCCGTGACCTCCATCGGCAAGGCGAGAGTGACAGCAAGCTTTTGCCCGTGTTGCAGTGAGGCGAGAGGGCGATTCCATCGATCCGGCGTAACCTCGCCGTCCTTGCTCCGCCGCCGCGTCGAGCATCGAGCTTCAGGCCTTGACGCCCTTCGAAGCTACGACCCGGAGATAGCCCATCTCCAGCCCAGTCTACTTCAGCCATCAGGTACCCTTAGTTCCTTTTAATTTCGTCTAATTTAGGATTTCGCCCAAATTTCATCTCCGACGCATCCTCTCGATTCCGACCATCTCGCGTGATTTCATCACAATCCGACCCGACCATCACCTTCACCGTGCCCTCACGCACCTTCTTCACCCCTCCACGCAACCCAGATCGCACAGGATCTGGGAGTCGAGCTCCACCGCCGTCGCCTCGCCGGAGCTCGTTCGCCACGCCGCACAGACCACCTTCACCCCGCCTTCTTGGGTCGAGGCACTTTGCCCTCGACCCGCGAAGCTTCTGAACTGTTTTGCAGGTCAAAAGGAGGCCGTCGGAGGCTTCCCAACTTCGAGCCAGGAGCTTCTTCTCCGACGACCTCGCCGGAGCCTTCCAGGGCTCGGCCGGGGTATTGGAGACACGTAGCAGCTGCGCAACCTCACGCCGGAGCTTCTCCGACCTTCAGGCGCAGCAGAGGAGAACCGGAGCGCACGCAGGAGGCCGGCGAAGTTCGCCGGCCATCAGTTCTTCCTCCACCTTCCAGAGCCGTCCGATGAAGCCCTCGCTCCAGTTCTGATCGTAGCCGTCCATTCTTCGAGGAGCAGCAGCCGTCGATTCATTTGAGGAGTTCATCCGGACCCTTGATCGCAGAGGAGAGGCGCAGGAGCCCAGCACCGCTCGATCATCCACGTGCCTCTCTCTCGACCATCCGATCTGAGCCTGGTTCCCTTCACAGAACCACTTCGCATCTCCACCGTCTGATCAACCACGTGGACGCATACCAGCCGTCAGATCAGGCCAACGCTTCCAGGAGTAAAGGCGCGTTTGTTCTCCGCCGTCCGATCATCCACGCGTCATCATCTGGGCCGTCGCTATTAATAAAGGGGTAAATATCATAGACCCCCCCTCTGTTTGTCGAATTTCGTTTTAGTCCTGTAATTTCTAATTTCAGTTGTTTATTTTCTGGGTAATTTGCATCAAGGACCTCGGACTTAATTTTAATTACATTTATACCCCCGCCAGTAGAGACCCACGTGCCTCATCACGTGTATTCTGGGTTATTTGCAATACATGCCCTGTATGTTCTGGATGTTAATGAATGCATGAAATGTTTTGTTAAATTGCAATTATACCCCTGTGAAGGCTGAATTGGCGCATGTGCTTTTATTTCTTGTACTTTTTGCAACCTTGCCCCTGGGGTTTTGATACGTGTTATCAAAAACCCCTAGGACTTGGTTTTTGTTACAAATCAGTCCCTGTGTGCCCCAGACACGTGCTTGGCACGTGACTTCTTGGGTATTTTGCACCAGGACCCCAAAACTTTTGGGTATTTGCACATAGGTCCCTGTGCACAGTGCCCCATCTTTATTTTTGAATAAAATATCAAACGAACTCCAAGTCCAATGAAATTTTGACACATGGCTCCTGCCATGGTGTAGGAATTTCTATGATTTTTGGGGACATTTTGGATTTCATTTATTATTTTTAAAAATTCAAAAACCCATATTTTTGCTACTGTTTGACTTTAAAAATACCAAAAAAATATTAAAACTCCACTAAAAATTCTAAAAAAATTAGGTACTGTTATTTGCTTGTTGGTTGATTTTCTAGCCAATTTTGGCTACTTTTCATTACCTAAAAACCCTAAAAATTGAAAAACCCTTAAAAACTCATAAAAATTGTAGTAAATAAATTAAAAATCCAAAAACAATAATTAGGGTGCCTAAATTTTTCTTATTCTCCATAGAATATAGGAAAATTACCTGTAGGGCTTTTTGAGATCCAAAATTATTTTATTTTGTGGTCTTAAGCCTTGCTGGACAGTACCCTACATTCTTTGCATTGTTTGATTTTTAATAATTATTTTATCCATTAGAAAAATTCCAAAAATTCACCAAAAACAGTAAAAAACTTGAAAAACATAAAAACCATTTTTCCATAATTTTTGCATCATTTGTGTGTCTTGTATAAATTGTTGAAGTCCCCTTGTATTTACATTCTTTCATGTTCTCACTCATTAAAAAATCTAAAAAAAATATAAAAACAAATAAAAAAAACCATAAAAAAGACTCATTTGGATTCTTGACTACATCGTAGGCCGCAAGGCCAATCTGTGCTCCTTGTGTTCGACCCTGGGAGCTATACCAGGTTAATCTTATAGCAGACCGCTCTTTCTTGTGTTCTGATTGATTGATCTCTTTGTGAGTGGTTTATTTTCTTGATTGACTCAGCCCGAGTGATTGAGGTCGCAACGACCTAGCATTTGTTTTACACCTTTACCTTAGTCATTTGGGCGGCGATCAGAATGGCGCCGTTGCCGGGGAGCACGGCTTTGTAGTCAGTTTTCCATTTTGTCTCTCTCTATATTATTGTTGTTTTCTGACCATTCTCTCTCTTTGATTTTTGTGCGAGGTACTACGTGGAGATCTTGGAGTATACTTTTTGAGGACCCGCACGGGAAGAGGAGCAGGAAGAGAGAGAGAGGAGCAGAGATTTTTAATTTCAGAGAGAGAGAGAGAGAACATTATTCTTGTTGTAATAATTTAGGACTTGAACTCTGGACACTTTTGGACATTTGTAACTTAGCGGGTCTGTTTCGCCGAGCACCGGTGTGCTCGGGGGACCCATCTGATTTTCGCGGCTTTTATCGTGGTTTTCATAGCTAGCTGCCTTTTCCGGTGTTTACGCGGTTTTCCTCGAGCCCTTAGATTAGGAATTTATTTAGGGAATTTTATGTGATTGTGACGTAGATTTTTAAGGCCCAACTACCTAAATAAGAATATCTGTTCCTATAGAACGTAATTGGACCTTAATAAAATTCATTGAAAAAGTTTAGTGAAATTGGATTTGAGACCACGTGCCGTGAGGAGTCACATACAGCGCTGGCAGGACCGTTGTGGCGGGCACCGAGTGACTCCCAAGATCGGACTCCGGACTCAATTCGATTAGCTAACTATTGTTCTTCACGATCAATAGAAATTGCTCGTCTAAGGCCGGTTTTTCCCGCTGCACCATTTAGGTAGTTTCATTTCTGTCTTTAAATTCTGCGCGGATCACTTGCATGTAGAGTGCTGGAGACAAGGTACGCATTTCTTTCTCTGCATGCATCATTGATTTCTCCGTGCATCGGCTTTTTCGTCTTCTCCCTCTGTGTTTGGATTATTAATCATCAGGAGAATTGGAAAAAACCGTTAGGCCGCTTGTTTTTATTTTTTGAAAAAAATTAAAAAGAAAAACAATAAAAATTGGGAATGGATAACATCATTGACCCTAAAAAGACACTCACCATAAAAATTTGTCTTGGGGAGAGCAACCCCCTCATTGTTTGGTTTGATTGTGCGAGAGAGTGACCCGAACACTAGGTAAAGCCTCCGGTACTCATCTCGACTGATTACCGACTCTTCTGTGCGGGACAGTCGGTTGAGAGAGTATTTGGGTATCCCAGCAGGTCACGTTAATCGCTCTGATATCTTGTATGTTCACCAAATAAATTGACAAGATAAATTGACTGATCTTTCACGGTCTTCACATTGTGTTGTGTTGGTGAACCAGGGGTTTGCTTGCGATCATATTTTCTCCAGATCCCATCCGCCCAACTCGTCAAGATCAAGATGATGGGTAGACGATCTCTTAGGCAGCCTCTGGCTGCACCGCTTTCAGGCGCGTCTACTCCATCATCTAGGTTGGCCCGTGAGAGTCGAGACCAGCTCTCCGGGCCCGAGTTCGAATCCACCCTGTTCCCCCTCGATCCCCTTTCTTCTGTTCCTGAGAGACATGAGCCCGAGGAGAGACGAATTCATTTGACCGAACCTGAGTTGGGCTCTTCTGATTTTGCAGACATCCTATGGCTGGAGCCGGTAGTTCAGACGATCGCCAGCCCGAACACTTTGTCTTAGACCAGGGAGCGATCAACTCCACCCTGATTGCGTCTTTAGAGACAGTTCAGAACCAGTTACGCGATCAGGGGGCTTTCATGATAGAGATGAGGAGGGAGTTGGAGAGACTCCGAAGAGAGCGAGAAGAGCCGAGCGAGCCGGAGGACATTCCTGATGCTGATGCAGAGGCAGCCGCAGCAGCAGCCGCGCAGCAGCGGCAGCCGCCGCAGCAGCGAGACCGATGCGGAACTTCACAACCCCGGATCTACACTGATGCACCAGTGGGTAGTGATTCCTGCTATCGTGGGGGATTTCAAGTTCCCTCCGAACACCCTGCAGATGCTTCCTCATTTTCATGGACTCGCCACTGAGGAACCACACCTCCATCTCCAGGAGTTTCTGATGATCTGCAGCACTGTCCACGACCGTCGTGTGGACCAAGATACGATTCGAATGATGGCCTTCCCTTTTTCACTGGCAGATAGAGCAGCCGCCTGGCTGAAACATCTAGGGAAGTTTGTGTACACCTGGGATCAGCTCCGCACCGAGTACTTGAACAAGTACTATCCACTCGGGCGGACGAATGCAGCAAGGGCCCTGATCAACAACTTCTCCATGCAACCTAACGAGCAATTTCACGGAGGCATGGGAGAGGTTCAGAGAGCTTCTGGATAGATGCCCACACCACGACATTTCGAAGCCGAACCTAGTTCAGAGCTTCTTTAGTGGGCTGACGCCAGAGCTTCAGGGTCTGGTGAATGCTTCTTGCGGCGGGTCCTACTTTGCCAAGGACCACAACCAAGTCTGGGCCATCTATGAGGAGATGTCCGAGAATTACATGGTGATGTCCCAGACTCGGTTGTACACACAGAGATCTCAGCAGCCGCCAGGACCCGTGCAGTATCAGCGGATAGCACGGTGATGCAGGTCCCTTCCAGTTCGTCCACAGTTGCAGCCGCACAGGCAGAGTCGGCCGCTGCGGACATGGGGATTATTAGTGAGAAATTGGACCGCATGGAAATCATCGAGAAGAAGCAGTGCCAGGGCATAACTCAGATGGAGGAAATGGCACAGACTCTGAGCGACATGAAGACCCAGCTCTTGTGCCTTCAGGAGGCACAGACGGCTCCTCAGCCCCGTCTTCTGTCGCGAGGCGATTCCGGTGGCAGCCGCAGCTCGTCCCAGCGCTCCAGCTCCTTGCAGCAGCCTAGACAAGTTCACCTTGTACAGGCGGAGCCGTACCAGCAGCAGCAGCCCTCTTACCAGGCACCACCATCTCCAGACTTACAGATGGTGGTATATCAGCCGGATCAGCCTCTGGATATACTCCCACCCGCCCCATACGATGCAGAGCCGTTGATGGATGTCAACGGAATTTGGTATGACCGTCCTCAACCTGGAATCCGACGAGACCATCCCGGATTCAGGTGGGGGAATGGGGCGTAACCACACCCCAGCAGCAGCCAGCCGGTCAGGGGGGCAGTACGCCCAGCAGAGGGATCACCAGCAGCACCCAGCACACCAGCCATCATCATTCGTATCTCGTCCCTATCAGCAGCAGGGACAGAGTTGGAGACGTGAGCAAGGCTCACCAGCAGCAGCATCATTCTCTTACCCCTCTCAGTCACAGCAGCACCAGGTCCAGCAGCCTCATTACTAGAGAGGCAACCCGTCGGGCTCCCATGAGAGCCCCGCCATGGATAATATAGCCCGCCTCTTCACAGAGCCAGCTGGCTACATTTAGACGGGAGATGGACGAGTTCCGCCAGGAGATGCGGGGACCTGATGAGAGGGAAGGCCGCCATCCCTGCACAGATCGAGCCTAACCCGAATAATTTGAAGAGGAAATCTGAGCAGGTAGTTCACACTGAGCCTACCACTTCTAGTGACTCATTTGATGTTATCTCGTCGGATTTATTTGATGCTGATTTTGTCAAACTTAGGAGCGGTAGAAGACCAGCAGGAGGCGCCTCATCTGAGCGACCACACGAGGATTCATCTAGAGCGCCAGATGAGGAAGAGGGAGAGCGGTACTGAAGCCGCACATCAGATGGAGGTGGTACTGATGCCACCCGAGATGCTGATTACCCGGCGGTACTGAGGCCGCCATCTCACCACATCGAGGAGGTGGTACTGACGCCACCAGGAGAGCCGAGCCAGCCAGCGGTACTGAGGCCGCAAGACGTCTAGTTGTAGAGCCAGCTAGAGGTGGTACTGATGCCACCAACATTCATTTTGATAGAGATGTTGTCTTTCCTCAAATAAATGTATCTCAGAATTCTGATTTGAATAAAGGAAAAGGTTTAGTTTATTCTGATCCCACTGTGATGAATGATGTTTGTGAGGATCCAGTCATCGACTCATCTAGCCTATTCCTAGTCCTTCATCTGAGAAGGACCCTGTGATCCCCTTTCCTAGAGCCCTTGAGTTAGGGAAAGGGAAGAAAAAAAGAAAGACCCAAAAAAGGAGAGAGCAGGAGGAGTTCAGCCAGAGCATGATAGACCGATTTCACATCCAGCTGACTCTCAATGAGGCTTTGCAGCACATCCCTCTTCTTCAGCGGTCCTTGAGAGACAGGACCACCGTCAGGAGGAAGAAGAGGAACAAGACCGCAGAGATCCATGCTAACCAAGCCACGTGTTACGCGTCCAGAACCATCTGCCGACTAAGAGGCCAGATTTAGGGGCCCCGTATGTCAGATGTCAGATTAGTGAGCAGAGGTTCGACCGCACTCTATTAGATAGCGGATCGTCTATCAACCTTCTTCCGGCAGCCCTTCTCGACCACTTAGAGTTGGGCACTCTTAGAACAGAGCAGTGACATACCTTCAGTTTGCTGATCGGTCTGTCAAGAGGCCAAAGGGTTGTTACGAGACGTTGTCGTCACGATTCAGGGTTTGCAATTCCCCGTGGACTTCGTAGTGCTGGACATGGAGACCCCTGACTCGTTGACCGATTCCCCCATCATCCTCGGTCGCCCATTCTTGGCCACAGCCAAGGCGGTGACTGATCATGATAGCGGGAAGGTATTCTTTCGCGTCCAGGGCGAGAGTATACAAATAGAGTAGGTTAAGGACCACAGAGCCAGATCCAGATCCCGCTCACAGAGCAGTACAGATTCAGAGCAGCTGACAGACCCAGAGCCAGACATCCACCAGGACTGTGATTTTGTGATCACAGATGATGAGGCAGCTTGGGCAGATCCTGTAGCACAGACCATCCTCTCATATTCAGATTCGGCTGATGCAGAGATGATAGTAGAGGATAGTCTGGAGAGCACAGCCCTGGTTCAGGATACTATTGAGTCAGCAGAGTCGGATCTTGATCGCGACAAGAATTTCCAGTGATGGTGGTACTGAGGCCACCCTGCTCTATGGTGGTGCTGATACCACCTTGTTCTCCAGTGGTACTGATGCCACTGAGTCTGATATAGATCCCTCGGATTCAGAGTCTGATTGGGCAGATTGTAGTGATCAGATGCCAGATCTGGATCCACCTGAGCCTATAGATGAGGAGGAGGTAGAGGCAGAGCAGATCAGAGACAATGTAGAGGACCCGCCTTCTCCAGATCCAGTTTGTGAGAGTTCATTATCATTTTCCCAAGCAAATTTGGCAGAATTATCAGCATACACACACTTCTTTCAGAAGCCAGATTTGCCAGCACCCAGCTGTCCAGAGCTAAAGCCGCTCCCTACTTCGTTGAAGTATAGATTCCTTGCGGGAGGAGTCTGAGATGTACCCAGTCATCATCTCTGCTGCCTGACTGAGAGAACAAGAATCCCGTCTGATGGAAGGTTCTTGAAAAGAACCGCAAGGCAATTGGATGGAGCGTAGCAGATCTCCATGGGATTAGTCCCTCGTTTGTGCTCCACACCATATCTATCTCGAGGAAGGGGCAAAGCCGTCGCGTGAGTTCCAGCGGCGCCTGAACCCCAACCTAAGAGAGGTTGTTATGAAGGAAATATCAAAATGGTGGAGTGCAGATTTTATTTATCCCATTTCCGACTCCAAGTGGGTGAGCCCCTTGCATGTGGTGCCCAAGAAGAGGGCATCGACTTGTGATCAGTGAGTCGGGAGAGGGAGATTGCCTACACGAGTACCCACCTCTTGGCAGGTCTGTGTTGACTACAGGAGACTCACCCAGGCCACCAAGAAGGACCATTTCCCCCTGCCTTTTATTGATCAGATCATAGAGAGACTGGCAGGGAAGAGCCATTACTGCTTCCTAGATGGGTACTCGGGCTACAACCAGGTGGCCATCGCTCCTGAGGATCAGGAGAAGACCACCTTTACCTGTCCTTCCGGTACTTTACGCCTTTCGACGCATGCCATTCGGGCTTTGTAACGCCCTGCGACTTTTCAGAGATGCATGCTGTCAATTTTTTCGGACATGGTAGGGGAGTGTTTGGAGGTCTTCATGGACGACTTCTCGGTTTACGGCGACGGTTTCGTTTCCTGTCTTGATTGCCTAGACCGAGTGCTCACGGATGTATTGATACCCGCTTGGTTCTGTCTTGGGAAAAGAGTCACTTCATGGTGACTCCAAGGGACGGTGCTTGGCCACATCATCTCCAACAGAGGCATGGAGGTAGATCCGGCCACAGGCTCGATGTCATTAGAAACTCACACGCCGTCCAATCTGAAGCAGTTACGGTCATTTCTGGGGCATGTTGGTTTATAGAGAGATTCATTCATGATTTCAGCAAGATTGCCCGACCGTTGACTGACCTATTGACGAAAGACACGAGTTCCTTGTCGATGACAAGTGTCTTTCGTCCTTCGAAACTCTCCAGCAAGTGTTTATTGAGGCTCCTGTCCTTCAGCCACCAGATTGGTCTCTCCCATTCGAGATCATGACGGACGCCTCCGATTTTGCCGTAGGAGCAGTGCTAGGACAGAGGAGGGATGGAGTACCGTTTGCGATACACTATGCTAGCCGCACATGGATTCCGCCCAGCGGAATTATACGGTTACAGAGAAGGAAATGCTAGCTGTAGTGTTTGCCCTAGATAAATTCAGATCATATATCATTGGATCCCGAGTGACTTGTACACAGATCACACCGCCATCAGGTACCTCATGTCAAAGAAGGATGCCAAGGCCAGACTTACTAGATGGATCCTTCTACTCCAGGAGTTCGAACATTGAGATCAAAGGATAAGCCTGGAGTCAAGAATGTGGTGGCGGGACCATTTATCCCGATTAGAGCAGCCTGAGGATTCTGAGCAGATTGATCCGATCAGAGATACCTTCCCAGATGAGGCGATCCTTGCTATCGCCTCACTCCCATGGTACGCCGATATTGTGAACTTTCTCGTTGCTGGGAAAGTCCACAAGAATGGCCCAAGCAGAGATTGAGACTTCCTTGCGAAGGCTAAGTCCTACCACTGGGAGGATCCCATCCTTTACCACGAAGGAGGGGATAGCATCTGGCGTCGGTGTATTCCTCAGGAGGAGCATCATAGTGTCCTCACTTACTGCCACAAGCTTGAGGCAGGAGGACATCATTCTGGAGGAGAACGGCACAGAAAGTGCTCAATCCGGTTTGTGGTGGCCTACCCTCTTCAAGGACTCAGATGAGTTCGTGAAGAGGTGTACTGACTGTCAGAGGATGGGCACTTGTGGACAGCGTGATATGATGCCGATGCAGCCCATTCACTTCTGTGAGTTTTGACGCATGGGCATCGATTTCATGGGTCCATTCCCTAAGAGTCAGGGGTTTGAGTACATTCTGTTGGCCGTAGATTATGTTAGTCGTTGGGTTGAGGCTATCCCCGCCCGAGCCGCAGATGCAAAGACAGTTTGCAGATTCTTGAAGAAGCACATCATCACGCGGTTTGGGGTTCCACGAGTTCTGATTTCTGATGGGGGTCTCATTTCATCAACGACCAGGTGAAGGCACTTGCTAAGAGGTTCGGCATAGACCATCGTGTTGCCACACCATATCATCACAGACGAATGGTCTAGCCGAAGTGTCGAATAGGGAGATCAAGAATATTTTGCAGAAAGTCGTCCGCCCTGACCGAAAGAATTGGTCACAGCTTTTGGACTCGGTCTTGTGGGCATATCGGACGTCTTTCAAGACTCCATTGGGTACGTCTCCCTTTCGCCTCGTTTATGGCAAGCCATGCCATCTACCTGTTGAGCTGAGGCACAAGTCACTCTGGGCAGTCACAGATATTCTGATGGATCCAAATGGTATAGGAGACCAGAGGAGGGCAGAGTTAGCCGCCCTGGAAGAGCTTAGAGATGCAGCTTTCTCAAACAGCCTACATTATAAGGAGAAAGTCAAAGAGTGGCATGATTCTCATATCAGCCACAAGCATTTTGAGATTGGACAGAAAGTATGGCTGTTTGATGCAAGGCTTAGATTATTTCCAGGGAAGCTACAGAGCAAATGGAAAGGACCCTATTTGGTCAGGAAGGTACACGATAACGGTAGCATTGATATATCTGAGTTATCTTCTGAGAGTACCTTCCGAGTGAACGGCCAGCGGCTCAAACCATTTCTAGATCATGAGCCGCGGGACGTTATTATTGCTGCTATTCATTTTGCGTGAGATGTGGTCCTTTGACTCACATCTTTTACATCTCACGCCTGATTTTCACTGTTCCTCCGCATGTATAGATCCAGCTGTCCATATCATTCTATTCTTTAGTCCCACATCCCAATTCTCATCCTATGATTATGCTATACTTAGGGTGTACTTTACCCTAAGTATAGGGGGGATGTCGGACCTGTGAGTATTCTTTTCATTCTTTCTGCTCTTGTTTTTGCTGCCTATACTTAGGGATATTTTACCCTAAGTATAGGGGGGGCAGATTCTGTATATTCTTCACTCGGCTTTCCCTTCATGTACAGCTTTCTATACTTAGGATTAGTTAATCCTAAGTATAGGGGGAAACCACCGAGTTCCTCTCATTCTATTCATTTATTCGTTCCTGTACTTAGCCATTCCTTTTCACTTCCCTTTTACTAAGCACGAGTTATGTCTTCTTCATCGCTCTTGATCACTCTGAGGACATCGTTCGAGCTAAGTATAGGGGGGGTGTGTATATATTTCATATATACTTTAGCCATAACTCGTACTTTGTGTGAGTGTGTTAATAAATAAAATGGCTAAAAATCACAAAAATCACAAAAATTAAAATTTTTCATGTACATAAACCTCTTTTATTCTTGCACATACATAGCTAGTGTACAAAGTATTTTTGTAAAAATGATTTCAAAATTCTTTTGTGTAAAGCTTGTGTAAAATATTTTGTATCAAAATTATGTATATAGTACAAAATTTTTTCAAAATGTTTTGAAAATCAAAAGTTTGCAAAAATCTTGTGTAAATGTGTGTAAATATCTTTTTGCAAAACTTGCACTTCATGCACCATTCATTCATGATTTCAAAACATTTTTTTCAAAATTTTTTGCATGATTGTAAAATATTTGTAAATAGCATCTTTTGTACATATGTGTATATAGTTTCTCCTGGATAAGAGTTGACATTTAAACTGAGCCTGGAATTAAATTGAGAAATGGAGCTTGAATAAGATCTTAATTCACTTAACTTTAAGAGGAACCTTGTAGGACTTAGGGTTAAGGCTTTTCAGGTCCATAAGGACTTAATTCTTTGAGTCCACTAGGCTATGAGCATATGTCATCTTGATGAGCCTAAGTAGAGCACTTAACAACACACACATGACTCTCAGAGACAATGGCTTAACTTGCACCTGCACTTTACACATGGCTCTCCATGGACGAGGTGGTGAGGAGGCAGTTTCCTTTGGCTTGGGGTAGCATATGAGGGTAGTACTTCTAGGCGGAACCTCTCTTCTTCTTATAGTGAAGGAAGTGCACCTCAACTTGGTCTAGTGGTGTTGAAAGCTAAAGACAGAAGCTGTGGGTTGCAATAAAGCTTCAAAAGAGGGATAGTCTACTGGTTCAAGGGGAAATTTCTTATATATGCTGCACCATGTAGATATGTTGTACAGAAATTGTTGAAAAAAAAAATGCAAAAATGCAAAAAGAACTCCAAAAAAGTGGTGGGTCGGATTGAAAATTTAATAACCCCACCGGAGTATAAAGATCTCATGAAGCTTGCAGCGGGAGACTTAGCTACACTGGCTAAGCTTCCAAAACTCTATACTTCTACCCCCTCTCCTTGAGCCGGTTGCACTTGAACTTAGAAGGGAATACCCCGCTTCTCGAGGAAAGAGTTGCTAGACCGAGGCATTAGAGTTACCAGGTTGAGGGAGGTTGTTTCTTTGTCACTTCTGAGGTGGGGAGCCACATATCACTTACACCGCAAGGAAAAGATTCATGGTCATTAGAGTTTGTGTATGTAGACTTGTTCTGATCTGGTTTATTGAGGAGTCTTGCCCATAGATTGGTGGAACTTGGAGGCTGTTGAGTTTTAGGCTTAAGTCCAAATAAGGTTCCGACACATTAATAATCCAAAGATCTGATCGAGCTCCATATTTCAATTTAATGAAGGCAAATTTAATAAGTCAACCTTGATCCATGTACATCCTCTTTTTCTTTTTCTTTTTCTTTTTCTTTCTTTTTCACTTCTTTTTCAAATAAGTGTTTGCTAAGGGACTAGCAAAGTTAAGCATAGGGGGGTGATGAATACCCATTCATCACTCTTTATTCTTCTATTTTAGCTACAAAAACCTTTGCAAATACATGTAGATATGTGTAAATACAAATAAATACCAAAAGCATGCATTGTGTAAAAACCTATAATTAGCATGTTTTTGTGCACAAAATAAAAGAATAAAGAGCAAAAAGAAAAAGAGGGAAATATTTAGAATAAATATTGAGCAACCTAACCCAAGGGAGGGCTCAGCATGGGCCTGACCGCATAAAAGCCAAAGTAGAAGGAGATAGGGGCTCACTTGTTTATATTTGTAAATAAATTAAACTATATATTTTCCTCACCCAAAAAGAAGCTTGTACATATTGTATGTATATTTTATTAAAAACAAAATAAAAAGATAAAAATCAAAAATTCCAAAAATACCCTTCCTTCACCTTGTGTATAAACCACACCATTGTATTTATTTCACCTTGTAAATAAACTCAATTATTTTCCAAAATTTTTGTAAATATTCTTTGTTACATGTTGTAAATAAAATAAATAACAAGAAACAAAACAAAAATCAAATAAAAATTACAAAATTGAAAATACCAAAAATACATTGTATTAATACCATGTATATAAATGTATATATTTATTTATTTCACCCTTGTATAGAAGTGATAAAAATAAAATAAAAATATTCTTTTATTCCATATTTCATCTTGTAAATAAATAAAATACAAAATGAGCATAAAAACACAAAAAAATAACAAATAAAAAAATCAAAAATAAAAATCCATGCAGTGTACATATACCTATATATAGAGCTAACCTATTTTTATTTCCAAAAATTAATTAAAAATCACCAAAAAATAGAAAAAAATAAAAGAAAAATATTTCATGTTTTAAGTTTTCTTTAATTCGACCTATTTTTGCCCTAAAATAAATGGTCAAAGTTCGGGCACACGTGGCCGCTCCTGATTGGGCCACGGGGGAATGTTGACCCCGGTCAACTCCCCCGCGCCTCCTTCCTTTTCTGGCCAACGCGCGCCGCGCCCTTCTTCCCCGATTTATCCACGCGCGTCCAGCCTGTCTTCCACTCAACCCCCGCGCCCGGACTCTTCGCCGATCATCCCTCTCCCTCGCCGGATCCTCCGCCATCAAATCAAAGCTTTCCTTCGCCGTCCCCACTCAACCCTAGACGCCCCTGTCACTCTATATATCCATCACCTCCGCCGCCCTCGCGCCGCATCTTTGGCCCATCTCCTTCTTACCCGTGACCTCCATCGGCAAGGCGAGAGTGACAGCAAGCTTTTGCCCGTGTTGCAGTGAGGCGAGAGGGCGATTCCATCGATCCGGCGTAACCTCGCCGTCCTTGCTCCGCCGCCGCGTCGAGCACCGAGCTTCAGGCCTTGACGCCCTTCGAAGCTACGACCCGGAGATAGCCCATCTCCAGCCCAGTCTACTTCAGCCATCAGGTAGCCTTAGTTTCCTTTAGTTTAGTCTAATTTCCGTTTACGCCCAAATCCCATCTCCGACGTACATCTTCGATTCCGGCCACTCCGATCACCCATCTTCCAATCCAACCCGATTTTCACCTCCGCCGTACCCTCACGCACCTTCTACGCACCTTCACTCAACCCAGATCGCACAGGATCTGGGAGTCGAGCTTCACCGTCCTCCGCTCGCCGGAGCTCGTTCGCCACGCCGCACCGTCCACCTTCACGCCACCTAACCGGGTCGAGGCACTTTGCCCTCGACCCGCGAAGCTTCTTGACCATTTTGCAGGTCCAAAGGGGGTGTCTGAGCCTCCTTCCCAGTTCAGCCAGGAGCTTCTTCTCCGACGACCTCGCCGGAGCCTTCCAGGGTTCGGCCGAGGCATTGGAGACCCGCCGCAGCTGCGCAACTTTACGCCGGAGCTTCTCCGACCTTCAGGCGCAGCAGAGGAGACCGGAGGCACCTTCACGAGGCCGGCGAAGTTCGCCGGCCATCAGTTCTTCGAGGACCCTCCAGAGCCGTCCGATGATGCTCCAGCTCCAGATCTGATCGTGACCGTCCATCCTTGAAGGAGCAGCGACCGTTGATCCATCTGAGGAGCGCATCGGAGCCATCCGTAGCAGAGGAGAGAGATCCGAGCCCAGCACCGTCGGGTCAGCCACGTGGATCTCTCTCGACCATCCGATCTGAGCTTGGTTCCCTTCGCAGAACCACGTCGCACCCCCACCGTTCGATCATACACGTGGACGCACACCAGCCGTCAGATCAGGCCAGCGCTTCATTAGTCGAAGGCGCGTTTGTTCTCCGCCGTCCGATCATCCACGCGTCATCATCTGGGCCGTCGCTATTAATAAAGGGGTAAATATCATAGACCCCCCCTCTGTTTGTCGAATTTCGTTTTAGTCCTGTAATTTCTAATTTCAGTTGTTTATTTTCTGGGTAATTTGCATCAAGGACCTCGGACTTAATTTTAATTACATTTATACCCCCGCCAGTAGAGACCCACGTGCCTCATCACGTGTATTCTGGGTTATTTGCAATACATGCCCTGTATGTTCTGGATGTTAATGAATGCATGAAATGTTTTGTTAAATTGCAATTATACCCCTGTGAAGGCTGAATTGGCGCATGTGCTTTTATTTCTTGTACTTTTTGCAACCTTGCCCCTGGGGTTTTGATACGTGTTATCAAAAACCCCTAGGACTTGGTTTTTGTTACAAATCAGTCCCTGTGTGCCCCAGACACGTGCTTGGCACGTGACTTCTTGGGTATTTTGCACCAGGACCCCAAAACTTTTGGGTATTTGCACATAGGTCCCTGTGCACAGTGCCCCATCTTTATTTTTGAATAAAATATCAAACGAACTCCAAGTCCAATGAAATTTTGACACATGGCTCCTGCCATGGTGTAGGAATTTCTATGATTTTTGGGGACATTTTGGATTTCATTTATTATTTTTAAAAATTCAAAAACCCATATTTTTGCTACTGTTTGACTTTAAAAATACCAAAAAAATATTAAAACTCCACTAAAAATTCTAAAAAAATTAGGTACTGTTATTTGCTTGTTGGTTGATTTTCTAGCCAATTTTGGCTACTTTTCATTACCTAAAAACCCTAAAAATTGAAAAACCCTTAAAAACTCATAAAAATTGTAGTAAATAAATTAAAAATCCAAAAACAATAATTAGGGTGCCTAAATTTTTCTTATTCTCCATAGAATATAGGAAAATTACCTGTAGGGCTTTTTGAGATCCAAAATTATTTTATTTTGTGGTCTTAAGCCTTGCTGGACAGTACCCTACATTCTTTGCATTGTTTGATTTTTAATAATTATTTTATCCATTAGAAAAATTCCAAAAATTCACCAAAAACAGTAAAAAACTTGAAAAACATAAAAACCATTTTTCCATAATTTTTGCATCATTTGTGTGTCTTGTATAAATTGTTGAAGTCCCCTTGTATTTACATTCTTTCATGTTCTCACTCATTAAAAAATCTAAAAAAAATATAAAAACAAATAAAAAAAACCATAAAAAAGACTCATTTGGATTCTTGACTACATCGTAGGCCGCAAGGCCAATCTGTGCTCCTTGTGTTCGACCCTGGGAGCTATACCAGGTTAATCTTATAGCAGACCGCTCTTTCTTGTGTTCTGATTGATTGATCTCTTTGTGAGTGGTTTATTTTCTTGATTGACTCAGCCCGAGTGATTGAGGTCGCAACGACCTAGCATTTGTTTTACACCTTTACCTTAGTCATTTGGGCGGCGATCAATTGCCATGATGAACTCCTTTTCTGCAGGCTCTGTATTTCAAGCCCCTTCCTAGCTTCCTAAACCAAATGGACAAGGCCTCCAATCTCTCACATAAAACATCCACAACATGTATGTCTTGATTTACACCTTTGTAAATATTACTCATTCAATTGGTGTCATTATCTTCTATCGATTATTGCAACTACTCCCATGTACCGCCTCTCTTTAGGGGTCCTTATTCCTTACTACTTCCAATGCTTCAACATTTCCCAACCCCACAAATCCTTAGGCCCTGTTCGTTTGGGTCATAAGGAGGAATGGAATAAGGGAAATAAGCCCCCAACACGCTTCTCCGTGGTACGACTATTACCCATTATTTCATCTTATTTCACTCTTATTCCTATCTTTATCCCACCTTACCTACCTTTATTTCACCTTATTCTCCTTATTCTTATCCTCCAGCCGAACGGAGAATAGACCCTTATTGCCCTTATTCCCCATCCTTATTCATGCTTATTCTCCTACCGAACGGGCCCTTAGGATTGAACCATTCAGTATTGAAGCAATGAGATTTAGTCATGACACCGATGATACCCCTCCACCTCCTACTACTCAACCTAGCCATTCCTCCCTACTTGACCCCTTACTTCTAGGGCTACTTCCTTCCTCCCATCCACTCCGGCTCCTTCTACTATGACTAGACTTGGGATTTCCAAAGACACCATCTTATCCCAAGTGAAACTTTTGGGCAGTAGGAGATGATAGATCTCTTCTCCTTCCTCTTCAACGAGACTCAAGGGAAAACACAACTCGTGATGGGCCACAACATCAGCATGGCTCAATGTGCAAATGACTGCTCCAAGTTTATCAACATCCAAGTAGTGGTTCTCTACAACCTTCCACTTGAATTCAAGAAGAAGAAGCCTTCCTCTTCCTCCTCTACAAGACCTAGGAAGCCTCTTCCTTCAAGAGCTCCTTCTCCTCATCGATGACCACCTTCTTCAATCTCCACATCTTCTTCCCGAGCAAAAGAATTGTGATAAATCACATGGAAGAAGAGGCGGAAGAAGAAGAAGAAGAAGAAGAAGAAGAAATTACATCTAGTTCTAAATAGTCTAGTGGACCAAGTATCGAGACTATATGTTGTATCATATAAGGTAACAAGAGGTGTCCCCCTACCTCCTCTCCAAGGCTTCGGCTATAGTGATTACTATTAATATCGTGATCTTGACTAGTCTTGTAGTCTTTTTCTAGTAGTTCTCTAGTTTGTTATTTGTCTTTTGTTTTACTACTATAGTATTGGAACTTGGTACGAGTACACACATATTTTGTACTAGTTTCTTAAGTTTTTAATCCATGTATGCATGTTTTAAGTTAACCTCTTGTAGGTTGTTTACTTTCCTCACTTTTTAATAATTACAAAAAGGGAGAGGATCGAGTGACTTTAGAAATTAACTTAAAATAAAAAGTCAGAAACTCTTTTGTTACTTAACTCCTTTAAAAGTAATCCTTCATCTCTTTGGGGGGGCTTTGTTTAAGAAAAATAAATTCAGTTTAATCTTGTTTGATCAAACTTCTTTTCAAAAACTCCATAATTTTTTTGTCATCACTAAAAGGAGTATGTTAGTTCTTTATATCCTTACTAGAACTTGTGATTATTTTTTATGATATTTTTACCCGACAGACCCTATAATCTTTGTCAATTACCTCCACGACTTTTAAAACAACCTAATTCCCCCCTCGAAAACCCGTAAATTTGCTAACCCTTACCCTGCAGACCCTGTGGTTAACCCCCATCCATTTATCACTTAAAAATAACCGGATTCCGTTATATTCTTTTACATTATACCCATTTTGTTTATCAAATTTACATTGAGTGTCACTCCCTCACCTCCTCATCATCTCCCTTTTCCATAACCCTCGCCCTCCCACCCTCCGCCCCTCGCACTCCCGCCCTCGATCTCCTCCAGGTCCAGAACAGTCGAGCATGCTGGAAAAATAAAAATAAGCAAAACTCATTAGATGGTAAAAACTAAAGAGAGTCCGTTTTTTTAGTCCGGAAACCCCAACTTTGAGCAAAAGCGAAAAAATAAAGAATACTACAACGTTTTAATTAGCTTGAGTTAGTAGTAACCCTCATGCCCGACCCTCTGCAAGGTAGAGTAGGAGGCGGAGGTTGGTGTGTTGGATGTGGGGCCATTTCGAGCGGGAGGGAATCGGAGGGTGGAACCCTCCGGAAGGCGGTGTTGTTTCAGACTACAGGCGGTGGTTGCAGGAGTTAGATCGAAGCTCGATATGGTGTGCTGGTCAAGAAAATAGGGAACTACTCCAGACTTGTTTCGGATGTGAGACTCACTCCAGCAGAGCCCTCCTTTCTCTCGCAGCTCCACCCCTGCTAGTATGATGACGTCTCCGAAAAGGCCGGCTCCATCATGTGCTTGGAGAGGAAGGTGGAGAGGATGACCTTTGGAAAGAACATGGGGTTGGAATATCTACCGTTAGATTTCCATTGGTTAGATTAACTCAAGACTAACCCAAGCAATTGACTCAAATAAAGTTAAAATTGACGGCAGGGTCTGTGGGGTAAGACGGAACAAGTTTACAGGGTCGAGGCGGAAATTAGGTTGTTTCAAAGGTCGTGGAGGTAATTGACAATGATTATAGGGTATGTCGGGTAAAAATCCCTTTTTTTATTAATTTGATTTTAATAATGACATACACTTATCACAAGTCACTTGCATAGTATCTCTATTTGACTTGCAGGATTACATGTTATTTCAAGAACAAGATGGCATCAAAAGATCAAAGCCATGTATCAAGAGTTTTTTTTCATATCATTATTGTAATTTTATTTATACTATCAACAAATAAATATGTATGCTTGAATATCAATTTGTATCAACGGGACTTTCCTCTTCGGAACAACTTCCTAACTGATCAACTTTAGGTAACTTTAAGTACCGACTGATCAGTCTTTGATCATCCAACTTATAGTTCATGATCGACCAATGTATGTTCTCCTAGATCACAGTTTCAATCGTTCAATAGATGATCGACAATAAAGTTTCACTTGATCGATCACTTTCTAATCGACCAAAAGTTTTGTACTCTATTAATTTCTCAGTCCCTCTAATCGGGTGGGCGCCGGTCGGCCGGATCCCCCTCCAAACCGTACGTGTGGGTCTCTCTGCATGCGACTCACGCCATTCGAGGTGATCCATAGGGGGGAAAGGGGTGGTTCCACTGCTCGATAAACGAATGATGGTAGGCAAGGCTCTCGGACTCCTCCCCCGTTGAGCTCGTAATTAGCATATAGTCAAAGGACTTTTCTTCGGTTCCTATCTACCTTTGGTGTTAAAGGGTGATAAGCGGAACTACGAGGACTTTCGCAGGAATAGAAATCGAAGATGCAGGATTTGGTTGTCTCTGACCGCCCACTTAATCAAACAGAAGACTCAAACTCCAGCTATGAGCAACTCTTGCATTTCGTGTTCCCGTTTTTTTGTTCTCTTGCTTTCATCAAATACTATTTACTATAGAATCCGACTTTTCTCTCATTTTGAGTTCTAGAAGTGTTAACTAGCAGTGTGTCGAATTCTTTGCTTGCCTGAGAGACTAGCATTCTCAAAAAGGATGTGAAATCGCAGTCCACAACCAGTCAGCCCAGATAGGGATGCCACTAAGTCAGGCTGATTCAAGTAGGTGATTCGACCACTTGACCAGTCTCCTTCACTTTCTGGTCTTATAGATATGATTGATCAAGATTTAAATTCAAAAACTTGATCAATCAACTTCACTTCTAATAGGTCAACATGTTTAGCTCGATCGATAAACAAAGCAATGTGATGATGATTTCCTTCCAGATTTGTTTCAATGACCATATTATCTAAAACTATGGTTATGGCACTATAAATAGGACCCTAGACCGTAATAGAGAGATATACAAATCAAGACAAAGCCTTCTAAGAGCTTCTCATTTTACTCTCTATATATCCCTTATTGTTCATAACTTTGAGAGAATTCTTATTTTGAGAGCTTCTCCGCGATTAGTAAGAGAGATTTTCCGCAGATGACAATACTATTGGTTAAAACATTTTCAATTTCTCTATTACGATCACATGCCTTTATTTTCTGAGATATTTTTATTTCTCATTTTGTGATATATTTGTTTATAAATATATCTTTATTGGGACAATATATCTCTATTGCTCGTAGTACAAAGATATTATATTGATTCTTTCCTGATAACACTTTCTACAGGGACTCATGGTTAGGGTTGTGCATGGTTCACGGGTTTCACAGTTATCCGACCCGATCCGTACGGATCGACCCTAAATCAATTGTTATCCAAAGAATCGCATCGGATCGGGTATCCAACCCTATTTGATCTGTGACATACGGGGCTCCGATCCAATGGTCCGCGGATAACCATGGGCCAATCCATGGTATAGGTGTTACCATATGCATTATTATATATTTTGCAGCGTCATTTTGATATATTTGTTTAATTTTGTAGGCCTTTGTGGACCGTTAATTATCGGTTGTTTGAGCCGAATTGTCGAGGATAGTGTAATAATGATAATCAATTTAATAACCATCATTAGTTAATTTGTTTTGTTTCGGATGTCGTAATACGATCAACTGCTAAATTTCAC
The DNA here is from genome assembly GCA_037367405.1 of Ottelia alismoides. NCBI lineage: Eukaryota > Viridiplantae > Streptophyta > Magnoliopsida > Alismatales > Hydrocharitaceae > Ottelia > Ottelia alismoides. Next base: position 216,708 of record JAZKJV010011633.1, read on the forward strand.
AAGAATATTTATACTAAGATGAAATATAGCAAAGAATATTTTTTTGTTCGTTTTCATATCTTCGACAGTAAGATATATAATAATTGAATATTATTTGTGACTTGATTTTTTTAAAATCACATGAACTTTCGTATTCGTATGCAGTCTTTATTCGACATATATTTAAATTCCATGTTTATTGGATCCATATTTGGATTTCACTTTTTATTTGATTCATATTTGGATTAGTTCTTTATCCGATATGTGGTTGGGCACGCTCTTTATTCGACCCGTATTTGGATTTGATAAATATCCGATTCGGATTCGTATTCATATTTTTTAAGGATACACTACAAGGAAAACAAGTTGTGGCTACAAAACTATGGCCACGGATATGGGGTTTGTGGCCACAGAATTGAGCTCTGGCCACGACACGTCGTGGCAAGTAGCCGTAGCTATAAGTCTCGTCGCGAGAGTTTTCTAGCCACGAATATGCCGTTGCCACAACAAGTGGCCACGGAATTTATCGTGGTCACAACTCTTATATGAAGACTTTGGCCACGGATTGTGGCTACGAGAAACTAGTGGCCACGGAATTATCGTGGCCACAAGTTTCCGTTGCCACATTCCGTGGCCACAACTCATTTTTCTTGTAGTGATATGGTTTCCTTAATGCATATCCGAATCATATCCGTATCCGATTCGTATTCGATAGAGATGAAGCAAATATGGATATGGAAATAGGCATATCTAATCCGTATCCGATCCGTTTTTATCCCTAGTCTTAAGCACAAAAAAACAGTTAAGATTTATGTATGATCCGTCACCATATCCGACCTACAAGCAATCGATAACAATGCATCGGCAGCAATGTTTAGGTGGAGTGGGGCTCCTTCGCCCACTGTTTTGTTTCCCCTATTTTATACGGAATTACCGTTGAAGATAAGAACTTTTTAAAAAACACTAATTTAATCATATTTAGATAATTTGGAACGTAGAATTCGTGATTAAGAGAAATTTTATGTTTGAACATTGGAGAAGTCGAAATAAAAGCTCGTGCCAAAGTGGTAGCGATATGAAATTGTCCCATTCTATATCACTATGTAAGTGTCAAATTGATATATCCGCGTACCATCTGGCATATTTATTTCATACATATTTTGACTTCGGACATTTAAATTTTAAAATATAATCGCAAATTTTGTAGTGCTTGACTTTTTTTGTCATTTATATTTTTACACGATCCTATTTTGGAAGCTTTAACAAATTTTGTTTGTCTTACATCTAATTCTTTTGGATCCGCGGATACCCACAGGTAATCCGATATCCAGTGGGTATCCAATCTAATGGATAACCATTTTGATTGGAGCGGGTTGATCCGTTGATCCAATATCATGGATCGGATCGGATCAATTCTAAATGGAGCGGGTTTTCGCCCCACGAACACCCCTACTCATGGTGTTTAATTTAAGCATTGCAGGAGCCTTAGTATTTGATCCAAAAAAGTCTGAGGACATTCGAAGTTTGAACAGTACTCAACGTTACATATTTGATCCCAAATAAGGATGTTGGTGTTTGATCAAACATTATAAAATGTATTAGTGTTTGATCAAAGAGTGTTGTAGACGATTGAATCAACTGTGTAAATAACTTGTACAGTGAAGCATTTGATCAGCACAACCGATTAGGAATCTTGAGTCACGGAATCGTATCATGGTTTTCACTTCGGATTTTTACTTTAACATATGTGTGCACTATGGATTGAATCTCTAGTTTGATTGTTCTTCTTAACTTTAACTTCCTAGATCTAAATATCCTAAGTACAGAAACAAGAGATTAGATAGGGGAATCGATTGAAAGATAGAGAAGAATAAAGACAAATGCTGAAAATTAAGAATAGAATGAAAGAATGGGATATACAAGGCAAAAAGAATACTCACAAAAAGCAAGAAGATCATCGTGTGGCCATAGGACGTAGTTATTCTAGGTACATGTAGAAATGCATGTACAAGATGGAGAAGAACAACGACAAATACGGAAAATTAAGAATAGAATCGAAGATGGAATATGCAAGGCGAAAAGAGTACTCTCACAAGAATCAAGAAGATCATCGACCGGCCTTTTTGCGAGATAGAGGAATGACAGAACTTATGGGATCTATGTCAACATCAGGATTACATTCGTTGACACTTATGTCCAAGTCAAAGAACTCCCGATCAGGATCAACATACGACAGCTTGTAGGAGTTCGTCCATGGATAGACCAAACTGAAGATTTATAAAGATAAACCACAGACTGTGAATCTGAAATGACAATGTTATAGTCTGGATATTTGAAAGAAGAGGATTCCTCACAAGAAGAAGAGGAATCAAAAGGAGTCGTGATTCACATCCAATCTTTCTTCCAAGACGTACATGTGATTGGTTAAGACATATTGTAAAGGTTTCAGATTCCATAAGTTTAGAGTAAAAGATAAGGAGGGATCCTCGGTCGGTATATCAGTCTTGAATCAAATAAAGTACGAGCCTAATGAAATGTCTTAAGAGACTCGGGGGAAATTTGATGTAGTTTGGTTTTTATTAGTTTGTTTTGTATTTTATATTTTCATTTCTTTATTTATGTTTATAAATCCAAAGGATGTTCCTTTTACGAAAAGATTGCCTTGGATGGTATTGGCTCTCTATATAAAGTCACAATCATGTTTGATAAATGAAGCATGGATGAATAATACAAATTTCGGTTACCTTAGAATTTGATATCTCCCCTCCCTTTAAATATTTTACCCTCTTAAACCCTCTACTCCTATCCTCCCCTCCTTTCTTCTTTCCTCTCGCACGGCTTGGCATGATACTCTCTTTTCCCCTATAATACCCTCTTGAAATCCTTTCAATGCCTCTACTCCCTCCTTTTGTCATCCTCCTCACACAACATGTCATTTTCTACCTCCCTTTCATCACATTTCTTCCCTCACATCCAATCTTTTCCCTTAAACACTCCAATCTGCATTATTTGGTATGAGACCATGTGTTAATGGTGTTCCTGTTGGAGCATAAGTTGTATGCGCCTATTGAGTTGTAGCAGGGTAAATGGATCCTGGAGGAGATCCATTTACCCCATCCAGTGTTTAGTCCCATACCGCCTAGTGATGGGACTTGGAGGCTCTGGAGAGGCTATATAAGGAGCCCCAGACCTCTTGTACTCATTGAGAAAAAGGAATGCAATATCCGCCCCTTTGAGGGCTTCTCCCGTGGTTTCATCCCGCTCCTCACGGAGTAGGGTTCCACGTAAAATCATGGTGTTCCCATGTTGATGTTTCTTGTTCTTATGCTATGTTTATCGTTTCCGCTTCCACTTCCGATTTTCTAACATGGTATCAGAGCGGGTTCGATTATCGGGTATTTCAAGCTCTTAGTTCTGTTCGAGACTCGATTTTTTTTATGTTGTATTCGTGAGAGTTATTGTTCATAATATGAGAGATGTGCTCTTGAAATTTCTGTATTTGAGGATTTTTTTTCTTTGTGAGCAAACTAGGGTTCCTGTTCTGGAACCCTAATCTTGGTTCTCCAAGTTAGTGGGCACCGCAGGTGCATCTCTGCCTCCATCTTCAGCAGTACGATCCCCAGTCCTTCAGATCCCGGATCCAACAACCTCCAGACGGAGGTGTACAACGGCAGATCCCTACGCATGGCGAGGAACTCCTCCCCCGCGGCAGAGCACCGGCCTCAACCCAGTCCTGCGCAGGCGGCGCAGCACCGCATCTCAAGAGTCCTCCAGACTTCTTCTCGCAACATCCCTTCAACCCAGGCAGAACCCAGCTGGCGGCACCACATCTCAATCGCTGGGCTCCAGGCGCATCCTCATCCTCAAGCAATGGCCTTTCACGCCACATCTCCTTCCCGCAGGCTCGCAAGCGGCGCCCTAGTCAAGGGCGATCTCCGTGACTCGCGCTGGCGGCAGCGGTGATTACATGGCAGCCAGATGATCAGACTCTACAGTTTGGTTTCAGACTCGACGATTGTCTTCCGAGTCTCCAGTTTCAGACACGCACGAGTGTGCGGTCATTTTCAGATGAGCATAAGTTGCCATCGTTTGTTTCGCGGTCCCCATCATTCTTGTTGTTGTTAGGCCAGAGTTTTCATGTGAACCATAGGGACTCCAGAGCAGAGGACCATTCCCTTGAGGGCAAGGGTTTTCATGTGGTATCATAGGTACACCAGAGCAGTGCACCATTCTCTGAGCCATATGGGAGAGACCAGTTCTCCGACGAGGAGACTTCAGGCGCAGGTTCAGACTCGATGGTCAGGTTCCGAGTCTTCAGTTGACTCACACTCCAGCCCGTTCGTCCTCCTCACCTGCACGGCATGAGAAGCAACGTCCTCGACTGCAGCAATGTGCGCGTTGGGTTGATATTGTTCGTAGTGTCTTGTAGTGTTGAGTTGAGTTTCTGTCTGTTTGTCCAAGCTGAGCATTGCATGCTCCAGCTTGAGGGGGAGTGTTGGAGCATAAGTTGTATGCGCCTATTGAGTTGTAGCAGGGTAAATGGATCCTGGAGGAGATCCATTTACCCCATCCAGTGTTTAGTCCCATACCGCCGAGTGATGGGACTTGGAGGCTCAGGAGAGGCTATATAAGGAGCCCCAGACCTCCTGTACTCATCGAGAAAAAGGAATGCAATATCCGCCCCTTTGAGGGCTTCTCCCGTGGTTTCATCCTGCTCCTCACGGAGTAGGGTTCCACGTAAAATCATGGTGTTCCCATGTTGATGTTTCTTGTTCTTATGCTATGTTTATCGTTTCCGCTTCCACTTCCGATTTTCTAACAGTTCCCATGATATGACGGCCCCTCCCTACATTCCCCACTGATTTTCTATCCATGTAATGAAAGTTAATTCTTAAAACTTGTATTGTATTACGAAAGCCTTCTCCACCAACTTATTGTCATCCAACCACCAACACCACCACTCTCGCTCCTCTACATCCACCTCTTTCTTATCCATCACCACCAACTGTACCACCATCTATTTGTTCACGTAAAATCCTATGTTCACTTAAGTAGGTCATTTTACCTTGTCGCCACCATCCATCGCTCCTTATATATACCTCTAATCTCCCTCCTCTATGTCTCATATCATATATCGAAATCTCATCAGACTTGCATAAACCTTGGATGTTTCTTCTCATGCTAGTCAACCCCTCCATCAACCACTGCCACGAACTCCAGTCGTCGCCAGCTTTCGTAAGGTCCATTAAACCCTGACCACCACCAAAACCTCCACCTAAGTTGTTGGGCATGCCTCATAATGCTTCATTTAACGTAAGAAAAAAATGAAAGAAAATGGACAGCAATATCCTCAAAAAGCTTCTTTTAGAAGGTCAATTTGAAATGATATTGAAAACTACAAAGAAGTTCCTCCAACAAGTTACAAATACAACTCGCTACTTTTGATATTACCGAGGATCAATGTAATCAAGACAACTCATCGGAGATGACCTTTCAATATGGGGAAAATCGATGAGGTCTGATTTTTATTGGGTTTTTTTTCATTTCCTTAATTATGTTTATAAATATAAAGGATGTCTCTTTTAGAAGTGCATTTTAAGAAGGGGTTATATCTTTTATGAAAAGACATGTCTCTTCAATGGTATTGTCTCTCTATATAAAGCCACCATCATGTATAATGAAAAAAAAAACATGAATGAATGATATGAATTTCGATTACATCGGAATTCGGTATCTTGCCTCCCTTTGACTTCTTTCTCCTCTTAAATCCTCTACTCCAATCCTCCTCCCCTTCTTTCGTCTTCCCACGCATGCAACTTGACATGCTTACCCTCCTTACCCTATTTCCTCCCTTTTCACATTTAATGCCCTCCTAAAATCCTCTCAAATCATGTACTACCCTTTTTATTCACCCTCCTCATGCAACGTGGCATGCTCTACCCCCTTCTCATCACATTTATTCCCTCCTCACATCCTATCTTTGCCCTTTAACTTCCCATCCTTCATTACAATCACTCAGGGAATTAACATTATCTTCCTTTACGCTTTGTGACTAACTAGATCATACGCAAACTTTTCAAGATAGTATAGTTCTTCATGAAAGTGCTCTCTAAACTTAAGCTTCCATAGTGGCTTCTCAAAAAGATTGGTTTTTCTACGAAAGTTCGGAACCTCCTTCTTTGGGTGAGTCGCTAATCACATTCTTTGGTTGAGTCGCTAGCAGAAGCACCCACCACGACAACAGATCAAGCAGCAGAAGATGTCACCACATGGTTGTAGGCAGGGATGAAAATGGTTAAATATGGATACAAATTAAGGTATGATTATATCCTTATCTAATTTTAAATACAAATACAATTGCTGATACGAATATTGAAAAATATGAAAAATGTGTTATGGTATCCTTAAAAATGAATACGAATGTAAAATGAATACGAATCATGTACGAATAGTAACAGAAATATTTAATTGATTAACTAAAATATACAAGTTTAGGTTGGTTTACACATAAAATAGATATGCCTGATATATCCAGTTCATAACAATTATATCAACAGTGGTGAATGCAATCATAAAATGGTGTTACGCACAGTTATAAATAAATATATTATCATACTTATGTGCGAAAACGGATATACGAATACGAATGCGAATATTAGTGAATGTCAAAGTGATATTTATGTCTGCATCTATTTTAAAATCAATACAAATATGAATGTCAAAACATGTATAAAACGAATACGATAGCAGATCGGATACGAATTTATTCATATTCGTTTTCATCCCTAGTTGTAGGTGACATAGAAGAGCTCCAATAGGGGTATAATGTAATCAGAATGTATGTTTCTTAGCTCCCCTTAATGGTAGAAGTTGTTCTTTATTTGGGAATTCCTCAATACAATAACTCAACTCATTCACAGTGTAATCATTGCTTTTCTCTAAGGTGAAGTCACGAGAAGACAAGGTGCTCTCTGACGATTTAAATTTCTTAATGAGAAATGACTGAATAAAAGAACTACTGAGGTAAGACATCTTCCTCGAGAAAGTCATGCTAGTCAGAATCGTAGTCGCCGTCCCTAGGGTCAATTGTGTCGTCAATTACATTGGGTTCAAATTTACCTTTCTCATTCATCCGCATTGCTAGTGTCTCACAATCGATTAGCACTTTACCATAAGCTAAGGGCGCCTTTCCAAGATGATTGGAGACGGGGATAACTCTCCAAGGAACTCCACATTTATGACAACAAATTCCAATTTTTATTGCAAGCCTTGGTAAGTTACAACGATGTTCTTCAACACTTCTCACATCCTTTTAATGGATCAATCAATCAGCTGAACGAGCACTCTGAACTTATGAAGCGTTCCGAACTTGGGAGTAAAGTGCTTTGGAAAAACAAGCTGACTCAACTTGATCAAAGGTAGGGTAATAAAAGAGAGATGTAAAACTGAATGACTCCAATTGTACAAGACTAAGGTGTCACGTAGTGACTTCGTCAACCTCGATAGTTGGCTCAGTACTTTATATTTGTTTTTAGTTTTTCTTGTTTACCATGTTAGCTTTAGTAGTTTTACAATTTGCAGTTCAAATTTCTTTTAGATCCCACTTTATTTGGTTAATGACAACTACAATCCTTTAAGTTGGTTATTCTCTTTTGTGGTCCGAGTCTGAAACTTGATACAAAAAGTATTGAACCTTGGACACATGTACTATTTTATATTTGGGATAATTACACCCATAACCCTGAGTAATTTCGAAATATCATTCATAACCCTGCATAATCGCGAATTACATGGGAAACCTTGGATAGTTACTCCGTCTCACGCCCATAACCCTCCGTTAGTTTAATAGGTTAACTCAACTATATGAATGAGTTAATCTAACTCACCCTCAATCCAACGGTTAGGAAATAATCAAAAAAAATATGCCTCATTGGAGGCGGTGGAGTGGGCTTTCACTGCAGGTCGGTGCGGGGAGGGGGGCCTCGTGCAGGAGTTGGTGGTGGAAGCTGACGGGGAAGGTAGGGGGTTAGGTTGCCGTGTTGGAGGCTAATGGCGACGGGGGGTGGGGCTGGGCCTCAGGTGATGGTGGAAGCTTGTGGGGAGGCAAAGGGTTTGCAGGAGGTGGTGGAAGCTGGCAGGGAAGTTAGGGGTTGGGTTGTCGTGCTGGAGGTTGGAGCATGGGGGAAGGGGCTTCGTGCATGAGGAGGTGGTGGAAGCTGGCAGGGAAGGCGGACGGAGGGGGGGGGGGGGTTGGGTTTTGGGTTGTCGTGCTGGAGGCTGGCGACGGGGGGGAGGTGATGGTGGAAGCTGGTGGGGACGTGGGTTCTTCCGTGATTTCTGATTCCATGGCACGACAGAGGCAGGGCCGCAGGGGGTTGGGTTCTTCCGGGATTTGCCGGAGGTTCGAAGGAGGGATATCAAAGGGGCGGTGGTCTTTGCAGGAGGATGGCGGGTGGGTTGGGGGGCTTCGAAGGGGCGGAGGCGTGGTCGCGGTAGGGGGGTATTTTGCAGGGCGGCGGTGGAGTCTTTGCAAGAGGATGGCGAGTGGGTTGGGGGCTTCGAAGGGGCGGAGGCGTGGTCGCACTCGGGGGTCGGGGGTGCTTCGAGCGGAAGGGGAGGATGGGATCAGCAGGGCGGCGGCGAGATCTTTGCAGGAGGGTGAGGAGGCCTGCACGTGGGGCTTTCGGGGGTTTCGACCGAACAGACGGCATCGCAGAGCTCGGGAGAAGCTCGGTACGGGAGGGGGGCTGCAGCTTCGATCGGAAGGGTGAAGCTGGGTGGTTGTCGCCGACGTGCAGGGGAGTAAGAGGGGAATAATGGCATGTTTTATAAATAAAATTCAACATGAAGGGCATATTTGTCTTTTTAACCAAAATCGTCACATTTAACGGATATACCAAACTGAACATAACACAAGGTTATATCATGTAAGAGTTAAACATTACTCGGGGTTTCCCATGTAATTCGCGATTATGCAGGGTTATGAATGATATTACGAAATTACTCAAGGTTATGAGTGTAATTATCCCTTTATATTTTTAATGCTATACTTAGCTGACCTAGATCTCGAGAGGCAATGAAAAAGCTCACCATATCACCATAGATATCAATCCTGACGAGACAAGGGCTTTATAGTACCTTTCGATCTAATAAGCTAAGCATTCCCGATATCTATCATCCAAAGGATAGCGTTATTTGCACTGTTTTTTATTGTTTTTTTTTATCAGATACCATTTCCCAATTTAAAGGATATGTATGATAGGGCTTTATCTTGTGTAAGGACCCCGACGGGGAAGACTGACTATTTTGATATCAACATTGGTTTACATCAAGGTTCAGCTTTGAGTCCATTTCTTTTTACTTTGATTATGGACGAGTTGACAAGTCACATTCAGGATGAGTTACCTTGGTGTATGTTATTTGCTGATGATATTGTGTTGATTGACGAGACTATAGATGGAGTAAATGAGAAGCTTGAGGTTTGGAGACATGCATTGGAGACTAAAGGTTTTCGTATAAGTAGGGCTAAGACGGAATATATGGAATGCACCTTTGATGGAAGCAATGGTGAAGGAATCGAGGTGAAGATTGGTGACGATAACATCCAGAAGAGAGATTCTTTTAGATATCTGGGATCTATTTTGCAACATGATGGAGAAATTGATGGAGATGTTACTAATAGAATAAATGCAGGCTGGCTAAAGTGGAGAGGAGCCTCCGCTGTTCTCTGTGATAAGAAAATGCCTTTAAAAATTAAAGGAAAGTTTTACAAAGCAGCCGTGAGACCTGCTATGCTTTATGGTTCTGAATGTTGGCCTGTGAACCATAGACATGTGCAGAGAATGGCTGTAGCAGAAATGAAAATGCTAAGATGGATGTGTGGACATACACGTAAAGATCGGATTCGGAATGATGCAATCAGAAAGAAAGTTGGTGTAGCTCCGATCGAGGATAAGATGCGAGAAAACCGCTTAAGGTGGTTTGGTCATTTGCAAAGAAGGTCAACTGATGCACCGGTTAGGAGATGCGAGTGTTGGGATGTTGAGCCAGCTAAGAGAGGGCGAGGACGGCCCAAGAAGTGTTGGAAAGAGACTATACGAAGGGATCTTGGTTTGCTGGATATAAGTCCGAGATTGACCCAAGATAGATCTGAATGGAGGCGAAGAATCCATGTAGCCGACCCTACTTAATTGTGGGAAAAGGCTTTGTTGTTGTTGTTGTTGTACCATTTCCCAATTTAAACTTTCATGTTTAAAAGAGGGGTTGGGTTTCGTATGCTAATATTTCTTTGAATAAATTACAAAAAAAAGGCTTCATTATGCCTCAATTCTGATACTTACGAACGAAGTAAAAATTAGAGTAATAAACGTTAATTGGTTTATTACAAGGGCTTAACGTCGCTGCCCCCACATCATATTTCAAAAAAATTTTGTTTTTTTAAAATACCGTCATGTATTTTCATCACTATACCCCTCTGATATGTCATTCTAATTTCGTCATCCCGTGCCCTCCATCTAAAAAAGGTTGATTACATCATTCTAAGACCGTTAAAGTTACATGTTCTAGGTAGAGGGCATAGGAGTCTTTGTTTCTGACAAAATTAAAATGACATATTAGAGAGATATAGTTGTGAAAATATATGACAGTATTTTTCAAAGAAAACAAAAAAAATCACCAAATTATGACACGGTGGCATCTTTGGGGATAACCCCATTTTTCCTTATTATAAATGAGTTACGAATATATGGAGTAAATGAGAAGCTTGAGGTCTGTAGACATGCATTGAAGACTAAAGGATATTGTATAAGTAGGGTTAAGAAAGAATATATGGAGTGCACCTTTGATTGAAGCAATGGTAAAGGAATTGAGGTGAAGATTGGTGACAATAACATTAGGAAGAGAGATTCTTTTAGATATATGGGATCTAATTTACAACAGGATGGAGAAATTAATGGAGATGTTACTAATAGAATAAATGCAGGCTGACTAAAGTAGAGAGGAGCTTCGGATGTTCTATGTGATAAGAAAATTCCTTTAAAAATTAAATAAAAGTTGTACAAGACAATCGTGAGACATTCTATGCTCTATAGATCTAAATGTTGGCCTGTGAACCATAGACATGTGCAGAGAATGGTTGTAGCATAAATGAAAATGCTAAGGTGAATGTGTTGACACACACGTAAAAATCGGATTCGGAATGATGCAATCAGAAAGAAAGTTGGTGTAGCTCCGATCAAGGTAAGATGCGAGAAAACCGCTTAAGATGATTTGATTATTTGCAAAGAAGATCAACAGATGCACCAATTAGGAGATGTGAGTGTTGGGATGTTGAGCCAGCTAAAAGAGGACGAGGACGGCCCAAGAAATGTTGGAAAGAGACTATACGAAGGGATCTTAGTTTTTTGGATATAAGCCCGAGATTGACCCAAGATAGATGTGAATGGAGGCGACGAATCCATGTAGCCGACCCTACTTAATTGTGGAAAAAGGCTTTGTTGTTGTTGTTATAAATGAGATGTAATTGAGACAAAAAAATAAGATTGAGATCCTCTATTATGTTTCAAAAATGCAGCCGATATCTGGGATTTTAATGCATAGATGAGGTATTTTTTTCACATGTGCCATTTAAAGAAACACAATATCCTAACAAAACTATTGAGGAAATTTGCTTCAGAAACACCGGTTCAACTGCTTTTAACAGGGATTATAAGTCAGCCAAGACAAAGATCATCATTGACGGTCCACGAGAAATCTGCCAGTGTATCATGTGAACAATCTCAAACAGAAACAGCACATCATACATTAACAGAACCATATCAACTATATTTAAAGAACTGGCATAAACTTTTACATCGTAAGAATATCAGCATAAAAAGAAAACCACGCACATTCAACCTGTTGGCACCTTCAATGTTGACGAACCCATAATCTTAATGTTGTCACAGATATTAAACATAATTTTTAACTCGACCAATGTATAAATTTCACATAAATATACAGGGAGTTTACAAATCTAGAGAATCTAAAGGCAACATCATGCCCAGGGATTCAAGTGCTCATGTGTGCATAAAATCTAAAGGGTAAATTCATGCCTGGGTACCCGCGCGTTCAGGTGTGCCTCGTTTGAGTAGAAGGTATATGGTAAATCCAAAAATCTTGCTATTTCTAGAGAAGTTCCAAAACGTTGCAGCATGAAGAGCCATCGGTACTTCAATAGGAACCTACTAAAGAATTTGAAAATGATGTCTAAAAACAACGCGAACACCCTACCTTGCAATCTAAGGTCAATGATGCACCCAGACACAGTGACCAATATTTCCAGCATCTTAACTTCCAGCAGCGGTAGGAATAGCAGCAGGCTTGGCATCCTCTGCCTTCTCGTGTTCCTTGTTGAGCATCTGGCATAGGACAACAAAGCCAATCACAGCAATTGAACGAGTTTAGATAGAAGATGCACAATATAATTGACTAGAAAAGTTCATCACATAACAGGGGAATTATCTGCGTAGTTCTGTATGCACAAGCGTGTGGAGTGGTTGACCTGGAACGAGTGTGCATGAAGTAGTTGGGTCCTGATCATGCACACATCAGTGCATGCACGTGTGCAATTTGGTGCACGTGTATTGGGTCTCCTGAGTGTAAGTGGGTGTGGGTGCATGCGGTTGTGGTTGCATGCTCTGATGGTGGGCATATATTAGTGGCTAATATATTGGGAAAAACTGCAAGTATGTAGCAGAGCACATAATAAGAACTCTGGGATCTTCTGGACTCCTAGAGATTTTAAATACACATGCATAGAGAACTTCAAGTCCTTATGCAATAAACTGTTTCGATGGAGGTTAAAGTTAAGAAGAACGGCTTTTAATTCGCACCATAACATGTGGTTATACGGTACTGTTAGCAAGGATTAATATAAAGGTATGCTGAAAAGATCCAAAGGGCAGTAAATGATTAAAAACAAGTAGAGATGTTGATAAAGAGAGATGTTGATAAAGACAACTTCAATGATTTTATGGGAGTTAAAAGTGATTGATATCTATAAAAAAATGATGTAACCTGGTTACGGACTTCAACGGTTAACAGATAAGAAATGACTGGAATATGATGAAATAGAGGTTTGGTAGAGATGTGATAAATGGTTAACTAACCTATCCCTAGTCCATATGTTAAGTAGCTTTTCAAAAAAAAATCCCTCTGGTAGGTAAGAGGATTTAACTCTCTACTTTCCTACTAAGGTAGAGAATTTGAGGCTCTCACACAAGAAACTGCAGCGAGGACCGTTCTAAATCTACAAAAGATACCTAAGTAGGTAAAGCTCTCGTCACCATAACACAACGTGGAGCACTCGATAGGTTTCATATATTCATAACACTGTATGGAGAATAGTACCTTGTTGTTTATCAAGTTATGCAATGCAATGACACTTCTAATGAGAGATGAAAGATAGATAACAAGCATCATGTCGTTCGTCTTTACTGCAATATCAAGGAAAAGAAGTTCAGAACCAAAGTTCAAAACAGACAGCATACATGAAAAGCACGCCGGCAAGAAATCATATAACAAACAACAGTACCAGAAAAGGCCTTGATCAACTCGTTAACATTAAGGTTCGGCAATAAATTGAACACATCCTGCGAAAGGAAAAAAAACTTATCAGTAAATATACATCTACAAGGAAACATGGACCATTATCATAATCTTCAAGACAATCTAAATCTTTATCCTGAGTAAAAGCAGGACAGAAGTACTAAAGAAATGTTAACTATTATCGCTACTAGAAAATTGAAAACCCCACCAATGGATCCCATCATATAATACAATCAGAGTTAGAAAATACATAAACGGGAAATGTATGATTGGCTGAGACCATCAAATATGAAGACATGCTTGAATAACAACATTCTAACGGACCTACAGATGCAACTGGAGATGGAGTATATATATCCACCACTAACAATTTTTCAGTAAATCGATGTAAAAGCTTCATCTTAGAAACAAGTGCAGTATTTATGGGTTTTTTTATATCCATTAATATACAAAATTATGTATACATGTATCCATAATTAAGATTCAGATTATACCCATAGCTGCAACACCTATCAATTATATTAATATAATATTGAATACATTTTAGATTTATTGATTTTTATTTTCAAAATTTATACCGAAAATCATGTGCAAACTATCAAGATTATATATCTAATATGGATATTGATTTCTATAGGTGTTCGTTCTACCAGCATCTGTAGGTTCATGCTTAAGAATGTGTTTCTGCCTTTGAAGTTGTTTCAGGTTGTTTCAGCCTTTTCTGTTCATTTCAAATTCTGGCGTTTGAGGTTTTTCCTTGATATGGATAATCCATTGTTAACATGATTTCTACACTACAGTTTGCTGCTCATTTTGTGCAATAAGGCCTCCAATAACGTTATCCATTTCTTTCTAAGGTGAAAATGGAATTTACCGCGGAACGATGATTCAGAAGATTTATATCCAAAGGTGTGGACATACAGGTGTTTGTCGAGCGGGGTACACGACTCATCATCCACCCAAATGCATACCCTTACTTATCGAGTGCCTGGATTTATCGATAAAAAATGGTAATTGGTACTGTATACCCACTTTAGTCAAAGAGTCACAGAAGGGGAAGAAAGACGTAAACGATTTTCCCTAACCATAGGCATGTATGTTCCTAACTATGATCGGCCCCGGTTTGATCTTCACTGTCTGTCCTATACGTCCCCAAAGGCCAAATAACTTGAAAGAAGAGGATGACACCTGGTCCAATCATGTGTTCAGAGGGTCCTCAGCGACAAGCTTTTGGAGTGACCATGTCGAATATGTCGCAGGGAGGATGACACCTGGTCCAATCATGTGTTCAGAGGGTCCTCAGCGACAAGCTTTTGGAGTGACCATGTCGAATATGTCGCAGGAGGAGCATGTTTCTTTTCAATAAAAGACTTGTCTCATTTCTGACATTGAACTTCCTTCTGTCGTTTGAAACTTTGAATCGCCAAAATGAATTCCATCTCAGGACTCTCCATGGAAAATTTTGAGAAGAAACTAGGGATCTTGAAAGATATAATCTTCCCAAAGTACCTTGAAAGATAAAAGGATGATACATGGTCTGATCATGTGCTCTTAGGGTCCTCAGCGACATGCTTTAGGAGTGACCCCGTCGAATATGTCGCAGGAGCATGTTTCTTTTTGATAGAAGACGTGTCTCATTTCGGATGCTGAACTTCCTTCTGTCTGGTTTGAATCCCCAAACTGAATTCCATCTTAGGACTCCATGGAAAATTTTAAGAAGGAACTAGGGACCTTGAAATGTATAATCTTCCCATTAGAGAGACCGAGAGAGAGTATTTCAACCGTTGGATCAATTAATGATATAGTCCCTCATAGGAGGTTTATATAGATGTGCAAGCTGCCTCACAACAACCGCCTTCCTCCTGCCACGCCCTAAAAACCCCATGCCCTTGAGATCTGGTGGTGGTTCTAACCTCGTGCAACCATCATCGATAGGTTCATTAGAGATCACATGCGAACGATTTAGCTTAGGTCCATTCAACATCTCCCCCTTGATCAAAATGATAGACACCTATTCTCTATCTACTCATGAATGCATCTTTCTTAGCTCATGCATGCATGAGTCCTGTTACACTAGCATATTTAATATGTGTGCATGCTAATATTCACTTGGTTAAAGAATCAGCTAGCACGCCGCTTTTAGGTACATAGATCACCATAGTTTTTTGTTTTGCCACTACATATAGGATTATGACATTGTATCAATAAGTTTTTCTATGGAACTATAGTCAGGTCAAGTCAGTCAGGAAGGATGGCGTAGCCTGTAGTGGATCGACGGTCCTCAGGCGAAACAATATAGTCAGCATCTGTATACACAGAGACAAGAACCCATAGAAGAGTCGACGGCTGGGAGAATCCTTCAAAAGCTCTTACAGGAAGTTTGTCGGGCACATCCGTGGCAGCAATGGTGCGATCACTGGAAGAGGGCATATCATCCTGCATAAAAGGAACATGCAAAGGTACAGAAGCAGGTGTAGTGGTGTGCAAGGTTCAGGAACGCGGTACGCGTATGTGTTCGGACAGGTCACTGAATAGCGATTAAGCGGTATGCGGGGTATATGCGGTTCTACGCGGTTTTCTATTTTTTATTTAAAAATAAATAAATATCTACAAAAGTGACTACATTTAAACTGAATTTATGAATAAATGTGGTCCAACAGAAGATCTAAGAAAAATAATTTTCATGTAGAGCTCAAAATAGTACAACCAAATATCAAAATCATCAAAGATAGTATTGCATAATCTGATTTAATATATAGAATCAAAATAATACAAGATCCGGATCTTAAGATCCAGATTCGATTACCCAAGACCTTAAGCAGTCGCACGAAGCGCATATGCGCGCACACAGCCTGCATATACGGGCCATATATGCACAAATGGCGCATAAAGCGGAGCTTCAGGTAATCGGTGCGTTTACGTGATAAATCTAAAGGGATGTCACCCATAATCTGTGTAAACTAGCGAAGCTAGTCTGCTCAAAGAAAGTGACATTCGAAGAAATATAGTATAGAACCAACATGATCATAGCAATGATAGTCTTTCTGTGTGCGAGAGTACCCAAGAAAGATGCACTTGATGGCCCCAGGTAACAATTTGTCAGCCATATAAAAGTTATGAACAAACGTAATGCACACAAAATCCTCAATAGAAAAGGAGACTCATTGGGGTATGGTAGAGAGAAAGGAGTACCTCTCTTTAGGATAGAAGAGGGGACCCTGTTTATGAGATGAACAACAATAAGGATGGCATCCCCCTAATAGCACTTAGGAACAATCATCTAAGTATGCAGAGACCTAGCAATATCAAGAAGATGCATGAGTTTCCTTTCCGCTACCCACTTTGTTGAGAGGTATATGGACTTTGAAAGAAATTCTTGACAAAGACAATAAAATATCTGACCTTCGGACCAGACAAGATCCCAAAACATCACAATGAATTAAGCCAAAAAGAGTGCTACGACACGGCTCAACATGAAGAGGAAAATAAGCTCGATGATGTTTCCTGAAGCTACACGCCTCGGACTGAAAGGGCCTCAGAGTAGAGAGTTCAGGTCATGGAGAGAGCCTTGGCGGAAAGATGCCCAAGATGCAGATGCCATAGAAATGGGTCTTCGAAGATGGACGCAGCACCAACAAACTTAGAATCTGAGGGTATGTAAAGATAATAGAGGCAATTCGTCTTATGCCTCCCCACCAAAAATCGGACTCGTTCGGATGTCCTAAAAATAGCAACAGAATTCATCAAATATCACACAGCAACTAAGCCCAATACAAAGTTGATGAACATACAATAAGTTGAGAGGAAAATCGGGAGCACATTGAACCCCAGACAGTTGGAGCTTGAAGGAGTATCCATGGTTTCGACGGTAGTAACATACGAGTTAGCCTCATTGGCGACTCAAACCGACTTCACTGATGAAGAGGGTTTGGATAAGGTTAGTAGACTACATTCTCATGTCAGATGAGCAGAGGCTCAAAGTCAATGATCCAAGCAAGAGCAGTAGTGGTTGCAGAATTGGCCATTGTAGCTAAAGTGGTAGCCAAAGTAGCAGTGGTAGTCTCACTGGTAGAAGGAGCGAACCCAAGGGTTTGGGATCTGCATCATACGGGAGTAATCAGCGGCATTAAGTTAGACGGTTGATGAATCTCTATTTCATCACCTTTATTCTTTCATTTTGGCCTTTGAACCCTAGCTAACTACACGTGAATATCATTATTTTGCACAAAATAACACGTATTATTCACTGTGTAAATATTGTATAAAATATTCTATTTAACGCCAAAATAAAAGAATAAAGAAAAGAAAAGGAAATGAAATACCAAAGGTATTGAATGACCCTAAACTTCGAGACCTAAGCATCGTGATCAGTGGATAGATAAGGAAAAAAGTAGGGGGAGATAAGGACCAATAAATATAAGAAACATGAATTCTTAATTCATCAAAAAGCTCAATTTAGAACCTATTTTATTTTTATTATTTCTACCTCAGACCAATAAACTTTGTACATGAATGAAAGTTGTAGATAAAAATATATAAAAATTACAAAATTTATTTCGCACAAAAATAATGTATATTGTGCTTTCTACACTCAAAAATAATAATCCTAATCCCAACTTCACAGGCCCATATCTCCTCCATATGAACTCAAAATTCATCAAAATCACATTTAGTTGTATATAACTTTTAATTAGTTATTTAACGAAGGTGATTTCATTTAATTTGGAGTTAAGATGCAAAAGTTATATTTCGAACCCTATTGTACAATATACTTGAATAAAATAATCATTTTATTTATTCTTTATATTTCTCATTATTTATATTTTTATAATTTTTAAATATTATTTATAACATATGTACATAATTGGAATAAAATAAAATCATCAAAAATAAATCGAAATAAATATGTATATAAAAATACAAGGATGAATTATACATACTAATACCTACAAAATAACTATACATATTTAATTAAGTGTACATACAATGTCAGAAAAATAAAAATATATTTATGTATATTTAAACTAGTTATAATTATATAAATTATGTATATAAAATATTAAAATCTAAAATACAAAATAAAAATAAAATGCATATTATATAGGTAAATATACTTATAAATACGCTTGTAAAAAGAAAACTATAATAGATTAACATGTAAAATAAATAAAAATCATCATAAAATACTACATAAAATTATAAACATTTTTCATGTTTTAATCTAAAATTAATAAAATCATTTCTTATTTTATTTTTAATTAATAAGGATTTTAAGGATGTTTTGTTGTGTAGCCTACGAACGTGGACCAATAAGAGGGTGGTCTGAGTTGACCTCAGTCAACTCCCTGCTACCCCCTAGGTCTGCGTTGGGTAGGCCTATACCCTTGACTTCCTGGAATTACCCCCATTGATTATTTCATTATTTTTTATTGATTCCTTCTGAGAACTTCCTCGATCATGGCTCTATCATGCATAGATCTCATCTCGATCTGAGGAGCTCTGTATCGAACACTGTTCCTCGGCCAAATCCCACATGTACATAAGCCATTGTCGGACTTCGATTTGATTATGATCCCTTTCCCTGGTCTGAACCCTACAAATCCTTGCGCCTTGAGTTAAGGGAGGTGACAGCTCTCCTCTTGGCCAGTCTACAGCATGTAAGCACGAGACAAGGTCGATCCACCACCGCCGACACTCCGCTCCCATGTGGTCCACCCGACTCCTTGCTCCGGCAAGTTGAGCCATAGGTAGAGGTAATCTAGGTAGCTTTTCATTCCTGCTTTTATTTCTTGCATTTATTTTGCATGTTTAATCTGACTATTTTGATATCAACATTGGTTTACATCAAGGTTCAGCTTTGAGTCCATTTCTTTTTACTTTGATTATGGACAAGTTGACAAGTCACATTCAGGATGAGTTACCTTGGTGTATGTTATTTGCTGATGATATTGTGTTGATTGACGAGACTAGAGATGGAGTAAATAAGAAGCTTGAGGTTTGGAGACATGCATTGGAGACTAAAGGTTTTCGTATAAGTAGGGCTAAGACGGAATATATGGAATGCACCTTTGATGGAAGCAATGGTGAAGGAATCGAGGTGAAGATTGGTGACGATAACATTCAGAAGAGAGATTCTTTTAGATATCTGGGATCTATTTTGCAACATGATGGGGAAATTGATGGAGATGTTGCTAATAGAATAAATGCAGGCTGGCTAAAGTGGAGAGGAGCATCCGCTGTTCTCTGTGATAAGAAAATTCCTTTAAAAATTAAAGGAAAGTTTTACAAAGCAGCCGTGAGACCTGCTATGCTTTATGGTTCTGAATGTTGGCCTGTGAACCATAAACATGTGCAGAGAATGGCTGTAGCAGAAATGAAAATGCTAAGATGGATGTGTGGACATACACGTAAAGATCGGATTCGGAATGATGCAATCAGAAAGAAGGTTGGTGTAGCTCCGATCAAGGATAAGATGCGAGAAAACCGCTTAAGATGGTTTGGTCATTTGCAAAGAAGGTCAACTGATGCACCGGTTAGGAGATGCGAGTGTTGGGATGTTGAGCCAACTAAGAGAGGGCGAGGACGGCCCAAGAAGTGTTGGAAAGAGACTATACGAAGGGATCTTAGTTTTTTGGATATAAGTCCGAGATTGACCCAAGATAGATCTGAATGGAGGCGAAGAATCCATGTAGCCGACCCTACTTAATTGTGGGAAAAGGCTCTGTTGTTGTTGTTGTGATTTTGCATGTTTAATCATTGTTGTAGCTTAGATTTTCATCCTCGTCGTTCGCCAGAGCTTAACTCCATCATCACCTTTATTTTTAATTTATAAACTTTCATCTGCAATGTATTTATTTGTGTAATATTTGTAGTTAAACCACTGGAATTTTATAAGTGAGTATGGGTCCTTCACCACGTCACGTCACGTGCTACACGTGAGGGGACTGGGCTTTTCTCATAGGAACCTTTTGACTTCCCATATTTTATTTTAGTCCATTAAATTCCAGACACAGTGTAATACTTTCTGAACATTTTGCAAACAAGACATGCCGCTTTTTGTTATTTGCACTTATACCCATGTCAGTGCATGATTACTTAAATATTCTGGGCACTTTGTATGTTTAGCCCTAGAGTCCTTTAGGGGGTTCTTGAAACATGAAATACTTTTTGAAAATTGCATTTAGGTCCTTACCAAGCAATTTATTTTTGTTTTCTTTATTTGCATTATTAAAAATATCAAATTACATCTAAAAGTTCTGGGATAATTATCTTGAGTGTCTCACCTTATTATAAATCACATATATTTTTCATGGGACATTTAATTTAATTTTTCTATTTTAAAAAAAATAAAAACCTTACCTTTTGTTACCGTCTGCATTAAAAAATATATAAAAATTCTTAAACCATTGAAAAATTACAAAAAATATATATATGTGGTCTATTATTTTATTTTGTAACTGCGGACTAAAAATTATTAAAAATAACAAAAAAATATTGAAAATTAAAAAGTTCCAAAATCATTAAAAAAATTCTCAAAAACCTTTTAAAAATATAAAAATATTTACTTCTAACTCTAAATTTTATTTATATGATATATTATATATAAAAAAATAGTTTTGGAAACTTTTGAGACTTTTAGCTATTTTAAAATTCTAAAACAATTCGATCTATTAATATAAGTCACTTTTCGACTTTTTTATTCAATTAAAAATCCAAAAAAATAGTAAAAAATATAAGAAAAATACCAAAAACAAGAGAAAAAACTAAAAAGATAAAAATATCTTATTTCCTTATATTTAGTATTTATAGCTATCTATAAATATAAAAACCAATGATATCTACTTATATTATTATTTATAATTATTATAATGAATAAAAATCAAATAAATATTTTTATTACCCCAAAAAAATAAAAAAGAATTGTACCTTAGGGTATTTTCCTAATTTTGTTTCATAATAAATTTTCATTGTTTATATTATCTATATATATTATATATAATTATATTACAACTAAAAAAGAAAAATGAAATTAAAAATCAGAAAAAATATAAAATATAAAATTAAAAACAAATAAAAAATATAAAAAGAAAATTTCAAAATATATATACTTAATTTAAAACCCACACAAAAAATACAATAAAAAGATACTATAAGGACAACTTTGGAATCAATTTTCCCAATCTATCTTGTGTGCTCCATGTGTTCAACCTCTACAATACTTGCACCTATATACATCTTTTATAGAATTATAATAAATTTTAACTCAGCATTTTTGCTTCACATTGCTTGATTTATTTTGTGGATAAATTGTTGTTTGAATCGCCTCTAGTGAGTAGTTGCCACGACGACAATGTCTTCGACCTGTGATGATATATTAGACCCCTGCTAAGCGCGTTTCAACAAATGGTGTCGTTGCCGGAGAGCAACAACGCATAGATTGATTTTGTGTTCCTCTTGTCTATTTTTCATTTATTTGTTTCTCATTTTATTGAGTTATTTTTGAATTGTCTAACCATCTTCCTTGTTTGATTTTGTTGCGAGGGACCGTGGATCAAGGGAGGCTATCCTAGGAGGCATACTCACGCACGTGAAGCAAAGTCAGCTTTTCAAAACAAGCTGACAAGAGAGAGCAACATAAGACTACTTGAAGATTTTTGAAGGCAGGGTCACTTTGTAGCTTATTTTTATTTTTATTTTTGCATTTGTTCTTATTTGCATTGCTTTTCCGCCTCTCTCCCTCTGATTTTGATCACCTGGGGTTCTACAGGAATTAAAACTACGTTAGGACACGTGCATGAAAAATATCCAAAAAAGTGATAATCAAAATAGAATCAGGACTGCTAATTCTATTTGACCATAAAATCAAACGTAATTGGATTCATTGAAGTGGGAAGAGCAACTCTCTCATTGTCTGCAGGTTGGATTCTAACTGAGCAAGGCACGTACACATTAAGGACTAGAGCTCCCATCCCTGGACTTGTGCCCAAGCGCTTGGGTCGACTCTTGGGTCCGGTTGCTTGCTGCAAGCACTTGCCTCCGACCATAGACGAGGTGGTTCCGGAATTCTAGTAGGTGTGCTCCGCCCACTAGGATACAACCACTCTAAGAGACTATCCCTGTGAGCTTGAATAACTTTTTAAAAATCATACCTCTAATTTTGAAAAGATAATATTATACCTCTAATTTTGAAAAGACCAGGGTTCAAATCCCACTCTTGCAGGGGTTGCGTTAGGTAGTCGACGGCCAGCGAATCTTTCAACATGGATTTGAGCAAGAATCCATGTAGCCGACCCTACTTATAGCGGGAGAAGGCTTAGCACTTTTTAATTGATTGATCTCTTCGGTCCTTACTGTGTCGAGTGGGTGCATTGGAGTTTGCATGGTGTTTGATTGCCGATTGTGAATCCGAATGTGTTCATCCTTATCTCAACTTAGCAGTCTTCGATTTCTTTTCTTCATTTCTTCTTTTTATTTCTTGAGTTTGCATAGTGACTATGGGTCATCCTTATCTTCATCAGTCGGATCTTGCGGCTACTTTCCAGTGACTTCCACCTATATCACCCTCATGTCTGCATTCATGGTCCAGCTCAAGATGACTCTCTTCTTGAGCCACAATTTTGCCTTGTCTAGTTCAACCTCAACCCTCGTGCAGTTGGAGTCTTATCCAGGCTATTGTCTCGTATGTCTTCCCTGCCCTCCTCGTCTCCCCCAGTGTCGTCTTCTAGTACTCTTAGGCATGTTGTGCAAATTGATGAAGCCCGCATTGACAAAAGAGATGTTATTATTGAGCCGAGCAGGTTAGAGTTTGGAATGAGTATGCTTCCCTTTGTGGATTCTAGATTGTGTGATGCCATTATTGAGGTTTTTGTGGTTACACACCAGGTTGAGGATTTGATCTCTGAGGCAATACAAATTTTGGAGGATGATACCGATGTTGTGTGTTTCCAGTTTCCTATACCGACCATTGAGTCGGTTCCGCACGTCATGTTTCAGGAGCATGTTGTACCATCTCTATCGGTACCTCAGGAGACGGAGTCGGAACCCACATTGTTGATCCCTCTTACCAGCCGATCTATTTCCCTCTTCCTAACGGTCCTATCCCCATAGAGCACATTCCTGACCTTGATCGATACCATGATCCATTCCAGCAGATATTATTTGGTGAGGACTACCATTTTCACATGCCCATTCTTAGTAGACTCCCATCCACTGTACATCCTCCCGATCGATGAGTGTGATCATTCCTTCGAGGATGAGAGTTTGGATGCCAGCATGACCTCGCTTTCCATGGATCAACTTGCATTATGCCCCGAGGGTTTTCTGCGGGTGGATGCAACACATTCTAGGCATTCGGTCTCACCTTTTGATTGTGCAGCCAGTCTGTCGACTGTTGAGGCCGAGTCATCTAAGATTTCTAACTTTTTTGAATCTTCTCTCCTCGATGACCCTCGCGAGGATGAGCCATATTTTGTGGCATTCGATGTTTCTCCTAATCTTTCGACCATATGCCCATCGAATGCCTATTTGCTTAGAGGGTCTCTTGATCCTTACTTTTTGCATCTTTATGAGACTATGATTGACGTGGAGGATTCTATCACGGATCCCACTTTCTCCATGTTTGACTTCATTGGCTTTGATCACTCATTCCATTCCTACAAGCCAATGATTTCTTCTGAACCATCGGACCATGGTTTAGTGTTTGACTCTCTTCTCCCGTTGGTATACACCCACTTGATTGCATATTCGGGTGTCCTTTTTGATTTCCTCGTTGTTCTCTTTGTGAGATGACGAGAAGAGTACGGCACTCGTCTGACAGATGTCGTCTAGAACCTTGATACAGCTTTATCCTAATATTTGCACCCAGCTAGCGGTGCAAAAACCTAGCGCTCGTTGAGAGGCACCTCAATAAATCCTCACCTCTTGTATATATGTGTTTCGTCCTTTATTCCTTCTCTATTCCGTGTGTCCTACACCTCAGATTTGCCATCAAATATGTGTGTATATACTTAGGGCGTACTTTGTCCTAAGTATAAGGGGTGTAGATCGAGTTGTTCTCTCTTCGTTCCGTTTCATCACTCATGTTGTTGCCTATACGTAGGAATATCTTACCCTAAGTATAGGGGGAGTGATGCGCGCATTCACCCAACGTATTTTTTTCTTCTTTCTTTTTATCAGTTTCTTGACCCCCTCAATTGTCTCCTCTCCTATTGATATTTATGTTTATACTTAGGGATAACTTACTCTAAGTATAGGAGGAGACAGCCCGAGTTGTGACCTATTCAGTCCCACCCTTGACCCTCCATGCCTTGTGTACAGTTTGTTATACTTAGGATTATGTCATCCTAAGTATAAGGGGCGGGCAACTTCTTATTCTTTCATTCATTTATTTGTCCGACTTTTCCAATACTCAGTCCGAGTTATGTCTTCCTTTTTCTTTCTGAACTATGAGGACATAGTTCAAGTTAAGTATAGGGGGGTAGTATATACTTCGTATATACTTTAGCCATAACTCGTACTTTGTATTTCAAAAATATGGCTAATTAAAAAACACAAAATAATTCTTAGGAAACAGTTGTAATAAATAAGTTAAAAATATTTTGCGAAAAAAAATTGAAAAAATAATTTTGAAAATGTTTGGAACACTTTTTGTAAAATATTTTCAAACTTTTGTAAAAATATTTTTGTTTGTAAAAAGTTTTTTACTTGTGTGAATAAAATGTTGTGAAAATCAATTCGCAAATGGTTTGAAAAATGGTTGCAAAAATATTTGAAAAATCTATGCATATTGTTTGAAAAAACTTTGCAAAATGATTTTCAAAGTTTGCAAATGTTTGCAAAACTAAAATCCATAAAATTTGTAAAACTTTTCAAAAATCCATAAAAAGTTCAAAACTAGAAAATTACATCAGAAAAATATTTTCCTTGCCATAGCATTTGCATTTTTCAGATTGATAATGACAATTGAACAAGTCTAAAAAATCCGAAGATTGGAGCGTGGTTGGACATTAATCCACTTAATCACAAGAACTTTATAGGAACTAGAATTGAGATGCTTCAAGTCTGCTAAACTTAATTCTTTGAGATCACGAGACTTGGTTCAGTATCGTCTTGACCGCCTAAGTAGAATATTTCGAAACACACGCACGACTCTTGTCGACAGTGACCTATCATGTACACATGCTGTAGAGAATGTTATGTAGTCGATGTATCATTTTCTCTATTTTTATTTTCCCGATAACCTCTTATGTAATTTACCCATAGGTCCTCTCTATATAAGAGAACCTAGGATTCTATGGAATAAACAGATTGTTCATTTCCACCAACATGGTATCAGAGCCAAAACCCTAACCCTAACCCTAAAACTCTACCACTGCCTCCTCTCTCTCTCCCTTTCTCGACGCCGCTGTCGCCGCCCCTCACCTTAGGGCGCCGCCGCCGCCACCCCGCCCCTTCTCCTGACGCCACCCCGCCCCTCCCCGCCGGGCTATCTCTCCGTCACCGATCTCCTCCACCGCCAACCTATCTCTACACTGCCAGCCTCTCCACTGTAGGAAGCCCTCCATTGCGGGCTCCTCCCCCAACGTCGGCGTCTCCTACTCCGTCGGCTTCTCTCTCTCCATGGATTTGAGTGAGTAACGTCTACATATGCACTCAAATCACGTCCAGTTAATGTAGACAATTCTATTTTGGTCTACGGATCCTAGTTCTTCGTCTCTGGCGTTATGTCTGACAACAAAGTAGATATGTCCTCCATCGACGCGTTCAAAGGTCCCGCACTAATAGTCAAGATGGATGGGACAAATTATGAGCTCTGGGCGATGCAGTTCATGAGCCTTATGAAGTCGAACGGTAAGAAGCACATTCTTACCGAGGAAGAACCGGCAGCGAAGACTAGGATCTATGCATCCTGGGAAGCAGATGATTCATATGCCAAAGTTTGACTCTCAGACACGTTGACGATGGAGATTGAAAATGATGTCCTCCATCAACCCACCGCTAAGGTGATGTCGGACATCCTGGCAGCCACTTATTCGCAGGTGTGAAATGAAACAAAGATGTTACAACTCCAGCATAACATATTCACCATGAAGCAGAATGGTCGGCCACTACATTCCTTCTATACATCCCTACGGGGATGTTTGAGAAACTTTACAGTACTATACCTCTCACGACTACCCCTGAGCAGCAGAAGACCTTCCGGAACGCTACCATGGTGGGGGTACTGCTAGCAGCACTTGATCCTGAGTATGAGGCAGCCAGATCTCATATACTTGACGATGCTACCATTCCTCCTATGGAGGAAGTTTACCGGAGGCTTAGCTGCATCTCTGTTCCTTCCAGCACTTCTACTCCACCACCTTCGACGATGGTTGTGTCGCGTGGGAGAGGTGGTCAGTCTTCCTTTCATGGGCGTGGACCTCGTGGCCGAGGAGGTCGTTTTCACCAACCATGCACTTTTTGTCATCGCACAGGTCACTCCAAGGATACATGCTATTCTAAGCATGGGTTTCCAGCATCGACGCGCGTAGCTGAGCATGTTACATCTCCATCGGAGGAGCTTGTGGCGCGATTGCGCGATATTATGCCTCAACCATCTACAGATTCTCCAGGAGGTTCTTCAGATATTGTTGCTTCAGCATATGCTAGTACTTCTGCCCCAGTACCTCAGGTAGTGCTTCTGCTTTTACATCCTGTCATGATCTCACATATTGGATTATGGACTTCGGCGCAACCCATCATCTCTGCTGCAACAGAGATAGACTTGAGTCATACAGAGACATTCCACATGGACGCTCAGTGCTCATAGCTGATGGGATTCATTCCCCCATCGTTGGACAGGAGGAGATTACCTTGTCATCGTCCATGCATTTACAGAATGTTCTACATGCTCCTGAGTTTTCCATGAATCTACTGTCTATTAGTCTAATTACGAAGGATTTGCACTGTCGCGCTATATTTGACCCATCTTCTCTTATTTTTCAGGACATACTAACAGGCAGGGTGATTGGTTGTGGCTCTGAGCAGAATGGTCTCTATCGTCTGATCTGGAATTCATATGTTGGCGTCTCTTCCTACTCAGCCGAATCAGTCTCTCCGTAAACCTGGCATCTACGCTTTGGTCACATCCCTCTTCAAAAGATGTGTCATCTCTTGCCTCAGATTTCTCCAAGTTCGTCGTTTCGATGTAAAGCCTGTCAGTTGGGAAAGCATCATCGAGCTAGCTTCCCTAGTCGTCAGTGTCAGAGCAGTAGCTTTCTTTTTGAATTATTTCATGTTGATATTTGGGGTCTGAGTCATGTTCCTGATCATCAGGGACACAGGTTCTATCTTGTAGTAGTTGATGACTTCTCTTGTGTATCGTGGGTATTTCTTTTAAAGAATAAATCTGAAGTAGGGGATGTTATTAGAAATCTTATCATTGAAGTGCAGAATGTTTTTCCTCTTCTGTCAAATATGTTCGTACGGATAATGTATAGGAATTCTGCACTCGCTCTCTCTCCCATTTCTTTTCGTCCAAAGGTATTATTCATCAAACCACTTGTGCTTATACATCTCAACAGAATGGAGTGGCAGAGCGAAAACATCATCATCTCCTTGATATTACTCGAACCCTGCTTATCCAGAGTTGTGCGCCTACCATCTTTTGGAGGGATGTTGTTCTTATGGCCTGCTACCTTGTCAATCGTATGTTGTCCTCTGTACTTGGTGAGAAAATTCCTCTTTCTGTTATTTTTCTAGAGAAAGAATTATTTTCTCTTACCACTCGTGTCTTTGGTGATGTTGCTTTTGTTCACCACTTGTCTCCTGGACTTGACAAACTCTCACCTAGAGCTATCAAGTGTGTCTTTGTGGGTTACTCTCGGACTCAGAAGGGTTACCATTGTTATGATCATGTAAACAGGAAATATTTTGTCAGTGCTGATGTTACATTTTTTGAGTCCGTTATGTACTTCTCCCCTGCAGGTGAAAGGTTGGCCTCTTCCACATCTAATGACGTCTATGTTCCTCCTCCTAGCCTGATTCCACCTTTGTCCATTTCTGTCCCGATCGTCACACCGTCATCTCCATCACCACCACAACCACCTATCCTGCCATTACCTAAATTCTATACACGTCGGCCAGGTCCTGCTCAGGCGGCATGTCAATCATATATCACGCCTCAGGTATGTTCGGATGCTATTACTAACGATGGTTGGATAGTGTGTCTGTGCAGGATTCTTCTTTGCAGGAGTGTGCACCATCGAGTACAGTGGATGATGATCTTGATGTCCCTATTGCTATTCGGAAGCATAAACGGACTTACGTGTCTTATCCCCTTGCTTCCCAGGTTTCCTTTCACCGTCTCACAGGAGACTTCCAGAGATTTATTGTGGCTTTGTCTTCCGTGGAGATACCACGGAATTATCAGTATGCTATGAAAATTGACTACCGGTGGTTGGCTATGGAAGAAGAAATGACTGCTTTACAGTCCCGGGGTACATGGAGCTTGGTTACCACTACATCTGGTGCATCTATTGTTAGCTGCAAATGGGTATTCACAGTGAAGTCCCACGCAGATGGAAGCCTTGACCGGTACAAGGCACGGCTAGTGGCGACAGGCTTCACTCAAACATTTGGTGTGGACTATTTGGATACATTCTCTCCAGTGGCTCGTCACTCTACTCTTCGCATTCTTCTATTTATTGTTGTGGTACGTGACTGGTCCATATTTCAACTTGATGTCAAGAATACATTCTTGTATGGCGATCTGCAGGAAAAAGTCTACATGCACCAGCCACCGGGGTTTGCTACTGAGGGGGAGAATCATATGGTGTGTCAACTTCACAAGGTGATATATGGCCTTAAACAGAGCACAAGGGCATGGTTCCAGAAGCTTTCCCACCTAATTGAACGACAGGGATTCAAAAAATCAAATGTGGATCACTCGGTGTTCATTCAGAAGACTTCTAGAGGTACGCTTGTCATCATGGTATATGTTGATGATATTCTGGTTACAGGAGATGATGCTCAGGGGGTAGAGATGGCAAAAGCATTTTTGGGTCGTCAGTTTGTCACGAAGGATCTTGGTACCCTACGATATTTTCTAGGGCTGGAGTTCGCCAGAAATGCACAGGGTCTGGTGATGACCCAAAGGAAATATATTACAGATTTGCTGGTTGAAACGGGCATGGTTGGATGTAGACCATCGAGCACTCCTATGGATCCAAGTATGATATTATATGACAATAATACTGAAGAGGTGGACAGGAGAAGATATAGAGAGATGGTGGATAAGCTTCTTTACATCGCTATAACTCGACCTGATATTGCTTTTGCAGTAAGTTGAGTGAGCCAATTCATGGAGCAACCAAGACAGGTACATATGGATGCTATATACATGATACTAAGGTATCTAAGGTCTTCTCCAGGCTCAGGATTGCTGTTTAGAAAGGACACAGATTTATCTATTTCGGCTTGTGCAGATGCAGACTATGCAGGATGTCCTAAGGATCGTAAGTCTACTTCAGGCTTTGCAGTTTTTGTGGGTAGCTCTCTGGTTTCTTGGAAAAGTAAGAAACAAACAGTTGTGGCTAGATCTAGTGCTGAATCTGAATATAGGGCCATGGCACAAGCAAGCACGGAGATGATGTGGGTTCGAGCTGTACTAGAAGACTTGCATATAGATGTACCTCTACCCATGCAGCTACAGTGTGACAATCAAGATACTTTGTTCATTGCCAATAATCCAACATTTCACGAAAGAACAAAACATAATGAGGTAGACTGCCACTACACTAGAGATATGATCCAGAAGGGCTTGATTTCTACTTCACATGTTAGTCCAGAGGAGCAGACTGCCAACATTTTCACCAAGCCATTGCTCAGAGGATCTTTCCAGAGATGTTCTTCCAAGCTGAGCATGATTGATATCTATGCCCCATCTTGAGGGGGAGTGTAGAGAATGTTGTGTAGTTGGTGTATTATTTTCTCTATTTTTATTTTCCCGGTAACCTCTTATGTAATTTACCCATGGGTCCTCTCTATAAGAGAGCCTAGGGTTCTATGGAATAAACAAATTGCTCATTTCCACCAACACATGCACCTTGCACTTTGCGCACCTCAGTTGAAGTAGTTGCGGGATGGATTTGCCGACATGAGACACAAGCCAATGGAAACATCAGAAGTCATACATCCGTGGCCAATGTACCCCAACCCGATCCAGTAGCGAAGAGGTCTAAAGACAGAAGTATGTGGGTTGTAATAATGCTTCAAAAGAGGGATAGTCTATTGGGTCAAAAGGAAAATATCCTTACATAAATGCTGATGTATATAGTATTAAAAAATGCATATTAAAAAACTCCAAAAAAAGAGACGGACAGAAATCAAAGGAAAATCAATTCATGTTGGAGTATGTATGTACATATAATCAATAAGCAAGCTCGAGCTTCAAAGTCAAATACATGTGAGTCTGCAGCTGGATGACTTGGCTACACTGGTCAAGCATCTCGAGATAGGTAGTTACACTGGCTACCATCCATTCTCTTCTCCACCTCCGCTTCTTGAGTCGGTTGTACTTGAACTTAGAACAGAATAGCCCGCTTCTCGAGGAAAGAGTTGTTGGATTGGAGAATTAGAGTCACCATGTTGGAGAAGACTGACTTTTACCGTCTCAGCCAAGAGAAGCTACATATCACCAGCATTGTATAAGGTAGACTCAAAGCCAAAAGGGACTACATATGACAGACTTGTTCTGATCTAGTTTTTTAGGAAACTTGGGCAGAGTCTTGTGGGTCTTAGAGGTTGTTGTGTTTTAAATTCGTTTTCCGCTAAGGTTCCGACCAAACTTAACTTCCACGGTTCCGACTGAGCTCTGAACTTTGATTTTATGAAGACAAGTTTGAAAGTTAAAATCAATCCAAGTTCTTTCTTTTCCTTTTCTTTATTTTCTTTTCTTCATTTATATGAATAAGTGTTTGTTGGGACTAGCAAAGGCAAGTATATGGGTAATAAATCTCCATTTCATCACCTTTATTAATTCATTTTTGGCCTTTCAACCCAAGCTAAATGCATGTAAATATCAGCATTTTGCATAAAATAACACATATTATTTATTGTGTAAATATTGTTAAAATAATGTATTTAAAGCCAAAATAAAGGAATAAAGAAAAGAAAAATAAAAGAAATGAAATACCAAAGGTATTGAATGACCCTAAACCCCGAGACCTAAGCATCATAATGACTGGATTGACAAAGAATAAAGTAGGAGAAAATAAGGGCCAATAAATATAAGAAACCCCAATTCCTAATTCATTAAAAAGCCTAATTTGAGACCTATTTTATTCTTTATTATTTATACCTTAGATCAATAAACTTTGTACATGAATGGAAGTTGTAAAAATATTTAAAAAATAAAAAATTTATTTCAAACAAAAATAATGCATATTGTGCTTTCTACACTCAGAATAAAAATCCAAAATCCCAACTTCACATACATGTATCTCCTCCATATGAACTCAAAATTCATCAAAATGATCTTTAATTGTATATAACTTTCAATTATATATTTAATGAAGATGGTTTCATTTAATTTGGAGTTAAGATGCAAAAGCTAGGTTTTATACCCTTATTGTATATTATACCGGAATAAAATAATCATTTTATTTATTCTTTATATTTTTCATTATTTTATATTTTTATAATTTTGTAAATATTATTTATAACATATGTACATAATTAGAATAAAATAAACTATTAAAAATAAATTCAAATATATATGTATACAAAAATACGTAGATGAATTATACATATTTATACCTGCAAAATAACTATACATATTTAATTAAGTGTACATACAACTTTAGAAAAATAAAATAAAAATTTATTGATGTATATTTAAATTAGTTAGAATTATATAAATTATGTTATAAAATAATAAAATCTAAAATACAAAATAAAATAAAATACATATTATATATGTAAATACACCTATAAATACGCTTGTAAAAAGCAACCTGTAATAAATTAACTTGTAAAAATAAATAAAAATCACCATGAAATACTACATAAAATTATAAACATTTTTCATGCTTTAACCTAAAATTAATAAAATCATTTCTTATTTTATTTTTTATTAATAAGGGTTTTTTAGGTTGTTTTGTCCTGTAGCCTGCTGTAACACCCCCAACTCCTGTGGTACGGGAATACCGTGCGATAGCGGTATCGCACGGCCGTGTTGTTCGGTGGCGACACTATGAAGTTCTGGAGGACTTCACCTTAGCTTACGGACGGCTAAGGATGGGGTTTACCGCATGACTGCGGGTTCCCCTTGGCACAATACAAGTGTTCGGCGGCACTTGATGGAGCTTGAGCTGCAACATCCACGTAGGAGCGTGGGGCCCACTAATGATGTGGCGTGATGACATGGCGTGCTGAGGAGGCAGACGACATGGCATGCTGATGGAGCGGGTGACGTGGCGTCGGTTGCAGAAGACGAAGGGATTGCACGGAAGATGAAGAGTCAAGCGCACGAAGAGTCATCTAGGAAGACAAAGGGTCTCCATAGAAGACTAAGAGTCCTTGCATTCATTGTACATGTAATAATGGTGTCCCTTCGTATACCCCCAGCTTGTCTATATAAGGAGGGGTAGAGCTCATTTGTAGATATCACACTCAGAGTGAGTCTCTTGCAATACAAAGAGGGTTTAGTGCCAATAGCTCTTGTGTCCTTGTGCTAGTGCTTGTGTTCGAGTATTCTAGCGGCGTGGTTACTTAGCGTGCTGGTGTACGTCTACACGCATCGGGGAAGGCTGGTTAGCTTGCGAGAAGCTAACGCCGCACAGGTTAGTCTCAAAAATTAGAGTTTGAGATTTACCCCCGTGACAGCCAACGTGGACCAATGGGAGGGCGGTCTGAGTTGACCTCGATCAATTCCCCGCTCCCCCTATGTTTGCTTTGGGCAAGCGTATACCCTTGACTTCCTCGAATTACCCACATTGATTCTTTCATCATTTTTGATTGATTCCTTCTGAGAACTTCTTCCTCGATCACCGCTCTATCACGCGTAGATCTCAACTCAATCTGAGGAGCTATGTATCGAGCATTGTTCACCAGCCAAATCTCGCATGTACATTTCCATCGGCGGACTTCTATTTTATTTTGATCCATTTCCCTAGTCTGAACCCCTCATATCCTTGAGTGTTGAGTTAAAGGAGGTGACAACTCTCTTTTTGGCCGATCTGCAGCGTGTTGTAGGCACGGGAGGAGGTTAATCCACCATCGTTGATGCTCTGCTCCGACGTGGTCAACCCGGCTCCTTGCTCCAGGAAGTTGAACCATAGGTAGAGGTAATCTCGGTAGCTTTTCATTCTTGTTTTTACTTGCATTTATTTTGCATGTTTAATCACTGTTGCAGCTTAGATTTGCATTCACGTAGTTCGTTGGAGCTAAACTCCAGCCACTTGTTTTGTTGTCTGCACACCATAATCCGACACGCGACCACCTCCATCAGCTTCCCCTTCTATTTCTCCACTCACCTGACCACTTAGCCACCTTTGATTCTCTTTGGATCAAAGGATCGAGGTTCCCCCACCGTCGCTCGTCGGACCTCTCCGCGCCTTCCATATCCGACACTGAATCCACCAAAATAAAGTCCGCTTTTTCTTTGTGGTGCTTTTGCGCATATTTGCAGGGTTGAAGACTCCATCTGAGGGGTGTCTCCGGCAAAAACAGACCTCCAAGTACATCGAAGCTCTGGGGCTCCATCGATGAGCTCTAGAGATGCATCGATGACTATGGATTGGAAGCTCGTCAGGGCATATTTAATTGTAAAGGTTTCTCGAACCAGTAGATCACATAAATAAATATATGCATCATGACCAGATCATCTTCAGTGTCGGTTAATAGCGGACTACGATGGTGGCTTCTTTCTGGCATAGAGGGTGATCAAGCAAGGGTGTCCACTTACACCACTCATGTTTGTCGTGGTGGTTGTTGCACTATCTTATATGGCCAATCTGACTGCTCATGGAGGTCTCTTCAAGGGGTTCTTTTGAGATGACATTTCCATCCCCATTTTTTAGTATGCAAATGACACTTTTTTTCATCGAGGGTGGGAATAGTGAATGGCAAGGGAATCAAGACATTGTTGGACATTTTCGAGGATATCTCTGATATATCAGTCAATGTAATGAAGTCAGTTGTTGTTTCTTTTGGTATGATGTCTGATATGGTGGGGGTGAAAGCATCCTAAGGATGTTGAGGGTGAGTTGTCGATTACATATTTGGGCATACCATTGGTTTGTGGAAGACTGAAGCAAACGGATTGGTTACCTTTGATCGAGAAGCTTAAGAAGATCACAAGATGGAAGGCCTCTTGACTTTCCATAGGAGGTTGCTTTGTACTCTTATGAAGGTCGTACTCTCGGCGATACCGTTCTTATCTATAAACCTACTACCCAAGGGGATCCAAAAGCATCTTCAGTCTGTAATGTGTTATTTTTTGTCTTTATCCAGGGAGTCCCCATGCATCTCCTGTGTGGAGCATAAGGCGATGACTCAACCTGTTAGAAAGGGTGAATTGGGGGTGCTTAGCCAAAAGATGATAAATAAGACACAGTAGCAAAGTGGATTGTGCAGGTTTGGGGCGAAGAAACATATCTGCTTAAGAGGACACTTTGTTATATTTATGGGAGCTCTTCCAACTTCTTTGAATGGCCTGGGGTTGTTCCTATGCCTCCTATGTTTTGAAAGGGCAAATGGCTTGTGCAACTTGAGATAGCCCCACTGCTAAGACTGATATTAAGAGACTACAAAGGCTTTTCCTTTCGAACAAATGAGTAGACTGAGGATGGAGCCTTCTATAACATATTCATGTGTCGTTTTTCTCTAGCTGTCAATAAGTCATTCTGTGTTTCAAACGCCAAATCGAATGGGGCATAAACCCCTATTTCCCGTGCAAAGTGTCAAGTCAAAGGGTGGATGATTTTTGCATATGAGCAGTTACCTAGCAGTGGTTTTTAGGCCTTATGATAGAAAGTGCTCATATTGTCCGATAAGCGCTTCTCTAGTAAAGAACGCTTATAAGATCGTACCTGTGCAAATGGTTATTCCCGTGGTTTGAAAAATCATGTGTCAGTGAAGGTCTTTCTTCGGCTTTTCAGTGCTGGAGATATTGAGCACACAAAGGGCTGGAAGTTTTCAAGGGTGAGTGGTGTTTTTCCGCAATGTGAAGGGAATGTTGAAGATGCCAACCACGAATTCTTTGAATTTATGGAGTCTAAGCATGCATGGGATACTGTAATAATTGCAGGGGGTAAGAAATGATAGTGAAGCCTTTTTAAGACTCTATTAGCATTAATAATTGCAAGAACTCGTAGAAAGATATAACAAATGTTGTTTTCTTGCCCAAGGTAATCTGGCTAGGAAGAAACATCAATAATTGGAAGAACTCGGAGAAAGACATGACAAATGTTGCTTTCTTAATCAGGGTAATTTGGCTACCAAGAAATAGCCTTATTTTTAGGCAAGAAAATTTTTACATGGAATGATTCCAAAAAAAACTCCTCCCTACAGAAACCACAACAAGGCCTCTTGTAATTCCAAACCCATAACATCTCTCGATCAACTACCCTGATCGAATTGCAGACCTAGGTTCGAGATATCAATATCACATCAATCAACCGAAAAGGGATATATCGAGGATATATCGTGATATTATCGACGATGTCAATGGAAATCTCACAAATAGCGCAAAAAATCGTTTTTCAATCATCATAATTCTTAAAATAATAAATAACATATAAATACACATTTATATGCAAGAATGGGTTTTTAGCATATTAATACACATTATATCGCACATAGCTTTGTTGCTAATATTGATTTTTAATTTCTAAGTAACTGGGTATGGGGGTGTTCCAGCGGAGGGTGATGTGGTGGTGAATTGCCTTTTGTTCGAACCTTTATCATCGTTGGGGAGGTCGGAAGCGGCACGCTTCTTTCCTAGCATAGGGGCACGTTACTCGTGTGCTTTGTTTGCGACGATGGATTCAACCTAAGGTGGAGAGAGAATTGGGATATGATCATTTCTGGCATAATACTGAGATGGTGGTCGAGGATGATTAGTTGGTGGAGGAGGCGCTGACCCTAGAGATTGTAGTAAAGGTGCCTGCCTTGGGTAGGATGTCGATAGGTTTGAGGGGATCCCTCCCGATCTACGAAGAGGAAGCAGTTTTGGGAAATGGAATTGCACTTTTGTATTTGACCACTTGGAGGGAGGAAATGGATTTGCACATTTGTATTTGGTTGTTTGGAGGGTGATAGCCCCACTCGAGTTGCTTGCACCTATCTATTTTTTATGCTTGATTGTCATAGAGCCTTAATCGTTTGCCTTAGGGTTTGTGGGATGAGCTTTTATGGACTCGAACTCGGGTTTTGGAGGGGCACGCATCTCTCTTAGTCTCTTTGCAAAGGGGCAAACTACTCGTTTGGGTTGGATGATGGATTCGACCCCGAATGGAGAATGGGGAGGGAGGCTATGCTCCTTCAGGGAACCACTACTGGTAGGTGTGGTTCTAAACAAGATGGGGGACCAACCCAAGTTATACAAAATCGTGCAGAAACCATCGAAGGACAGAAAGTGTGTTCCTGAGACAACACTAATATGTGGAAGAGGGTAGGAGAGGGCCGGAAGCTGATGGATTCTATGGTATAGAAGCAGAGAACTTGATAGAGAACTACACGAACATGATGTTTCTTAACCCAAGGATGAAGCAAAGGTGATAGGAGGGAATTGGAAGATCTAATGGGGGCCTTCTTTGTATGTAAATGAAATGCTTTATCTGGAGTGTCTACAGTCTCCGTAATCAGGAAAGAGAATATGGTGGTTTTGAGATACTAACAGAGTGAGGGTGGATATCATGATGTTAAAGATTAGATAAGATTACGATGCAGGGACCTGAAGAAGCCTTGAAGGTTCATGTTGAGTGATTTCGAGGCGGTTGAGGCTATCAAGAGGTCGGGAGAGATTTTGTTGAAGTGGAATGGTGATGTCTTCGCGAGAGAGGTGATTCTCAAGAGGATGCAGGTCAGCCATTGGTTCATTATAGATGGTCAAACGATTAGATGTCGAAGATTTCTTCAATCTATGGCAGGTTTTGAAACATTGCGATAGCGTTGATATATTGGGTATAGATAGGGAAATGGCTTCAATTTTTGACATATATACATTTTCCAAGCTATCAATCAATATCTCACGAGATATCAGTGTATCGACCTATTTGATCGAAATTGAGGTTTGCAATGTAACTTCCATCGACACACTTGATTGTAAAATAGAGGTGCAACTATAAATTTTGAAGTAGTATTATCATCATAATCACTAAAAACGTGTTGATATGTAGTAGCAATGTGTAGCCTAGAGTCAGAACTGGAGTATGATCTGGCAAAGGCCATGATAACAAACTCTTCAACAAAGTTGCAAAGGTTCGTAGTCGGTATTCAATTGGTCGGGTCACTAAGAATTAATTGGTAGTCGGACGACCAATTGGATTTAGTCAATCTTTCGTCAATTTTGAATTTATTTTTTTATAATTAAAAATAGACAAAATCAATTTTTTATACATATATTCTTAAAGGTTTGCATAGATTTAGACATTTTAAATATTATAAAACATTAGTGATGAAACAAAAGAAGCAACTGAAATAAAAGAATAAAAAAGAAGAATAATATAAGTTAGTAATTAACACATAAACCCTAGAGCATGAACCCAAACCCTATGTCTTATGTTAGATCCTAAACATAAATGAATCCCGATTGTTGCTTATACCCCAAACCACATACTCCCACTTTGCATTAAATGAGAAGCAAAAATCATAAACAACAATACAACATGACATAAAACGAAACTAAATACACTAATTACTATCAATGAATACTAGTTAGTAGTTACTAACTCACATGACATACAAATGAATAGCAAAAAAACCTAAAAAATTAAAATCCTAACCCTAGCTTCGAACTAGAGGAGAGGAGGTGTGGGAGACCATGGAGAGCAACCAGTGCCACCGCGGTGAAGACGGAGCACGACAGAGCTTCCGATGGTGAGGAGGAGCGGTCGGCAGTGTCACAAGATGGCATCGAGAAGCAGGCGGGAGAGGGTTAATCGATTGGGTATCGAGAGGTCGAGAGGAGGAAAGGAGCTTATCGGTTGCTGGTAGGCATTATCTCCATAATCGAGTTTAGTTAAACGGGTTGGTTGTTCAAGAAAAAGAAAGCCGACCAACTAGTCGGTCGACTAACTTGCCCAGTTAGTCGGGTAGGCTGACTATTGGCTGAGTCAGGCTAGTCGAATCGCCACCATGCCCGACTCGACTAATCGAGCGACTGATCGGACTGGTTTTAAGCTTGCTCATCAAGAATGAGGTGAAACATGCAACAACTACTAAACAAAACATATATATCAAAATAAAGAAAGGGTAAAAAATATAAAACTCTTCAATAAAAAATTGAATTTAACTTTTGAAGCTTGTTTCTACCGAAATTGGTTTAGATTTAGACTTAAAATTTCAGAACTAACTAAAGAATTTTCTTCAACAATATGAAGTTCGCTAGAAACTCAACACATTGACGTAGAAACGGTTGAAAAATCACTGATACAGATAAATTTCAATGAAAGCAAAGAGTATATTCCCTTATTTTGCCATTTCGCTAAAATGACATGCAATTTCTATGAAATTTCACTGGCATTACATCAAAAACTTGGAAAAAGAAATTAAAGTAGTGTTTTGATTTAAAATTTTCAATGACATGAAGAAATGGAAATATCTGAGAAATTTGGCCCAATTTTGCTGAAAGTTGAAGCAATGGCCTCGACAGTTGCATCCTTAACATGAGATCTCATGTATTTAGAAAAAGGAATGATAATCAAATGTGACTTCTAATCATTTGCAGGGTGTTTAGAAACCATGAGCAATATTTTATGCAATCATTTGCTTAGCACCACTATATTTTATTGGGGAAAAATAAATTTTATTATTTTAACACATTTTTGACAATTGGACATGTTCTCCATCACAACCCTCAAGGATGAGGGTCATGGGTGGATTTCACCCTGTTCTTCAATTAAAAAACAAAATACTGCAACAGATTGAAACTATCAGCATAACTAGTGAAACAACCAAATGTAGCATAATTCCCCATGCCAGTAAAATTTCAAACAGTTGATAATCTACAAGTGGAGGGCCTAGACCAATCCTGTGTGTGTCAATTTTGAGGATTAGTCTTTACCTACTTAAAGTGGGAGAAGGCTTCGCCATTTATTTAGCCGCTACCTAGTGAAAGAAACATCTAACACAGTCTTGCTGTCAGGTATGTCGCCAAGAATGCCAAAGAGTCAAATGTTACATGACCTAGAATTTATGTGAAATTCACTTTGGCTATTTGTTCAGATGTTTGGTCAGTGAAATAGGTATAAAGGTCACTGCCTCCCTTCACTCTGAACAATTTGGTAGAATAGAATGTACGGAGTTACTTATGGCGCTCTCAGATTTCATATCAATTCAAGACAAGTACCATGCCCTAATAAGATGCATGACAGGAAAATTTGGTAAGCAAAGATAAATTAGACATCATGCTGACCATCCATTGAATTATCTTTTAAATTAAAAATATATGCATATTGACCTTCCGAAAGATTCCTATATGTCCAATACAATCATACAAATGCAAACAAACTACCTGCAAATGATACAAAATCTCGTGATTCAGTGGAAGCTTTCCGTCAATAACAAGATCCAAGTAACCACGGATTTCTCTTAGCCGGGCATCCAAACCTTTCAAAGCAGCAAGCTTGCTAGTAACCTACGGAAAGAAAAGGACAACCTAATCCATATAATCTGAATTCTAGATCTATGAGATAAATTAACAGAAAAAAATGTACACCTCGGTCGCAAGAGTGCTAATTGTTGTGTCTTTTACATCTCTAAGCAGGTGTTCCACTCCTAAAGCAGAAAAACAAACAGTTCATTAATTTCTTAACCGGACATTTGGCATCGGGTTTTTCCATGAAAACAGTTGCATTCTAATCAAAAAGAGTTATTGCTCATCACTAGTGCGATATATGTGAACTGAATAAATGTGTTACCGATTTCTTCAACTTCATGGGCAGCAATCTCTGAAGGCACGTGAACAAAAACTTTTTGGCTTTTTTGGGTGGCATTCTAGAAGTACAAAATTGCTTAATGAGTGTAATTATGAGCTCGCGAAAAACAATGATCATTACAAGAAACAGAAACTAATTAGCAATTGAGCTTACCTCTTTGACTTCTTCAACAGCACAATAAGCTTTTGTTGGAATACCCAGCTCTTCAGGTTGAACATCAATGATCACGAGAACAGGATTTGGCACATAGCTGCAATAC
Organism: Ottelia alismoides; assembly: GCA_037367405.1. Classification (NCBI taxonomy): domain Eukaryota; kingdom Viridiplantae; phylum Streptophyta; class Magnoliopsida; order Alismatales; family Hydrocharitaceae; genus Ottelia; species Ottelia alismoides. The sequence continues at coordinate 257,673 of JAZKJV010011633.1, forward strand.
CATTGATAAATTACATAAAAAAATCAGTATAGAATATTGTCTCAGCTTTCACTTTCAGGGGGCAGTATTATGAATGATGCAATCTATAATATATACTAGGGTGCATGCCCGCGCTTCGCGGCGTGAATGGAAGAAACTGAGAAGGTAAGAAATTAGATTGCCTCTATTAAATAATTATGATAAATATTAAAAAAGAAGCAGTTGTAAAAGAAGTTGAAAAATCTAAAATAAGTTATAACCAACAATCTATAGAACTAAACCATATGTCAAAAAAATACACAACATTCATTTCAAAGATATATAAGTAAAAATTACCTGACAAAAATAGATAAAACTCTCAATTTATGAAGTTAAAATGTATTCTGGCATGTAAATCAATAGGTTGTGTTTAGTTTAAAAAATTGAAAATATGTATATTTCTTGCGGGAAAAGATATATTAAATCTAACAATGTTGCAAGATGGTAGATATTATTAAATTAGTTATTTGTAATTGGCAAAATGAGATGTGGCGGTGATGGAAGATATGTACGACCACCCAATGGATCATCTTGGCTAAATAATGAAAGCATTTATTTTGCTTCCTTTGCTGCTTTTGACTTTATGTGAAGAATAGGAGCCTATATATGTTAGAAAATCTTAACTTTGATGTACTTTTTATAAATAAAGATGATGTACTACATTATTTTTTCCTAGGAATACCTGAAAGAAATAGATAAAAACTCTTAATTTATGATGTGAAAATGCATTCTGGCATTTAAAAACTGAACGATAGATGATATTTTGTATTACATGTAAGAAATGATATCAACCAATATATCCCTAAAATAAAAAGTTACAAAATTTAGAAACATACCGAGAAAATTAGAAAATTAGAATTTAAACCTTAAAGAAAATCATTTTCATAGAAGCTACAGTTAGTAACCTCCCAAAAAAAGGATTTGTGCATTGTTAAAAACCTTGATTATAAGGCAATCAAAGGAAGATCTGTCAGTATTTTCCTTTAATATAAGAAATGATTACCAAAACAAACCGCATTTTCATCAAAAAAATTAGAGTCCCACAAAATCATCGCATATAAACCATAATCATTGTAGTAGGGGGAGAAGGTTTAAGACATCAAGATCATAATAAAATGTTCGTTTAAAATAAAAGCAATTTATTACATCTATACATTAAACTAAAGATTGATTACCATAACAAATCCCATTTTCACACATAACAAACTATCGGCCAAATCCTAATCACTGTAGCAAGAAAAAATCAGTGAAAAATTCTTTACCGAAGTGCTATTAGCAGCTAGAAACCATTTAATTCCAATCATTTGCTAAAAAATGAAACACCAAATTCTATAAAAAAATATAATAAGAAGCTTTCTAATTATTCAAAAATGTATCTTCCACATACTCTGAGAATCTAGTTCCAATCATTTGCTCAAAAATGAAACAACAATTTCAATAAAAATATAATAAGAAGCTTTCTAATTATTTGAAAATGCATCTTGCACAGATTCGAGTTGAATCACATGATATTGCATCCAATCACTGACCATATTATATAGACATTAAATGAAACTTCTATATGAATGAATGATGTGAACGATTGGGCTCAAGTATGGAAGGGATGAATCAAACTCAGATTTATGAATCCGAGGAAATGTTTGTGATTAGTAGATGATTATCTCGATGTCGTGGTTAAAGAAAGGATAAAATCTAGATTTGTGGTGGATCCGGGGGTGTTCAGGTTATGAAAGAATGTTGAAGAAGTGAAGATTGTGTTTGTGTGAGTTGATCGTGGGTTATGTGAGTGTGATATGCGTCGGATGGATCGGAATGGAGAGGGAATGAAATCAGATCAGAGGAATTACACTCTGTAATAGATCAATAGAAACAATAGAGAAACCAAACACACGAATAAAAATCAGAGAATAAACAGAAGTATGCAGAGGAACCAAAGAGTGTACCCATGCTTCGTTGCAGTGAGATGATGTAAGTATGTTGTATTCTTTCAAAATTATGTGAGCAATAAATGAAAATGACATGGATATATGTGCATGTCAAAAACGTAGATAATAAACTTATAAAACTGACATTCAGACCAAAATAAGAATAAATAAGAACAAAAATTTAATTACATTACCATTTCATGGATTAAAAACTAATATTCAGGTGTGTCGTGATTACTAAAGGTTATCATTAAGGTCAATTTTAACTTATTAAGAATATGATATCATCACTGCGGATTTTAAATAATGAATAATGTGTAGGCAAATATATATTTAGTTGTTTTTCATTGATGGTCATTCCCTGATATTAACCCAAAGCAAAATTAATCAAAGGTTTATAATCTCAAAATAATCCTTGCCTTGTAGTATTTTTTATAACTTGACAGTCGGGTGCGATCATCATCTATTTTTAACGCAAGAATGTTTGCTATATCTTAGAATACTGGATACATAGGCGAAATGAACATGTGTGTACATTTCAAAATGTAGCAGAAGCAAAAAAAATGTATCTTGTAGCAATAAAAAAAGTACTAAAAATTTTTGAGGATATTTAGAAGGTTGTTTGAAACAAAATTACTGCATAACTACTTAAAAAATTCAAGTGTTTTTACACAGGAAAAAATACTCATAAGTCATAATTGAAATTCCTTCCGGATAAAAAACAATCAAAGGAATAAAATTAGAAAATAGGTGGAAGTTATTTCTAAATGCGTTTCAAAGAATAGCGATGGACAAATGTTAAAAAAAATCGTATGCTACTAAAAAGAGACACTACTGTCTCATGAAAAAACCCATGAACCTTGTAATAACAAAATGAAAAACGGCAACAAATTCTTATCGGTAAAGAGTACATACTTAAAGTTCATGAAGAGTGAATACCACCGAAAGTAAATAATAATACGAACTCCATTTCAACTATCGTGAGAAGAGCACTTCCACATTTAGAACATGTAGTAACTTCTTCAAGACAATAGATGAAAATGGCGTGGATAAAGGTGCATGTCGGAAAAGTAGATAATAAACTTATAAAAACTTTGACATTTTGAACGAAATAAGAAGATATAGATAAGAACAAACACTAATGAATTGCGAACCATGTATATTTTTGTGGTATGAGACATCGAATGATTCTTAGAATATAAAATCCAAAGTGATGGGAATATACTTAAGTTCTCTAAAACAATAAGATCAACATTCCATGTACATGATGAAAATCAAATTCCTAAGAAATTCAGATTAGACTATTTTTTCACCATATGAACTTAACGAATAAGATCACCATAGAGAGCATGTGGGTCCTTCAATCTTACACCCCACCATCATTCAAGATCAACAACAAATTACTATTTATTGGGCCTATACTTCACAATTATGCTTGAGTATATGTAAGCTTGAAGAGGATAAAGTACTCGCTAGTATTGTATAGTTCTTGTTTCTAAAAAATGATGACCAAGCATTTCTATTCTACCAATTAAATGTCTAAGAATTGTCATTAATCACGACCATTAGAAAATCAAAAGAACAAAAACAAACAACAAAAAACATTCCAACATAAGCTTTTAGTCATGATTCAAAAATAATTTTTTTATTATAGTTTAAGCGACCATTCTTTCTCTGAAAGAAACAACTAAATTCCATTTCAATTTGATATTATATGAAGATCAAATTCATAAGAAAATCAGATCATATGTCATGTTTCGTCTTATCAACAGAGATGTTGAGAAAAAAGACGAAATCTCCTGATGTGTCATCAGTTAATTAGTATATAAAATGACCCAAATATTATTGAGGATATATGATTTCTGCCATTACGTTGCAAATATTTCATTTTGTTAAGAGTATATGATCAGCAGAAGTACCGCTTAAATTGGTTAAGTTTTAATGAAATATTTTATCTTACTTATTCGTGTTTCTTGCCTTGGTTTTATAAATTCAATTAAATGCATCTTTCTTATGATAGATCAAAACTTAAATGTGTATATGTAATTGCTTCACAAATTATAAATTTGGTTCAAAGAGATAGAAAACTGACAGATGCATGATATGATTCCCGTCATATAAGTCCAAACACATACCACCATATGTGATGATAGACAGATGGAAAAAAGGGGCGAAAAACAAATGCAAAAGAAAACTGCATATCTTTGGATTTTTCCAAATCGACTGTCAGAATAGAGACCGGAGCCAAGAGAATGGAGACCGGAGCCAAGAGAAGGCCTCGAATGATCCTGAGGAAAAAAGCAAAGTGCCAAAAAAACCCAGAAAGTTCTCTAAAGCAAGAAGATAAGCATCCGATCGACGGGATGAAAATCATTTAAAAAATAGGTTAAGCCATGGTTTGAACAAACGAACATGACGAAGACATCGAAATACTTGCACCAGTATGTTATCATAGATAGATGAGATGAAAGGAAAGAAAAGACAAAGGTAGAAAAGACATGCATACCTTTGAAGGCTTCCAAAGCTAACGTCAGAAGGGAGACCGGAGCTGACCGGAGGAATCGACTAAACCCTAGAAAAGAGGAAGGAATTTTGGAATTGTAACTTACTGTTTTGCAGGAGCACATGCAAAATATAAATACATCGATGACATCAAGAAACTGTATAGAGAAGGGAAGACAAAAACAACACGTGTTTGTTTCCTCAATCGGGAATCGTCGTCTGCAACACATATGTCAAGGAGCAGAAGAGAGAAAGGGAAAGGAGCAAGGCAGATAAAAAGGAAGAGGAAAGTATTGAGAGGAAGAAAGCAGGGAAAAGGGACAAAAATACGTTCGTGACACGTCATGAAATAGAGGGCGGTAACTTGGGAAGAGGGTACATGAAAGAGAGCAATAGAGGAAAGCATATCTTATAATCCAAGAACCAGCGAAGACGGGAAGTAGGCCTATCCACGTGTCCGAAAGATGGGGAAAAACCCAGTAATAGTATATAGTATAGATGTATGTCATTATACTTGCTTTTTGGCTTTCTATGTCTCTCTGACATTTTTGTATGTCTAGGATGTGAAGTAATGAACAGTTATTGCCATAAATAAACCTTCTTCAAACCTCTAAGAATGTATTTTTATCTTATCACTTATCTAAGACCTATGTGAACCTCAATTTAAGAAAGACATATTATAAGCGATCTCAGACATTTGCGAACCTTAACTTGAGAAATACACTTTTTTGAACCATTTCTAGGATCCCACCGGTATGTATAATATATCCCGATCTGTGCGTGGGGAAATGATGGTAGCTTTTCTGCTTCCAATTTCCAAGGTCCCAAAGAATCATTTCACATATATTCATTTGATTTTACGATTACACCTTTAAAGTCTGCCTTCATACATTATTATTTTTTTCCATCTCCATCAGTTTGGTAGTAGATAATGATTCCATTATCTTAATGTATAGCTTCTCTTTATTGTAACAAGGAATCCATATAAAAAGTGATAATTTTGCCAAGAATAGTAAGCATCTTATTTTTACAAAATTTAAGGACATTTCATTTAAAAGATTAACAATGCACAGGTTACATCAATTTACTTCTCAAAATCTCTAGTGATATAAAGAAAACAAAAGTGTCGGTATAATATTAAATATTTGCTAGGATATCTACATAAAAATCTTTTTTGGGGATACCTTGGTAATTTTCACTCAGGCCCATATTTTCCGAATAAATACTCTGCCCAGAGACAAACAACGTTGTAAAACTAGAAGTAAATTACATAAAATTCAAGAACTGTATAGCCAATTTCAATGCGGTACCCAAACTTTAAAAAATAACAATGTGATCTCTAAACTTGTTTCAATATGATTTGGTACTCGAGGATCCAAACTACCACCATTATCCTTTCTCTCAAAGATAAAATTGCCCCCAAACCGCAAACCTTCCTAACTTTCTTGTCCTCTTCTTGCCCCCACCTTCCCCAGTCTCCCTCCGACTGAAGATCCACCGCTTTGCCAGCCTCCTCAGTCCTCCGACGACCTTTGATTTGTAACTAGAAATTGGTCAACAGCGCAAGCTACAGCAGCTCATGGAAGATGTATTTCACGACCAATCATGCTCCTCCAACACCTTCTCACATACCAGCTGAGCCACTTGAATCTCATAACCAACCATGCTTCTTCAGTCAACTTCCTCATGCTCCAGTGGTCGTCCAGTCACGGCCACTAGATTAGCTCTAGATGTTCTTGTGACAAGATGAAGGAAGCACGGTATGCACAAATATAGATTGTTAGAACCATTCAAGGAAAAACACATAAAGCCATATGCCTCAAGCGACCTCATTGATGCGTGCCTCAAGGTGCTGCCTCAAACCTCATCTAATTTTTCATTTGTTTCTTGTTATATATTCTTCTCTTCTCTTCGATTGTAAGCTTTTCGTCTTCTGTAGACAAATAGTCTCATGTCTTTGAGTTTGCGATTCACTAAGGTAACACTCCAATACCGGCTAGCTGGTTGATAACTTGATATAATGCGTTTATTTTGCAGTCTGTCAACCTATTAAGCTCATTTTTACTCTATTATTTATAAATCAACATGAACAAAAACATATTGCACTAATTTTGCAGTCTATTAACTTATTAAGCTTACTTTTGTTCTGCATGTTCTTTATAAATCAACATGAACAAAAACCATGCCAGCTGAGCCACTTGAATTATCTCACATACCAGCTGAGCCACTTGAATCTCACAACCAACCATGCTTCTTCAGTCAACTTTCTCATGCTCCAGTGGTACTCCAATCACGACCACTAGATTAGCTCTAGATGTTCTTGCGACAAGATGAAGGAAGCACGGTATGCACCAGTGTTGCAATAGTCGGCCGACTATCCCGTATAGTCGGTCCGACTATGCGGTGCGGGGGGTCCCCGACTGAACAGAGCTCCAGTCGGTCAATAGTCGGCTCGACCGAATAGTCGGACGACTAGCCCGACTATTAGGCCGACTGGAGTTTGACTTTTGATATTTTTATTTTTTTATTTTCAATTTTCAGTTTTTATGGATTACATTTTATCACTATATCGCAACAAATGTCAAATTCTATATATCTATTATATTGATTGGTACTTTTATCTTAGATTCATGTTAACTAATGACCATATATGTATAAAAATATAAGAATATATGTATTACAAATAATTTTTATATTAAAAAATATAAAACCGAACAATTCTGAATAGTCACCCGAATACCGATTATTCTCTAATCAGTGACCCCTCCGACTGAATACCAAATATCGTCTTCTGCAACATTGGTATGCACAAAGATAGGTTATTGAACCATTCAAGGAAAAACGCACCATGGCATACGCCTCAAGCGACCTCAATGAGGCGTGCCTCAAGGCGCTACCTCAGAACTCATCTAATTTTTCATTTGTTTTATGTTATATATTCTTCTCTTCTCTTTGATTGTAAGCCTTTCGCCTTCCATAAATAGTTTCATGTTCTTGAATTCACAATTCACTAAAGGTGTTTTATTAACACTCCAACACCGGCTAGCTGGTTGATTTAATGCGCTTATTTTGCAGTCTACCAACATATTAAGCTCATTTACTCTGTTATTTATAAATCAGCATGAACAAAAACTTATTCCACTAATTTTGCAGTTTATTGACTTATTAAGCTTATTTTTGTTCTGCATATTCTTTATAAATCAACATGAACAAAAAATTAAGTCTTGATTCCTTGAATCTAATACATTTACTCCATAGTATGAATCAGGCAGAAATGATTTCCTTATTGAAATATTTGGATGCAGGCCCCCTACTTGGACCTAAATTTAGAAGAGTATGTTTTCCAAACACGTCCCATCTTTAGTTCTATTCAGTCCAGGACCAAAATAATACTCATCAAAGCATATAGTATGCAATATGTATTTTATTGTCGAATCCTTACGGTAATGTAAAAAGTGATCATTGCTTACTATCTTGTCTTTCTCGCTTTTTTTTAGGTCTTGTCTTTCCCACTTAATTAGCACGCACACCTCAATTATTTTAAAAAAAAAAGGTGTGGACATCTAAGCCCTTTAGTTAAATTTTATTCAAAGCTTTACTATTATTGAGACTAACTCATTGCAATGTTCAGGAAGGCGCTATGTGGTATTCAGTCGGAGGTGGTCACTATATAAAGAATACGCGGTATGCGGGAGAGTATGCGGGGAGTATGCAGTTTTATGCGGTTTAGTAATTTTATTATTAAAAATATAAATAAAAATTCGATATTACGTTAATATCATCAGTCGAGAGAGTATGCGGGGAGTATGCGGTTTTATCAAGATTGCAGAAAGCGGTAGTCGGTACTCGATCGGCGAGGACACTGACTAAGGATCAATCGGCAGTCGAGCGACTAATCGGATTTAGTCAGCCATTAGTCGGTTTTGAATTTTTTTAATTATTTTAAGGGATATTTACACCCATAACCCTGAGTAATCTCGTAATTACCCCAGGAACCCTGCGCAAGCACGAATTACACCCAGAACCCCGAATAATGTTTAACCCTTACATTACATAACCCTGAGTCAACTTCCATCCATTTTACCGTTAACTATTGACGGTTTCCGTTTTTTATTTTATATTTATACCCTTTAAGTTCCTATTATTTACAAAAAAGTTCATTTATCACCTTCCTCCTCCACCTTATCCTCTTCCTCCTCCAAGCAGCACCCACCTCCTCCTCCAAGCAGCAAGCTCCTCCGACAACCTCCTCCTCTCCCCTTCGACCTCCATGCAGCACCCACCATCCCAGGTCCCCCCGCCCCCTCGTGCCTCCGCCTGCAGCCCCCCCTCCCCCGCGCGACTCCGCCTGCAGCCCCCCTCCCCCACGCGACTCCGCCTGCAGCCCCCCACCCCCGCGCGACTCCGCCTGCAGCCCCCCCACCCCCGCGCGACTCCGCCTGCAGCCCCCCTCCCCCGTGCGACTCCTCCTGCAGCCCCCCCCATGCAGGCCCCCCTCCCCCGCGTGCCTCCTCCCCCTGCAGCCCCCTCCCCCGCGTGCCTCCTCCGCCTGCAGCCCCCCCTCCCCCGTGCGCCTCCTCCCCCTGCAGGCCCCCCTCCCCCGCGTGCCTCCTCCGCCTGCAGCCCCCCCTCCCCCGCGCGCCTCCTCGGCCTGCAGCCCCCCTCCCCCGCGCGCCTCCTCCCCCTGCAGCCCCCCTACCCCGCGCGCCTCCTCCGCCTGTAGCCCCCCTACTCCGCGCGCCTCCTCCGAGTAGTCATCGCTGCTCCGAGGGATCGCCCCCATCCCCATGCGGATTCCATCACCCCTGCACCTCCTCCTGCAAATCTGCCCCCTAGGTTGGTCGCACCCCCTTCCCGCGCCTCCGCCTGCGAATCCGCCCCCCCCCCCCACCCCCGCGCCTTCTCCGCCTGCAGGTCGCGCCTCCGCCCACCAGGTCGATCGCACCCCCCCTCGCCTCCTCCGCCTGCAGGTCGCGCCTCTGCCCCCCAGGTCGATCGCACCCCCCGCGCCTCCTCCTGCAAATCCGCCCCCCAGGTTGGTCGCACCCCCTTCCCGTGCCTCCTCCTCCTGCAGGTCGCGCCTCCGCCTGCGAATCCGCTTACCCCCCCACCCCCGCGCCTCCCCCGCCTGCAGGTCGAACCCCAGGTCGCGCCTCCGCCTGTGAATCTGCGCCCCACCAGGTCGGTCACACCCGCCGCCCCCACACCCCCGCCCGCGCTTCCTCCGCCTGTGAATCCACCCCTGGTCGGTCGCACCCCCTCCCCCTCCTGAGATCGAGCTCCAGGACAACCCTCCGCCTGCAGTCCTGGTCGTGCCCCGGCACAACCCCCGCGCGCCATCCGCCTGCAGGTCCAGGCCCGCTCCCTCACCCCCCAGGTCGGTCGCACCTCGCACCTCCTCCCCTTGCAGCCCCCCTCCCCCGCGCGCCTCTCCCTGCAGCCCCCTCTCCCCCGCGCGACTCTGCCTGCAGCCGCCCCTCCCCTGCTGCTCGGCCTCCTCCGTGAAAGTTCCCATCGTGCTAGCTCCAGGATGGAACCCACTTCCTCCTTCCTTCTTTTTTTTTATTAACCTCCACCGTAGGATCATGAATTGGGTTAGATTAACTCAACTATCTGGTTGAGTTAACGAACGAAACTAACGGAAGGTTATGGATGTAAAACGGCGTGGTTATTCAGGGTCCTGAGGATAATTAGTGTTTATAGAGGGTTTCTGGGGTAATTACCATATTACTCAGGGTTATGGGTGTAAATATCCCTTATTTTAAATATATAAATCATTTTTATAGATAGATTTGTACATTTTCTATACTTTCATAACGAAACAAAAGAAGTAATTGACTTTTTATATAATATTATTGCATATTTGAATAAGTTTTCTTATATATTAACATAGATTTGTACATTTTATATACATTCATAATGAAACAAAAGAAATAATTGACTTTAATTACATGAAGCATATTAGAATAAGTTTGCTTTTAAAAAAGCAAAAAACTGAAAATATATATAACCTTAGGTCGACTAGTCGGGCTGATCGACTAACGGTCGACTAGGCCTAGTCGAGCCAGCCACCTCACCCCTCCCCCCCGACTCGATTAGTCGGCCTAATCGGCCAACTTTTACAAGCTTGGATTTTATGTTATTATGTGGATAATAAAAAATATTTATTAGAAAAGCAGATGAGTAGGCGGCCGCATGGGGGGTATACTCGGACGAGTATGCGGGTTAACCGGCATAGATGGTTGTTTCATCATACTCGGAGCAGCAAGGCTACTGAGTATGAGTATGCGATTTACTCAGCAGCTTTCTTGAACACTGACTCATTGTTGTTCTTGACAATCCATATTTACTTGACTCCTTACAGTTTGAGAGTCCAAAAGAAGAGAGTTATTTAACAACTTACAATTGCTAATGCTTAAATTTAATTTAGATATGTGCCATCGATGTTGAGAGATGCAATGATAACTTGTTTATGTTTGAACTTGCTTTATTAGCCTTTCATGTATTTTGATAATTAAATTGTTTATATTTTGAGCTTTTATCGTTGTTGTTGAGGATATGAGATGGTTTAGTTCTCGCGTAGTGCGAACTTGGATGTTTGAAACATAAAATTGGCCCAATAATGTCATGGAGTTATGTTTTTTATCAAAGCTATTTAATTTCTAGAACTTGCAAAATGTAGCTACGATCAATTATCATGTTTTATGAGGAAAAATTCTGAAGTGTATGCCTCAATGGAGTGTATGCCTCAGGACGATGCTGGAAAAATGACTTGATACGCTTCACATTTTTTAAAACCTTGATTAGAACACCATATGCTCGTTGTGATGTCCTCGAGCCCTAATCATGTATGCCTATATTCGACCTACATCTCTTTCCATATCTCTTTGTATAGATAATTTCTATCTTCTTCCTTGATTTGTTGGGATTTTTGGCAGTTTTGATTTAGGGCATTATATATGTAATATTCTATATTTTTAGATCCAGAGTTCTGGATTATGGGATGAACCCTGGAGAAGAAAGTTGCAATTTTTTAATGCTTGGTCACCACTTTGAATGATCTGCAAGTTTGTTTTTTTCTGGCATCTTTTTACCAATATAGATCATGCTTAAGGTTCTTACATTTAAATCATGGAGTAACATCAGGCTTTTCGGAATTTATTATTTGATTCCTGAAAATGTAATCTAAATTGTACTTAGGCTTTCCCCCCTTGAGTTGAGGTTGCCAAAGAGGCAAGGTTGTTGAGAAATTGGATGGAGTTAAGTTTCTGATCAGATTTTATTTTGAAGGGCGTTTTTGTCCTTGAAAGAGAAAAGATAGTGGTGGTAGTTTGATTCCGGGATCCCCAAATCACATTGAAACAACTTTCAGAGATCAGGAATCACATTGTTACTTTAAGTTTGGGTACCACATCGAAATCGACTATATAGTTCAAGGACTTTTGTGTAATTTACTCGAAAACTAATGGTAATTAATTAATGGTTTTTATGTAATTTTAAAAAAATAAAATAGATTTTCAGATGTTCACGACATGCAAATATATGTCCAATGCCTTGTGTTCTCTGCCAAAATAGCATCAGCTTGATGTATCTCTGGTTTTTTAATTTTTTTTTTGTTCAATAAAGGCATGTTTGTTTAGTTTCTAAAAGAATCGGCCAGTCAATTGCATCTCAATCCACAATACATAGGCATGTTAAAATAACTCAGGACTAAACAGATTAATTTAACATGAAAGATAAAGATCATAGTTTCCTAGTAGTTGCTAAAGCTTCACTTCTCCTCATCCTTTATATTTTTTTCATACAAATTATTAACAAAAAGGCATCCGTCAAATCCATTCTACTTCACATTGATAAAAGCGCCTCAATGATCTAGCATACACTAGAACTCTGGCACATGAATTAAAGGAAAAGCATGAAATATACGTAACTCCGCAAATGAATGTCACTAAGCTAGTTTTTCAGAAACACAAAGTTCCCTCAAGAATAGTGACCGTTTATCAAATATCAGATAAAAATAAATTTAGGTAGTAGTTTTGACAATTTGTTCATGCATATCACATGAAAATGTAAGTAATAAGTTGGTGCATTAACACAACTGCAGTGTTCGAAATAGCATATGCATAATCGTAAAGTTAGGAATTCTGCGAGCACTGCAACAAAACTTTTTTCCAGGTTAATATAGTTTCACAAGAGAATCTCCGTTTCCATGCTAATAAGCCTTTAATCATAACTGGACTTAGCTCCAAGTATGCAACATCCTGATTTAATGATTTTTTTCTGGCATCCCTTATAGTGTGACAAAGTACTTGTAGCGTCTTTTTCAAGGTTGCAAAAGTCGGAAGTTGGAACTCGATCGGCAGGGTCACTGATAAAGATTAATCGGCAGTCCGGCTATAAAACGGATTTAGTCGGACTGTAGTCGGCTTCGTATTTTTAAATTATTTGAAATATACAGTCTTTTTTATCTTTATATATTACAATAGTTTGTACATTTTCTATACTGTCATAATGAAATAAAAGAAACAATTGAAATCAATCAAACATTAAGTTTGCTTTTAAAAAAAACAGAAAACAATCCTGAAAAATCGGCCTTTTATTCGGCCAACAAAACAGGCCTTTGTCGGTTGGTTGACTAAAGGCCGATTAACTTTAGACGAGTCGGCCACCCCCCTAGTCGATTAAAGGAACAGGCTAAACGGCTTAGTCCGCCTTTTTTTTGCAAGTTTGGTCCTTTCTCGTTTCATTTCCTATTTCTTCTATGGTATTCTTGTAATTATCCTGTTACCCTAAACTCAGTCTCTTCTATATAAGAGGAATCTTGAGCTCGCATGATATTTCCTCCTCGCTTATTTCTCCCAACGATAAGTCGGCACCCACCGTTGTTCTTGCCAGCCTCCACTGCCACTGCCACTGCATGCAGCACAGGGGTGTGCGCACAGGTCAAGCAAATGTGCACAAGCATGAGCCTGTGGGTATAGACCGTTTGTAGTTCAAAACTTATACACGAACCCCATCTATGACCACAATCTTAGTCTGTGATCAATCTTCTTGTTGATTCAAAACCATCATGACCAAATCCTTTTATCGTAACTCCTCCAAAAACCAAGCCTCTTACATTTGCCTCTATCGTAGTTTTCAAGACACCATCATTGTAAAGGGTGCTGGACCACAATATTCTTCTATGATCGGTCTTTTTATTGATTCAAACCACCATGACCAACTCTATCGTGACTCCTCCAGTGACCAAGTCATTAGTCTCTGCCTCTACTGTAGTTGTTCAGAGCATTACTATCATTTTAAAGGGTGTTCTAGTCTTTGGTGAAGCAGCACGGTTGTGGATAAATGAAGCTTTATGTCCATAAGAAGGACTCTCACCAAAAAAAACTACTCTCACCAAAAAAAACTAACACGTTATGAATGGGTATCCAATAGCATTTAGCAGCACATGTAGCAAATCTCCTCCACGAGAAGACAACCAAGGGCATATGCAAGGAAATTGCTCAACAGGTCATAAATTTGGCTTCTTAGAAGGTATTCCTTTTGCTTCTTAGAAGGTGCAGGGACACTTTAAAAGAAGAGGAACGTCGCTTCTCCTCATGCACATTTTTTAAAGGGGAAAGGTGATTAATCTAAGGAAGTTTGGAATGCCTTGCCAATTGCTTAGTTGGATGACACAAGTTCTACCAGTTTTAAGGCTCTCAATCTATTTGCTCCACCTCTCAGCCAGGACGAATGTGGCCCCTGACTCTACTTTGGGTGATTTAGTTAGCAATCGGGAGGTTGAGTACGCTGAGGGGCAGGCTTACATGTTTCTATATATCATATATTCACAATTCTATATTAGCGTAAATTCGCAATATCATATAGCTAAGGACCATTTTTTGTCCATTCAAACGGGTTCCTTTACTACGTCATTGTCTCCTGTTTTCAGAAACTTAATGATACTATGCCTTCTCCTGCACCTACTATATGAGAATTATGCTGTAGCTGCCTTAAGTGGTACCTACGGCAGAGAAGGAGATTGTCATTATTTTGGCCTTGATTTAGATCATGAACGAGAACGTTTTTTCTCTCCTTGTATAAAGTACAAACTGCCAATTCATCAACCATCCATCTGATAGGTTATCAACACGATTTGGTCAATCTCCTACCATCAATCAAGCCTCAATGGATATTGATGGTTATTATAATGCTGACAGCCACTAAGCCCACTAAGTCTCCTAGACTACCCAGCTTTACTCAGCTGGCTATTAACTATTAATGGATCTCCTTCAGCCCAATCTTCTACTACAAATTTTGCCACCGTTACCCTTACTATTACCCCTTCTTCTCATATTATTTCTACATCACCTCCTCAGTGTATCATCGCCTCGGATGCTTCTGACCACCAAACTATGGACAATACTGATTGTCAAACTTATGTAAGTGTTAGGCATGGTTAGCTAATGGATCCATATCGGTCCCATGTTTATACGAAATTTCGGCAATATATCGCTGAAATATCGCCCATATTGACGCCCATTTGTTAAGGAAGGATCGAAAAGGTACCCATATCATCATATTGGTATCAATATTGGTTCTTTGTTGATACCGATATATAGGCAATATATCACGATATATGAAACAATGGATAATGGTAATTATTTGTCGATTAAGTCAATTGACACTATTCATTTTACCTCTAGCCTCAAGCTTGATGAATTTTACTATGCACCTAACTTTCCTTTGAGCTTATTTTTTTAGAAGAGAAAGGGTGGTGTCCCAAGCTGGGACCCACCGCGGTTATATATATTAAAAAGAAAAGGAAAAAGTTCATTGTGTTACATGGTTCCAAGAGGCACACAACGCCCTACAGTGTTCAAGAACATTTTCAAAGTTGAACAAAAGCCCACAGAAAAAGGGCTTCGTGTCTACCACACCAAATTGCCCACAAGATGGCGAAAGGATAGGAGTTATCCGCATATATGCCCATTACCGCACACCGATCTGATGCAATTCTAGAAGTTGGGCCCACTCTCTACCCTAAGCCACGAAATGTTGGCACCGCTCCAGACCTGCACCGAGCGATAGCATGAGAAGAACAAATGGTCCAAGTCTTCGACCTCCAACCCGCTTTTGTCACATCTATAATCGTCCACCCCTAACAGTTGGCCTCAACGGCTCTTAGTAAGAACCCTACCAAGGCTTAAAAACCACAGGAAGACTTTGACTACGTTGGGCACCATGCTCCTCAAGATGATAACAGCATCGAGTCCGACTTCACTATGTACATGCCCTTCCTCATCGGTGAAAAAACATTAGGCCTTCTTCACCATGAATCTTCCATCGCCCCACACAAAATGATCTCTGTCAGCTGATAGACCTTCCACCTCCGCTAACTTCCTTTGTAATCTAAGAAGGTCATCCAGTCTATGATAAGAAAACACCAAGGAGAACTAGAAAGTCCAAGCACCTTGTTCCCACATATGGTTAACCGACCCCTCTCTGTCACAAGCCAGGCTGAAAAGTCTAGGGAATCTCTCCCTCAATACACTGTCTCACGTCCAGTCGTCAAGCCAGAATTTAGACCTCTCCATCCCCCATGACAGGTTGCATCTTCGTCACCATCTCTAGAAGGATCTCCGTGATAGCCGGCCACATCAAGAGGGGGCACGTATCCGAGTGATCTCCAAGGACAAAGAAATACCATATATCCTCCTCATGAGTTGACAAATGAGGTCCTTCGAACTCCCCCAGAGTTGAACCGCCCACTTCGCTACAAGTGCCTTGTCCATCTCCCGCAATCTCACCACCCCCAAACCTCCCTTCCTCTTCGCAATTGTGACATTGCCCCAATCAACTAAGTGGAACCCCCTTTTCGTTTGTTTCCCATCCAATCAGAAAAACTATCTCATCAGAACCCCTATCTTTAAGTGAACTCATACATTAACAATATCATGGAGCAGAAAAAGAGGGCATGCTTCAAAAGGACCAATCCCCCCCTCTAGATAACGTAGTTAACTTCCATCAAGTCAATCTTCCTTCCACCCTCGCCATCACAGATCTCCAATCGCAAGATCATAGTTGTCCTGCCACCAAAGGGAGCCCCAGATACATGATAGTCAGACTACCAATTGGGCATCTCAACATAACCATCATTACATGTGCCTCCTGCTCAAACTTCCCAAAGTGTACCGCCACAGACTTTTCTCTATTGATTTGTAATCATGTGGAAGGTCGACCTCACCGGCTTTTTTCGCTAGTCAGTTTGAGCCATATGTATCTACTTAGAAAATGAAAAGAGTACGTCTACGCGGGTGCAAATGGCTAGTCCCATGTTCGGGCTTTAAGAAACAGAGCCCCTATTCGTATCTCCAATTATAGCCCCTATTCGTCAATCTTTCTTAGTTAGATTTCATAGTCTACTACTCTTTGCCGACTCTACCCTCTCCGCAAAGCCCATAAGTGGCCTTTCATTGTTAGATTTACCCGGGCGTATGTTCCCGCTACTCCCATTTGTCAAGATAGGATGAGCCCATGGAAGTCCACGAAGATGTCCACGATACAAAATGAACGTCGAATCTTCTCCATATCCGGCCCCAGGAATATCATAGTATTATCAGCGTACTAAAGCAGAGGAATCGAGATATCTCCATTTCTATATCCGCCGCACCAATTTGCATCTGAAGACTGACGCCAACCGCATCAATACTGCCAAAGTGTCCGCTACAATGAAGAATGGCAAAGGGGCGAGAGGGCATCCGTGACTGACCCCCTCTGGGGTTGGAAAAAGGGCCCTTCTGACATGCCATTGGTGAGCACAACATAGGAGGTCGTTGTGATACACCTCTTAATCCACACTATCAACAGCTTAGGAAACCCATTCTTCTCCAAAGTGGTCCAAAGATAATGTCAATTAACACAATCATATGCCTTAGCAAAATCAACTTTCCAAAGCAGGCCTCTAGTCTTATTTCTCCTCCAATATGATATCATTTCAAACGCCATCACCAACCCGTCCAGCATGAATCTCCCAAACACAAAGGTTGTCTGTTCCGGAGCAATGATGGCAGGTAGTACTCCCTGAAGTCGATTAGCGAGAATCTTTACAATGATGAGAAATTACGTTGGAGAATGCTATAGGCATGTAGTCCTCCACCTCGTGGGACTTTCCCTCTTTGGTAGCAGAAAAAGAAGGGCTTTATTCAGCTTTTCAAACCCCTAATTTCCACTATGAAACACTTGAAGCACATCCATAACGTCATTCTTGATCACCTTCCAGTACTCCCTGTAGAAGCGAACTAGGAAACCATTCAGTCCAGGCATCCCAACCACGTTGAGCTGGAATAAAGCATTCTTGGTCTCCACCTCCGTAAAGATTCAAACAAGGGAGTTCCCTCGAATGTTTGAGATCCTCGAGACCACCCTTCCCTACCATCCTCAGCCATCATGCTCACCCCTCCTGTTGAAGGCCTAAAAGTGTGATAGGAGCGTTGCTCCCACAGCTTGATCTCCTTGAACCATTATACTATCAACCACAATGGAGTGTACGTAATTTATATGCCTTTGGCCACTAGCCATGATTGATTTGGAGAAGGCTTATTATTCTGTCCCACGAGAGATATTGTGGAGAGTTTTGGAGAAGGCTTATGATTTGGAGAACGCTTATGATTCTGTCCCACGAGAGATATTGTGGAGAGTTTTGGAGAAGAGACAAGTACATGTCCTATACATTAACCTCAGAAAGGACATATATGATAGGGCTTTATCTTGTGTAAGGACCCCGTCTGGGAAAACTGACTATTTTGACATCAACATTGGTTTACATCAAGGTTCAGCTTTGAGTCCATTTCTTTCTACTTTGATTATGGACGAGTTGACAAGTCACATTCAGGATGAGGTACCTTGGTGTATGTTATTTGCTTATGATATTGTGTTGATTGATGAGACTAGAGATGGAGTAAATGAGAAGCTTGAGGTCTGGAGACATGCATTGGAGACTAAAGGATTTCGTATAAGTAGGGCTAAGACGGAATATATGGAGTGCACCTTTGATGGAAGCAATGGAGAAGGAATTGAGGTAAAGATTGGTGACAATAACATTCGGAAGAGAGATTCTTTTAGATATCTGGGATCTATTTTGCAACAGGATGGGGAAATTGATGGAGATGTTACTAATAGAATAAATGCAGGGTGGCTAAATTGGAGAGGAGCCTCTGTTGTTCTCTGTGATAAGAAAATTCCTTTAAAAATTAAAGGAAAGTTTTACAAAGCAGTCGTGAGACCTGCTATGCTCTATGGATCTGAATGTTGTCCTGTGAACCATAGACATGTGCAGAGAATGGTTGTAGCAGAAATGAAGATGCTAAGATGGATGTGTGGACACACGTAAAGATCGGATTCGGAATGATGCAATCAGAAAGAAAGTTGGTGTAGCTCCGATCGAGGATAAGATGCGAGAAAATCGCTTAATATGATTTGGTCATTTGCAAAGAAGATCAACGGAAGCACCAGTTAGGAGATGCGAGTGTTGGGATGTTGAGTCGGCTAAGAGAGGGCGAGGACGGCCCAAGAAGTGTTGGAAAGAGACAATACGAAGGGATTTTAGTTTCTTGGATATAAACCCGGGATTGACCCAAGATAGATCTGAATGGAGGCGAAGAATCCATGTAACCGACCCTACTTAAGTGTGGGAAAAGGCTTTGTTGTTGTTGTTGCTGGCCACTAGCCATGACATGGAAAAATTGTGTATTTACATCTCCCTCATCGAACACTGCCATAGATCTCTGCCTCCACGTCACCTCCTCCTCCTTGTCCTCCAGGTGGATCTTAGCAAGGTGCTTGCCCCTTTCCTCAAACTCCACCGTTAACGCCCTCTCATCCTCAAGTTTATCAAGCATGCACACCTCTTCTTAGGTCCTCATCCATCTGAAGCACCATTACATCCAGTTCTTTCAGTGGAACTCCACCAAATGCCTCCTCAAGGCAGCCAGCTTAGTCGATAATCGAGCGGTTGCCGATCCAAGAGGCCTACAGCCCTCCCAGAATGAAGCCACGGACTCTCAGAATTCCTCCTCAAGTGGTCGAGCCCGCTCAAAGAGAAAAAGGATCTAGGATGAACATTTTCACCCGAAGGGAACATTTTCACCGGAGGACCACAGCAGCGGTGTATGGTCGGAGTGCGCTCTTTGTAAGGTATACGCCCCTGCCAAAGGAATGACAGCGACTACCTCAGCCGAAAGTATGAGATCCCAACCTTGAATTGTGCTACGTGTACATGCAGCTTTAAGCATCGACGATCTGAAGTCCAAAATCACCAATGACGACCCAAAGCTCAAATGACCCTGCGTCACAGCCACTGCGGTTCCCAGCACGATCCTCCAGATGGAGGGTGACATTGAAATCGCCAACCACGATCCACTGGTCCGACGGGAACCTCGCTCGCGTCAAATTTAGCTCATCCACCAGCTGTGAAAAGTCCGCACTGTTGCATGGACCATAAACATAGGTAACGGCAACCCTAGTTCCATGATTCCATCCACCTTTCGTCGCAACAAAATAGAGACTGAGTGCCTACCCATCACCTCCTCATCTTCCAATATGAACATCTCTCCATTCTAGCTCGTAATCAATCCATCAGATGTCTCATCGTACCCTAATGGCGTGGAACTCCAGCAGCCTGCTCCACCCAACATCCTTCCAAACGATCTCAAAATTGGCATAAGTTTTATTTCTTGCAAGCAAACTACGTCAGCCGTTCGTTCCATGACCAAGTCTCGCATCGCGACTCTTGTCAGGTCTTCTCATGCCCCTCACATTCTAGGAGAAAAGTTGATTTGGAACCTAGGCAAGCCCTAATCGGTGGTACCAGCACTAGGTACAATGCGGCACCCACTTCCACACCCTCCCCAACTGCTCCATCCTCTCGCGTGGCCGCCCTGCCTTCCTCCTGTCTGTAAATTTCCCCATTCGCCTTCCCGTCGTCGATCAAAACCCCCGCAATTTCGCCATCGATCAAGTCCGCAGATCCAGATACCAGAGTAATCATCTGAACACCATCACGTACCAAGCCCATGTCGGTTGTCGCCTTACAATCTCCAGCAACCAGAAGAAGGTTTTGCCCCAGCAAAACCTCGCTCCAGCCCTCCCCTAAAGCTTCTAGGTGCATGTAGATCTCGAAGTGTTTGTTCCTCCATCGATCCCTAAGACACCAGCAGGCATAGCTCTTCCCAAAGCGTCCCATGGCCAAAGAACCTCCATGTTGCACTCCCACCAGAGTCGTTCCATCGCACCCAATGCCCAACTGCTCCACCTCACCATCGTGAAAGCCACTTCCCAACCGCCCTTCAGACCAGCACAGGAGATGGTGGATCTTCGAGGCCGCACCTTCATCAGGAGCAGACCTAGCCGAGCATACGGCTTCGGGCCCCGAAGAGCATGTTTCTCGCTGCCATCGAGGGAGACATCCGATTCGTCGAGACCAAAGCCACTGCCCCTCGCCAAGAGCTTTCCCCAAAAAGGATAGAGATTGAGTGCCTACCCACCACCTTTGAGCATATTGTTTGTTACATATTATATTTTTAGTTAATTGTAGAGTTATTTTTATCAGACTGAAGATCGATAGTGGGGCTATGAAAGGATGGTATCTGTTACTAGGATGCCTTATCTAGTTCTCCTTTTGTCGTTAATCTATCTATCTCAACTAATCCATTGTTATTGCATCTTCATGTTGGCCACACATCTATTTCGACCCGTGCTACAATATTGTGTGAGTTATCTATGCTTAAATGACACAATGTGGATTTTTAAAAGGGAAGAGTGATGATTAGGAAAGTCAAATTGTCAAAAGAGGGTAAGGAAAACAATAAACAACATGCCAGTCGCATGAATTTTTGGATGGGAATGCACAGAGAGGTGTGGGAAGAAAGGGAGTGCCAAGTCATGTGAGGGAGAAGAAATGGGGTAAATAAAGGGGTTGAAGGCTAGAGTAGAAGAAAGAAAACCAAAGAAAGACGGATAAAGCTAATAGTTAACTCATTTTATATCTATCTATTTCATTGCACGGAGATGCTCCCTCATCTATATATGGGGTGGACAATTCTTCATGGCATCCTATGGTTTAAGACAACTTTTATCAAGGAACTTTTTGATTTGTATTCATATTTTGGCTAGAAAAAGAGAATATACATGTGTCTCTTGGCTAAAAATTAATAAGAAACTACATATCAAGGCATCCCTTGATTTACATCTTTAAAAAAATAAATATTTGAAATATTCTGACTTATGCCCTCATTTGTTTTATAAATTGTTGACATTGCATCAATTATCCCCATCTTCATAAACTCAATTTTGGAGAGTTAGATTCTAGTATGGATGCGGTAATTGAAAGTTGAGAAGTGATGACTGAACTTGTTATTAAGGGATTTTGCTTCAACTTCATAAATTGTAGAATCATTATTTGTAATTGTTCCTCTTTTAAAGTTTATTCTGAAATATAAATCTACAGAGAGCACTCTTGCATTTTTCTCTCTTTTTTTGATTTCTAGGTATTTAAATGAAATGGAAGTGTTAGAAAGAATTTAATAATGGTTCTACATAATCAGAAAATCAAATTTCAACCACCTACCTTGTTGGAAGCAATAATCAAGCTTGCTGGTGTAGCATGACAAGAGAGATCGAGAGACGATAGGGATGGTAGAGATGGAGCTTAAGAGGGAAGAGCAAGAAGTTGCAGGTAGGCAAAGGACCCCTACCAATGGAGAATGTTCATACGATGAGCTTTCAGCAGTGGTGGTGGATTTTCGTCGATAGCATAATTTAAGATAGAGGAAGGTGTTGATGACCACGCAAACGAGCATGTAGAGGGGGGGAGGAGGGAAAGGGACATAATACTGAAGGACTTGTTGAAGCAAAGTTTGAACACTAAGTGAGATCAACAATTTGGGTGGCAATTTTTGTGGTGGTGAAAGTTTGGTGGACCTCGTAAAGGGGTGATGTGGGGGCTATCAGTGGGCAAAGGCTAGAGTTGATGGTAAGGCTTAGTGAAGAGTCAAATTAGACAGGGAGAAGCAGAGAAGGGTAGTCGAAGGCATGGATGTCGAGCAATGGGTGATGGTAACAAGGCGGGGTGACCTATGAAGGTGAGGATACGCTTTTGCCTGAGGAAAGGATGGTTGTTGAGTTGGTGGTTATTGATGTAAAAGAGATGGGGGCATGGGAGTCAAAGTGGGAGCATTAATAGTAACAGTGGTCAGATCAAGTGCTTGAATGTCGCTTTCGCTAAACAATCGGTGGCTTGGGGAAATAAAAAGATCGGCGACAAGTCTTTGATATTTTGCCCATTTCGATCGAAATAAAGAAAATGCAAAGAAGTCTTGTCAAATTTCGTTGTTGCGGTTTCAATTTCACCAACTTGGCAAAATGGAAAGTACGCCGAAATTTCGCTGAATTTCACCGATTTTTTTATACATGGGTCAGATGGTAAGTTGGTAGAGAAGGCTTCCATAATGCAATACAATTTCTGCGAATTGGCATTCATTGAATGGAAGGAAGGTTGTGGGGAGGTAGAGAAGGATCATCATATTGTAGGAACGGCATGAGACCCTAGCTTTGATACCAAATAACACAGCTTGCATTTTCAAAACGAAAGAATGAGGTTTGAAAAAGTGACACAAGTATGGATTGAGTGCTTGAATTAATTAGGGCTTCTTGTCAACTAGTAGGTCCATTTTTATTTATTGGGTCCAAATCATGGCCTCAAATTTCAATGAAATTCAGTCGAATTTCTGTCGAATATCGATATCCAGACGAAATCGAAATTCGACCGAAATGACCGAAATATGGGGGTCCTAGTACAAAAAATGACCGAAATGACCGAAATTTCGATCGAAATTCCACCGAAATTCCATCGAAATTCTGTTTTGGTCGATACTGAAATGGTGACCGAAACCGACATTTAAGGCCTTGGTCCAAATAATTCAAGATTGACTTATGATCAGTGTTCACTAAATCAGCCGCACAGGCCGCATATGAGGCCGCATATGCCCGTGCGGTGTGCAGACCGCACCGATTACTTGAATCAGTGCATTATGCGCCCTCCCCGCATATACGGCCCGCATATGCCCCGCATATCCCGCATATGCCCCGCATACTGCTCCAGCAACTCCAACTTTTCAATCTTCTCATTCAGGCCCTTAATTCTGTAACTCTGCCTCTTCATTCAATTGTTAGAATATGACATGCATTTCTATATAATTGCAATGCATTATACCATTATGTATATGCAATGTTTTATGTTTTTCTCATGTATTATTTTCACGAGTATATACAATGAATCGTCGAATATTTTTTATATGTCTATTGAGGTTTTGCTCATGTAGTGCATGTATGTGTATTGAAGTTTTGTTATTACGAATCATATAATGTAAAGTTTTTATGGTAAATGTTTTTTTGTGATTAAATATGTGGCAACTAAAAGTATATATGCACACCCATCTAACATGAACCGTTTTTATTAGATCTTCTTTAACTCCACTTAGATACATAACTTCAGTAGTAATGTTATTCGTAGATATTTTTTTATTTTTAAATTAAAAATTAGAAAACCGCTTAGAACCGCATATACCCCGCATATGCCCTCGCATACCGCTTAATCAGTATTCGGTGACCAGTCCGAACGCATACGCATACCGCTTTCCTGAACCTTGCTTATGATATCAACACTTTAGGGCTTCATATTTAGTTGGTTAAATTAAAGTTATTTTAGGAGTCAATTGGGGTTCAGGAGTCAGTTAAGGATTCTAAAAGATTAACTTTATTTCCTTTATTTTCCCTTCTAAGCCCACCCCTCCTTATATAAAGGGGTTAGTAAGCTAAAATAAGTTACGAAAATATAAATTGAGTTTTGAGTTGGAAAATGCCTCAACCAGTATCGTTTCTCGCCCCTATTTTCTAGGGTTCCATCTCTCCTCCTCGATCCTGCGAGCCTCATCATGCCAATTCTCTCTCTCCCCCCTCTACTTTCTGTCTGCATCAAGTAGTATCAAAGCATGGAAATTGAATCGTTCCAACTATCAACAATCATGTCTATTTTGGTGAATGAAGTTGGAATTGAATTGTCTAGATCAGAGCACATGCACATCAGCGAAAGCTGCATCATCGTCTTTAATCGACCATGAAGTTTCAAAAATGGCTGGACAATTATTGAAGGAAGAAATATTCATTCACGATAAAATTGCAATCATAGACACACCCATATAATACGATTCTGGTTATGCAAAACAAGAAATCAAAGAGCAGAAATATTAAACCATTATGGATGTTACAATGGCCCCACTTAATAATAGTTACAGCACTAAAGAAAAAAAAGATGACGGGTCCCTGCATATAGTATTGTCTAATTCCCCGGAATTTCCATCATCCAAGGAACAATCTCCTATTATCGAAGTTACTGTTGAGAACCACAAGATAACATCTTTCAGCCCAATCCAAGGAAGGTAAGATAGACAAGCTACTTATTCCCTAAGAAAAGGGATAGGAAAAATATCTTAGGAGAATTATAAAGAAGCCCTCCTCCAAAACCTATTTATCTAAAGGTTAAAGAGAAGAAATGGATAAAAAGGAGAATATATTTTAATTGGATGGTGTAGAAATATTGTGTTTACACCCCTCAATAGAAAACAATTATCAAAAAGACGCTGAAAATAAGAAATATTGGTCCAAAATTAGGAAGATCCTTCCAACAAATCCAGATTCTCCACTACTAGTGGCCATTCTTGAAGCAACTCATCAGAATATGAGTTTTTTAAAGCAGGAGAATTAATGCAGGGATGGATTGAGTAGTTGAATGATTTAGGGTTTTTTCGTCAATTTGTGGGCACATCAATTTTATTTATTGGGTCCAAATAATTTGAGATCATTTATGATCTCAGTAATTTAGAGTTTCTTATTTAATTGGTTAAATTAGAGCTATTTTAAGAGTCAATTAGGGTTTAAGAGTATATATTATTTCATTTATTGATTCTTATAGTTCCATCCCTCCTTATATAAAGGGGTTAGTGGACTACTATTTGAAAACAATGACGACAACAACAACAAAGCCTACTCCCACATTAAGTAGGTTTGGTTACATGGATTCTTTACCTTCATTCAAATCTATTTTGGATCATTCTCGAGCTTAGATCCAAGTATTTAAGATCCCTTCAGATAGTTTTCCCCCGATACTTCTTGGAACTTCCTCACCTTTCTTAGACGATTTAACATCCCAAATCTCGCATGTTTTAACTGGTGCATCAACAGACCTCCTTTGCAAATGGCCAAACCACCTTAAGCGGTTCTCTGTCGTCTTATCCTCTTTCAGAGCTACACCATTTATAGAATCTTGTGCATTGTCCTCTATATAACTCAAATGGTCTATCAATGAGTATTGTACTATCAAGCACACCATTTATAGAAAAGTTGAATGGCTCAAGGCAACTTGTGACAAAAGGCTTCAGTCAGATGTATGGATTTGTTTACTATGAGATTTTTCTTGAGTGGCCAAGATGAAATGTATGTGTTTTGTGGTTGTGGTGGTCGATAAGAATTGGCTTATTTATTAACTTGGTGAGAAAAATACTTTTCTGTATTAAGATCTTGAAGAGAAGGTTTATATATCTCACTCGCATGGGTAAGACATAAAGGAGTGTGCATGCTGACCCGTGAAGGTCAACAAAGGCCTAAAGTAGAATCCTATGGCCTTGTTTAGTAGGCTCAATATGGATATTGCTATTCATTGACATACAATCAAGACCCCAAATCCTTTCTACATAGAGTTTTTTTAAAAAAAAGACCTTGCTACATTACATTATTTTCTAGGAATTGTGGTAAGTAGACGGTCAGATAGGCTTTTGTTATCCAAACGAAAAACATTGCCTCGATATCGTGGAGGATGTGGATACATTTCCTAAATTGTTCACAAAGCAGTCAACACAAGGAGAGTCATCGATACAGGCAATATTTACAGCTTATCTTGCACTACCTCAAGAGCTCACGTGAAAAAAGCACATCAACATTTTTTCATGGGCATATATACTTCTGATCTCATTCTGGGGTAATTTGTGTTAATTCTCTATTTGAAATTTTGAAATACAATCGACTGGTTATGCTGCTTTTGTTGGAGGCAATCTTATTACCTCGAGGAGCACGAAGCTAGTATATAGTCGCAATATATCGCTATGGCCTAATCTTGATTTTCCAATCAAGATTCTCATTCTAACTGCAAAAAAATATGCTGCTATATTTCTGACGATATATCTTCCACGAGCAAATCAAGCATATTGCAATATATTTTCGCTTTATCAGAGACGCGGTGGGGCAAAGGAAAATTACTACACCACGTCTCTTCAAGGCTTCAACCTCTGAACATCTTTGAAAAGCACTTCCCAAAAATGGCAACTGTTGAGATAATTGTATCTCTTAGTATTAGTTTTATATTTTATGTTTTCTTTGTGCACCACTGATGTAATTAACTCATGGCTTTTCTCTTATATAAGAGAGCCCTGGGATTTCTTCTATGATATGTCTAATTTTTATCCCAACATGGTATCAGAGCAACGGTCCTAGACCGGGGTTCTCGTACCCTAACCCTAACCCTACACCCGCCGCACATCCAGCGGCCCCTCCCGCCGACGCCGCACATTCCAGTGGCCCCTCCCGCCGCCGCCGCACATCCAGCGGCCCCTCCCGTCGCCGCCGCAAGTTCCAGCGGCGCCGCCCCGCCCCTTTCACCGCCGCCGCCCCTCTCCAGAGGGGCTCCAGCGCCGCTGCATGCGGCCTCCGGGTCCTCCTGCGTGCCCAGCGGCCCCTCTCCAGCGGCCTTCCAGTGTCGCCCCGCCGACATTGGTGCTGCCCTGCCCCTGGCACTGTCGTAGACTCATTTCCACTGTCATTGGGGGCAACTCCAAGGCGTTTTTGTGTCGCATCAAGGTCTGGACTGGTTTGAGAAAGGTGATATAGTTTGATTTGTCCCTTGTTGTGCAGCCCTAGACCTCGAACGAAGAATTAGGGATGAGTGTATAAGTCTACAGATACAACTCATCCTTCCTATGGTGTTGTAGACAAGTCTATTCTTGATTTGTTCCTCACTTGTTCCGCGTCTTGGCCTATTGAAGAATGTCAGAAAACAAGGGTGACATGTTCTCCTCTTCTGATGCCTTCAAGGGCCCAGCACCTATCATGAAGATGGACGGGACCAACTACGAGTTATGGTCCATGTAGTTTCGTACCTTAATGCAATGCCACAACAAGGAGCAAATTTTGACTGACTGGGAGCCGGCGGACAAGACTGGGGCAAATGCATCATGGAAGCAAGATAATGCATATTCTCGTATCTGGCTCTCTGGGACACTTAGCACAGAGATTGCTAATGATATTGTCAATCAGCCTACTGCAAAGGCCATGTGGGATATATTGGTTGCTACCTACGGACAGGCGAAGAATGAAAGCAAAATCCTCCAACTGCAGTTTGACATTTTCTCGACCAAGCAGAATGGTCGACCTCTCCACGCCCACTTCTCACATCTGAGAGGCATATTTGAACGACTCCACAGTTTCATGCCTATTACTACCAGCGTGGAACAACAGCAGGCGTATCGGAATGCCACTATGACTGGAGTTTTCTTGTCATCCCTTGACTCGGAGTACGATGCTGCTTGTACTTAACTTCTGACTGGCGAGAACATACCGCCAATGCCGCCATCTCCTCAGTCTTGACCACCTCCACCACCATCACCACCTCCACCTCCTACCACCGAGTCCACGTTTTTACCCCATGTTTATTCTCGCAGCCTCGCAGGTCGACCCTCTGCTCATGCGCCATCTACATCATCCACCATGCCTCAGGTATGTCATGACCATATTATTTCTACTGATGGCACTGGAGATTTAAATGTTGATTCCAGAGGATGATGAGGCTAATGACCTGGAGATACCTATTGCTCTAAGGAAGCCCCGTCGCCAATGTGTCACATACCCTCTTGTTGCGCATGTCTCCTTGGATCACCTTTCCGCATATTACAGGAAGTTTGTGGTGGGACTATCTGCAGTTAATATCCCACGGACATATCAGGAGGCGCTTCAGGATAGCAGGTAGCGACTTGCAATGGAAGAAGAGATGGCGGCCCTACGGTCATGTGACACCTGGAGCATTGTCTCTGTTCCATCCATGGCCTCAAATTTCAGCGAAATTCGGTCGAATTTCTGTCGAATATCGATATCCAGTCGAAATCGATATTCGACCGAAATGACCGAAATGAACCGAAATATGGGGGTCCTAATACAAAAAATGACCGAAATGACCGAAATTTCGGTCGAAATTCCACCGAAATTCCATCGAAATTCTGTTAAATTCTGTTTTGGTCGATACCGAAATGGTGACCGAAACCGACATTTAAGGCCTTGGTTCCATCAGGTGCCTCTTTTGTAAGCTGCAAATGGATATCTACGGTTAAGCAGAGGGTGGGTGGCAGTGTGGACCACTACAAGGCAAGGCTTGTGACTCGGGGTTTCACCCAAACCAATGGAATGGACTATCAGGACACCTTCTCTCCAGTAGCAAGAAACTTGACACTACACATTCTTCTATCCGTTGCCGTTTTGCGAGACTGGCCTCTACACCAGCTCGATGTGAAGAATGCATTTCTCTATGGGGATCTACAGGAGGAAGTATACATGCAACAACCACCAGGATTTGCTACTGATGGGAAGTCCCAGAAGGTGTGAAGACTTCATAAGGCGATTTATGGTCTGATGCAGAGTCCGAGAGCTTGGTACCAAAAGCTATCAGAGTTGATAGAGCAACAACAGTTTGTTCGGTCCACTGCGGACCACTCACTGTTTGTTCAAAAGACACAAAGAGGTATTGTGGCTATTCTTGTTTATGTGGATGATATTGTCATTACAAGAGATGATGAGCAGGCATTCATACTGCCAAGGAGTTCCTAGGTCAACAGTTTGTGACTATTGACCGACCTTATTGTTGAGGTTTCTCTTCTAACGAAGCTTTTATGTGATAATCAAGCAGCTTTGTTTATTGCCAATAACCCTGCTTTTCATGAACGGACAAAGCATATTGAAGTGGACTGTCATTACACTAGAGACATGATCCAGAAAGGTCTTATATCCACCTCTCATGTTTCCACAGGAGATCAGACGGCAGACATCTTCACCAAGGCCCTGGCTAGAGGTCCATTTCAGAGGTGTTGTTCCAAGCTGAGCATGATTGGTATTTATGCTCCAGCTTGAGGGGGAGTGTTGAGATAATTGTATCTCTTAATATCAGTTTTATATTTTATGTTTTCTTTGTGCACTGCTCATGTAATTAATGCATGGCTTTTCTCCTATATAAGAGAACCATGGGATCTCTTCTATGATATGTCTTGTTTTTATCCCAACAGCAACCTTTTAAAAAAAGCATTTCCTATGTTGTTAACAAAGGCAAGTTAACATATCAACTCTCCTCGATAGAGTCATGGGTAGGATACATTAGTGATAATGCAATACCTCAGAAGATCGCATGGAAAAGGTACAACATCCATATCCGAATAAATCGAATCTGACCCGATTAAGATACCGAAAGTTCATTTAATATTCAATTAATATTGAATAACTTCAGTTCGATCTATAGACTGCATATCGAATCTCGTTAGGATGCGATCGACCAAAAGTCGATCGCATCATAATGTGTGTTATCAAAAAAAACAGCAACACAAAATCGGAAACTGCAAAACAAACCAAGACCATCAGAAAATTTGTCTTGGCGAAATAAGATCAACAAATCGACCGTTCGTCGATCACATGTCGTTTGATAATTTAAAATCGTAAAATTTAATAATAAAAAAATCGAGACTGTATTTCGTCGATTTCTGTATCCATCTTGGATCAGAAAAGTATGAAATTTATATCGTACGATCATCATGGACAGACGATCGAAATGAGATATTGTACCTCTGAATCGGAGAATCGACGTGAAAATACGGTCGACTTTGATATCTCAAATAAAAGAGAGGAATGATTTAAAAAATAAAAAATAAAAAAATATGTCTGTAGATGTACTATCCAACAGTCTCCACTTGGTTTTTTTTCACTTCTATTTGGCTCCCTATTCTTCCTCCACATGTCATCAACCAAGCCCCCTCAAATTTATCCAACAAAGAAGCCAAAACCTCTTCTCTCCTCTGCTGGAACTGCTGTCCAGCAGCTCTGGAGCAACCTCAGCCCCTCCTCCTAGCTCCCTACAGCTGTTGGAACCTCCAAAAGCAGTTGGGAGCTGTTGCTTCCCTCTCCCAAGAAGCCAATTGCTGCTGGAACCTCCCATGCAACCCTCTTGCTGTCATTCCGCTACAAGATAGCTGCTGTCCAACAGCTATTCTTGTTGTTGTGAGCCCATTTCCTCCAAAAATTTGAAGATCTACGAGGTACAATCACAGACCTCTTGCTGCATATGTGTTTTTGTATACATTGATTAAATACCAAGATTTAGCTCTGAATCCATGTCCTGAAGGATGAAAAGTGAGGGTTTTGCATATACCATCTCACAAATTTCAGATCTGGATATTAGCTCTAGAATCCATGTTCTAAAGGATAAAAATTGGAAGTTATGGATGTATTATCTCACAAAATTCAGATTTGGATATTAGCTCCAAAATCCATGTTCTAAACGATAAAAAATGGGAGATTTTACATGCATTATCTCGCAAAACTCAGATATGGATATTAGCTCCAGAATCCATGTTCTAAAGGATAAAAATTGAGGGGTTTTGCATGCATTATCTCACAAAATTCAGATCTGGATATTAGATCCAGAATCCATGTTCTAAAGGATAAAAATTGAGAGGGTTTTGCATATATTATCTCACAAAATTCGGGTCTGGATATTAGCTCCAGAATCCACGTTCTAAAGGAAAAAAATTGAGGGCTTTTGCATGTATTATCTCACAAAATTCAGATCTGGATATTAGCTCCAGAATCCATGTTCTAAAGGATAAAAATTGAGGGGTTTTGCATGCATTATCTCACAAAATTCAGATCTGGATATTAGATCCAAAATCCATGTTCTAAAGGATAAAAATTGAGAGGGTTTTGCATATATTATCTCACAAAATTCGTGTCTGGATATTAGCTTCAGAATCCATGTTCTAAAGGATATAAATTGAAGGCTTTTGCATGTATTATCTCACAAAATTCAAATCTGGATATTAGCTCCAGAATCCATGTTCTAAGGGATAAAAACTGGGGGTTTTGCATGTATTATCTCACAAAATTCATATTTGGATATTAGCTCAAGAATCCATATTCTAAAGGATAAAAATTGGGGATTTTTGCATGTATTATCTCACAAAATTCAGATCTGGATATTAGTTCCAGAATCCATGTTCCAAAGGATAAAAAATTGGGGGTTTTGCATGTATTATCTCACAAATATCAGATTTGGATATTAGCACCAGAATCCATGTTCAAAAGGATGAAATTGAGGGTTTTGCATGTATTTATTTCACAATATCAGATCTGTTCATTAGCTCTAAAATCCATGTTTTAACAACTTAAAATTTGGGGGTTTTAGTGTAAATTAAATCTCAATTTCATATATGTTCATTAGCTCTAAAATTCATGATTAACAACTTAAAATTTGAGGGTTTTAGTGTAAATTAAACCCCAGTTCTAGATCTGCTAATTAGCTCTAAAACCCTTGTTTTAAAAACTTAAAATTTTAGGGGTTTTAGTATAAATAAGACCTAAATTGCAGATCTGTTCAATTGCTCAAAAATCCATGTTTAAAAACTCAAAAATTGGGGTTTTTGTGTGAATTAAATCCCAAATTCAGATCAGTCATTGGTTCCAGATTTCATGATGTTAAGATGAAAATTTGAGTAAAATTCTAGGTGTTTTACAATACTAATAATATTCATCAATGATCATTAGTATAACCTACTATATGAATACGACTTATCATAATTGATGGAGTGGACCATTCAATTAGACATGTAAAGCCAATCATATAAGATATGGAGGTATGAATATATAACCAGTGAATCTATGTGGTTCATAAGAATCAGTGACGCTTGATATTTGTACCGGTCATGGTGACCCTTACACCTGATCGTGTGAGGGTGCGATGACACTCAGCTGGGTGGGAGATAGGAAGCCCAATTAGGGCAGCAGCCGCCTAATACTCGGGTCTAGGATCTCAATCCTTTTTACGATTTTTATGTAAACTCGCAAAGTTTTTATTCTTTGTTGGGATCCAGATTTTTGATCAGTTTCGTTGACCCTCTGTTCTTAGGGTGCTTAGGATGGGGGCCTCGATTTTGATTTTTCTTTACAAGCTCGTTTGCTCGTACTGGTTTTTGGAGTGACTCTTCTGGAAAGTCTCTCCCACCTGTCTCAGGGGCGTAGTTTTGAAGTAGAACTAGTGCCTATACTGGACTGCACTTCCACTTGGAGGGTGAGACGGAAGAGTCTCTGATGAGGCTTCCTCACCGCTTGAGTTTTGGTTACTTTCCGCCAGTAGGTCCTGGCGATGAGTTACTGTTGAGAGTTGGTTATAGCTAAGCTGAATTACATTTGAGAGTGGGTTACAGTTGAGCTTGAGACAGAAATCATCAATCATCAACAATCAACAATCTTTGACATTTGATCAGAATTCAGATATATAACTACATATGTTAGAAGAAGCTAGTGGACGTGTTGGGAACTTAGTTAGGATACATTATACTCCACCGCATGCCTATGAGGCACTCCAACCCTAAGGTATTCTTCGCGCTTTAGAGTCATAGTGTGAGATCACACCCAGACCAAGACCACAGACTATCCACTAGATTAGAGAAATTAGACAGAAATAAAGATTAGATCAGAAACTCATCATCCTCAATACCAAGTTCCATCAACACGATCTCTAAGTTAAAAAGATAATAATCTACATGTAGGACATTAAAATAAATATGAAAATGTTATATATGGAAAGTTATGGGGTGATGGCAGAGCTGGGGATTTACATAAAAAATAGCTTAAAAACCAAATTTTCATGCAAGTAGCTTGTTAATTTAAATATCAAAATCTATCTGCTTGCTTTCTTTTGAAACCACTGAAATATCTGTTATTTTTATATGCTTGATTGTATTCAACAATTGTTGACATCCTCTTATCCCTTACATATATGGCAGGCAAGGCGCCTGCATCACAGTAGATTGGCAAATAGTTGATAAGTTTTCGCGGTTCTGTTACGATACACATGTTTAGTTTTTGTCCAAGATAACATAAATGTTTTTCTTCTCTTCTATTATATTTTGGGATACATGTGCATAATGCAGTTTCTTTTGTTACATATAATTATATATGGAAATTAATGCAATGTGAATTGGTGGAACTTGTTAGCTCTGTGGTTGTTTATCATAATTGTTGATGTCATTTCGTCGTCATGAAAAAAAATCCTTCATTTTCAGTAACCTAATGCGATGAATTACGAATATAATATTGTGAATGTTGTATAAACGGATAACTCGGATCTGCGAACGGGAGTTCACAAAAGGGCTCTTCTACATTTGTCGTGGGCACCTTTATTTTTATTCATATTTACCACTTTGTTAGAGGCAATCATATCACCTTAAGGTGCATGAAGTAAATATTGTCGCTTGACCTAATGTGGAGTCAAAATAAAGTGCTCCATATGAAGCAAACATTTGTGAGCTTAGTTAGCTTGTGTCTTTTCTAAAGAGCTTGGTTTTCCAACAAGGTTCCCATTTTTACTGTGAAACACATATGCTACTTATATTTCATACAATTTGGTCTTCCATGAATATGCCAGGCAGATTAAGACATCTTCATTTTACCAAAGATGCAGTGCAATAACAGAAGATCACTAAACCCAAGTGACAACCAACCCAAATAGAAGCCGTGCCTAGTATCTGCCAACTGCTTTATCAGTTTGAAAAAAAAACGAGTACTAAGAAATGTTTTTCTTATAAATGTAATAAGTATGTATATTCTGAATTTTTCACGTCTGTCCATAAGATCTATCCTCTTAACAGAACTTATATATACTCAAGAATTATTACTTGTACTAAGTCAAAAACGCAGTTTTTAGGCCTTCCTCCACAGGTTTAATGGTTCCAATAATTGCATCCTTTCGATCCACTAACGTAGCATTAACATGTGTGTTATTATGTGCAGAAAGGAAGCACCAGCATAGTCATCTTAAATGCACACTTTAAGCTCATTTGTAAACAAATAATGAATAAAGTTTACGGGCGTGAGAGCCTACCAAGGGCGACCACCCGTCACATTTTCAAATAAAAATAATGAAAATAAAAATCAAGGATGTCTTAAGTGCATGTCACCATGAAGTACTCATCCCAATACGTCATGATACAAGCTACACCTCCGACATACATACCCTTCATAAAATTGCATATACTTCTGGAGTTGTAGCTACAATGAGCCAAAAAAATAAATGAGAGAAATATATCAAAGACGAATTGTATCTTCTTCTTTTCTGAAAAAAAAGAGGTGCACATCTAATAGGTAAAATATACTGTCTAGGAAAGTAATATTTTATTAACGTACAAAATATAATGGATTAATGACTCAAAAGTTAAATCCTATTGAAGTTGAGAGGATACGAATAAGCTTACTCATGAAACAGTGCATGTACATCCAGATCATTTTCACGCAATTTCGGACCAGTGCTGTACCAGCCCACGACATGCTCTTTAGCTGAAAAGCAGGTGAAAAATCTAGTTTACTAAGTTGGCGATACAGAATAAGTTAACAAATGTAATCCAGATAGAAAAAATAAAGGAAAGGTGTCTAAGAAATACCATTTATTCTTTTAAACATGGAAAACATTGTCTCGTGGTAATTGTGATCAAGAAACCATATTTTTGGATCATTGTCATCTTCTTCAAAAGGAACTGCAGTTTCAGGGTAACAAGATATTAGTAAAACATTCATTTAAATATCAGAAACTTACACTGCCATCTTTATGATATCAACCAAATATCAACACATGTATTCTTATAAACATGGAAAACATTGTCTCGTGATAATTGTGATCAAGAAACCATATTTTTGGATCCTTGCCATCTTCAAAAGAAACTGCAGTTTCAGGGTAACAAGATATTAGTGAAACATTCATTGAATATCAGAAACTTACACTGCCATCTTTGTGTATTCAACCATATATCAACACATTTAAAGATCGTTTTCCATGACGAGAAACATGTTTGAGCACAAACATGTGACACCGTGAAAATGAATGAGTTGGTCAAAAATGATATTTAAATTTCAATTTTAATAAAAATGGTAACAGCACTTTAGTAAAATGCCTAAAGAACGAAGGAAAAGCATCGTGGTTACATATGCATCGAACTAATGAGTCATACTATGAAAATTTGGGAGTGTGTGATTGAAAGAAGTCGAGGAAATTTTCCAAAGTAACAGAAAATCAATTCAGATTCATGCCATGTCACTCAAATATTGAAACTATCCACATGTTGAGAACAAATGAGATTTATAAAGATAAACAACCTCCATATGATTTTTATTGATTTGGAGAAGACTTGTGATTCAGTTCCACGGGAGAATTTGTGGAGAGTTTTGGAGAAGAGACAAGTGCATGTCATGTATATTCCTTATAAAGGATATGTATGATGGTGTTTCACCATGTTTAAAGAGCTGGTCTGGGAAGACTGACCATTTTGATATCAGCATCAGTATGAATTAAGGTTTAGCTTAAATTCTCTTCTTTTTACTTTGATTATGGGTGAATTAACTAATCACATTCAAGATGAGAAACATTGGTGTATGTTGTTTGCCGATGATATTATGTTAGTCAATGAGACTAGAGGAGTAAGATGAGAAGCTTGAAGTTTTGAGACATACTTTAGAGACTAAAGGATACAGGATTGAATATTTGGAGCACACATTTGATGGAAGCAGTGATAAAGGAATCGAGGTGAAGATTTAAAAAGATAAAATTCATAAGAAAGATTCTTTTAGATACTTAGGATCTATTTTGCAACATGATGGGGAAATCGATGGAGATGTTACTCATAAAATAAATGCAGGTTGGCTAAAGCGAAGAGGAGCCTTTGTTGTTGTATGTAACAAGAAAACTCATTTCAAAATCAAATATAAATATTACAAAACATGCGTAAGACATGCTACGCTCTATGGATCCGAATGTTGACCTCGAATCATAGATATGTGCAGAAAATGACATTAGCAGAAATGAAAATGCTAAAGCGAATATTGTGCTCATACATGAAAGGTTGAATTCGAAACGATGTGATCACAAAGAAAGTTTGTGTCGCTCCGGTAGAAGATACGAAGAGATAGAACTGTTTAGGTGGTTTTAATTATGTAAAGGTGCCAGAAGGAGACTATCTAAAGGGATCTTAATTACTTGGATCTAAGTCCAAAAATGTCCCAAAATAGATCTAAATGTATCCAAAGAATCCACGTGAGAGAAGGCTTCGTTGTTGTTGTAAAAAATCTAAATATATATTTAAAATAAATGCAAGAGAATGACCTTAACAAAATTAAACTTGTAATATCTCAAAGAAGTATAAGCATGTCACAATACATTAAAATGACAGCTTGCTGCAAAAATCTACACTGGTCAATAAAGCCAGAATATAGAATTCGGTTGCACAGTTACAAAACTCAGCGGTTCGTTCCCCTTTCTAGGAAATTATTATTCTTGAAATATATACCACATGAACAACATATACTTATCAGTATGTCATAAGTCATACAAAACATGATTAAAATGTAAGAAAAATTGGTGCAGAATTTTAGAAGGCAGTGTGATGCAGAGAGACCACGAAAGAAGACATGATGACACCACGTTGGGAAGAAGATTGGCTCTTTATGGAGAGAGAGAGAGAGATGGCATGGCACTGCCCTCAAGTAAGCTAAGGAAACTATTTAGATCATTGCATCTGTTAGAGAATATTCTGTGTGGCTATTTGTTAAGAGAATATTCTATAGAGAATATTGTATATAATATTCTCCCTTGAGCACCTGTATAAGGATCCCCACACCCCCTGTACTCATTGAGAAATTCCAATAGAATATCCGCCCCTTTGAGGCTTCTCCCGTGGTTTCATCCCGCTCCTTAGGGAGTAGGGTTCCACATTAAATCTCTGGTGTTCATGTTTATTATTTTGTTTGTCGATTCCGCCTCCGCTTCTCAGATTTCAACATGGTATCAGAGCGATCGGTTCTGCGGATCGATTTTTATTGAAGTTTTGATTCTGGTTTCATTTTTAAAGGTCCAATAAGGTCTGTTCGGATTTGTTTTTCGTTGGTGTTGCCATCTCTGTTTGAAGCCCTATTCCAGAATGAATGATCACCAACGCCTATGACGATGCCTTCTCCGTTAATGCTCCCTCCGGGCATAGGCAAGACCATCTCTAGCCCGCTATCTCCCTCAATCAATGTTCTCAAAGAAGGAAGAAGAAGAGGCACCATAACCATACTCGCAGTTAAGGCCATGCGTCCCAGTTCAGGCCCTGCAGATCAGTACGCAGAATAGTTCCCGAAGAAGGAAGAAGACCAAGCATCGTCACGTCGGTCGGTTTTGAAACACAAAGCAACAACTTCTTTGGTGAAGAGACGAATCATGCATGCGGTTGGTTGCTCGCATGGCCAGTTGCGATGAATAGCAGTCGGTGGCTTCCCCATAGGGACAGCAGGAGACCCATGAGAAGAGAAAAAAAAGGAAGAGGCGTCGAAACCCATATCGCGGGCAAAGCAACGCGCCACCGGAGTGGATTCTCCATCACCAACGCCTTTCGCATCTTCGAGCAAGGTGGCGGCGGTGTCTGCTTGAAACATGAGATGGGTTCCCTCCGCTGGGAACCCTAGTCGGATAAAGGAGAAGAGCAAGGTGGGGACCCGATACCCCTTCTCTTAATAATATTTTTTTTCTTTAGGCCCCTACTAATAGAAAACGAAGGAGGTCTAACCAAAAAAAACACAAGGTTGCTACAGCTTTCTGCTTACAAAAGAGGGCCCAAAGGTGGATAGTAGTTGAGCCCAAAAAAAACAAAGAGTTGCAACATTTGGGCCCACCAATTGGGCCGTATCTTCAAGAAGGGAGAGAGACGGAAGAGGCCCACTTAAAAAAAACGGAAGGTCTGATTTTGAAAGAAAAAAAAGTTCGTTGCATTGAAGAAGAGAAGGGGTGTTGCTGCCCTTCGTGGATAGGTTGCATTATACTTTATCCTTTTTTATTGTCCCGTTTCATATCAAGCCCGTTAGGCTCAATTCTGTAACAAAAAAAAATAACGATGAAGCCTGGAAAATGAAATAGCCCAACAAAAACTGTGCTGGACTGATGGCTATAAAAATATATATAAAATAATGAAATAGCAAAAAAAAAGAAGAGGAAAAGCCTTAAAAAAGTTTGAACGGCTTGAAAAAAAAAGAGAAGAAAAAAATTGCATGTTTTGCTTCTCCCAACTTGATGTCCCAAGCTCTTTATTCTATCAAGTATGGGAGAAAGGGGGAGTCAAAGATATATTCTTCTGGGAACCTGCACGTCCACGACTAACAGACCGGCACTCCAGATTTCTTTGATCATCCATCTTCACCGAGCATCAAATTCTTCGTTAGGGTGTATACTTCTTTTACGACCCGATCAGTTTCCAGCGCTGGACTTCTTCTGCAGCGATTCTTCTCCACACATGACAGAGATACGTTCCGGTGATCTGATATCGCAGCGGCTCTACAGACATGACAGAGATACGTTCCGATGACCTGAAAGCCGTAGACCAGTCCTCGTGCGAGATCTTCTACCAGCAGCGGACATGTCTTCTTCTTGTGATGTATCGTGTGAAGATGTGTTGTATACTTTCTTTTTGTTGCAAGCTGCAGCTTTCTCAGCTCCAACTTGAGGGGGAGTGTTAGAGAATATTCTGTTTGGCTATTTGTTAAGAGAATATTCTATAGAGAATATTCTATAGAATATTCTCCCTTGAGCACCTATATAAGTATCCCCGCACCCCCTGTACTCATTGAGAAATTCCAATAGAATATCCGTCCCTTTGAGGGCTTCTCTCATGGTTTCATCCCGCTCCTTAGGGAGTAAGGTTCCACGTTAAATCTCTGGTGTTCATGTTTATTATTTTGTTTGTCGATTCCGCCTCCGCTTCTCAGATTTCAACAGCATCTTTGTCTTAGACCTAAACAATGCATCAGATTGTTACATAGTCACCATTTCGTCTCAATAAATGGTGCAGGTGATGAGAAGAAAGTCCAATGGATATATAGCCACGTAACAATAAATCTGATTCCAAATAAAAATGCCAGCCAAAAAGTTGAAATGAAATCAATAGTCTATAAAACGATGAAAATTCCTTATAGGAATTTGATGACGAAATGATGAAAACTCTTTAGGTGCTTCAGGTACGTGCAAAGAAGGCAACCCAATATCTAGGTTCACAGTGTAGAAGTTGAAATAAGAGGTTTGCAAAAGCTCTGGAAATAAAAGCTGGAAGGAAACTATTGAGAAAGATACGGACTTTTTTTGGAAAAAAGGACGAACCTCCATAAAAGGCCCGTCCAAACTCTGAAGTTCTATAAAAAAATTATAAAACAAAATTAAAAATGCCACAGTTCGCAAAGAGCTTCGGTGTGTTCAATGACATTCTCATAATAAAATCCCACGGCCTTGAAGATCAGATTATTCCTCGCCAACCAGATAGCTCACACGTGCACGATCACCTGAGTCCCACCTTCAATAGATCCCATCCAATCATTGCCTATAGAGCTCCAAAAAGTGTCCATGTTGCTCCATTGAATCCCTGGATAGTCAACCGCCTCCCAGGTCTCTCTTGATCCACGACAACTGAAGAAGAGATAATCAACATTCTCCATAGCCTTCCCACGTCGCTTTGCACGTCTCATTGCACCCTGGAAAGATCTTCCCCCCCCCCCAACACTAGTCATAATGCGACCTCTTTTGAACAACCAAAGAAAGATCTTGATCCTAACAGGGATCTTCCACTCACAGATTCATGCGCAGTTACGAGACACCACATCAGTCTCTGGATCTGATGGCCCCGATAGAACTTCATAAGCCTTATTCGCAGTAAACGACGTGTCTCTCCAGCACCTATAGTCTCTATCATATAAAGGCTCTTCCATTTTGGTCAATCTGCTCAACAGATTCAAGAACTCCTCGGCTCTTCGATCAGAGAAAGCTCATAAACATAATTTGGCGTCTAAGACTCCTCAGACCACACATCTGCAATACATGCCTCCTTGTACAAAGCCAAGGTACAGAGCTCCCTCACCAATCCAATTATCGTGCCAAATAGAGTATGCTTCACATGTATTGATGGGTAATCGAATCCCTCCAAGGTCTAACTACCACATCCGCAAGTTTAGTCCCACATCTACAGTTAGTGGTACTCAGGTCTGTCTGTAGGGCTAAATATAAGAAACCACACACCCATTGTATCAATCAAGCGAAAATGAATAGAAGAATCAGCCTTTAGTGCCGTTCTCCCGTGGTTTCATCCCTCTCCTTATGAAGTTGGGTTCCACGTAAAATCACGGTATCCTTCCACTGTTCTTTATTTCTTTATCTCTGGTACGATTCCGTATTATCATTTTCTACATGGTATCGGAGCGATTTAATTTTAGTTTGAATAATTCAATTTTGTTTTTGAAGATTTATTTTGATTTTGTTCAAGCTTAAGAAGAAAAATTGTTCCACAGATGTGTTCTAGGGCTTCCAGTTTCCAGTTCAGAGCAGGTTCGATTATGCGATTTGTTCTAGGGTTTTCGTCAGAAATTCTAATTCTGCAAAGCAAAGGTGCATCCTCAATGTGCTTCTGTGCATGCGATTCGCAACAAGCATACATTAATTTCAGTTCGCAGATCATTGCTTTGTCAGGTTGCTGATCATCTACGATCCACGCAGCGATGGGTTCTGTTATAAGAAGATCAGGGGCGTCTACAGCAACAAATACCATCATCTTTCTTTTTCGACTCAGGCATTATCGAGCCTATACGAAGAACGACTCCTTACTCGGGAACCACCAGCATATTCGACCGTCTTCAACCTAACTACATACACCATCACCACCGAATATCCAAACGATGGGACGTCATGTCCAACTCCAGCGACCAGCAACCAATGGAAGGGGTACCTCTAGGCGCACAACTTCAGGCCACCAGCTCGTATAAGCGGAATGAGCCTCCATGTGACAGGGTTGCATCAACCAACTTCCCCTCACGTACGAACCCTAGACAAAGAAGAGAGGAGATAATTACGCGTAGGGAACTTCTTCACGTGCGATAGGGAGCTTCAAGGTGAGACCCCACCAAGGAGGAAGGTAGCTTCGATCCTCTGAGTACCTCCTTATGCGTAAGACCTTCCAGGTCGAGCATCATCAAACGAAGTCTCCTGGGAGGAAGAAAGTTCTTATTGAACGGGTGGCGGCAGCTGGCATGAGATGGGGTTCCTAGCAGGTAGTGTATAGGGTTCCCCGATGGAAACCCATCTCTCGTACAAAAGGGAGGGCCCAACTGGGCTTCAAAAAAAGGGCATTTCAGGGCGAAACTGGGCGACAGTTCTAAAAAAATGATGATGGGCCCAATTTATATAAAAAAAGAGGGGGAGGATGATTTTGATGGCAAAATGGCGAAGCCTTCTCCAATTATAAGTAGTGTCG
The DNA here is from genome assembly GCA_037367405.1 of Ottelia alismoides. Lineage (NCBI taxonomy): Eukaryota > Viridiplantae > Streptophyta > Magnoliopsida > Alismatales > Hydrocharitaceae > Ottelia > Ottelia alismoides. Next base: position 299,821 of record JAZKJV010011633.1, read on the forward strand.
GTTGCATGGATTCTTGTTCAAATTCATGTTGAAAGATTCGACTATTTTTATGAAGCAAATTTTGATATTACTAAAAAAGGGTATCGTGCAAAAAAACATGTACAAAAAAAGAAATTTTTTGAGGCCATGCTTATGGGCCCGATTTGGGTCATCGTGATTTCAAAAAAAAGGAAACTTTTGAGTTAAAAAAAAGCAAGCGTACAAAAAAGGGGGAAAGTGATTTAAAGAAAAAAAGACACACAGAAAAAAATTAAGAAAGAAAAAGAGATGGGTATTAAAAAAAGGAATAGCCATGAGAAAAAATCATTTGAGATTGTTTCTATAATTCTATTTCTCCATTATAAGTAGGGCCGGTTGCATGGATTCTTGCTCAAACCCATGTTGAAAGATTCGACTATTTTTACGAAACTAATTTTGATATTACAAAAAAAGGGTATCGTGCAAAAAAACATGTACAAAAAAAAGAAATTTTTTGAAGCCAAGTTTATGGGCCTGATTTGGGCCATTGTGATTTAAAAAAAAAAAGGAAACTTTTGGTTAAAAAAACAAGCCTACAAAAAAAGGGGGAAAGTGATTTAAAGAAAAAAAAGAAATACATAGAAAAAAAATGAGAAAGAAAAAGAGATGGGTATTGAGAAAAAGGAATAGCCATGAGAAACAATCATTTGAGATTGTTTCTATAACTCTATTTCTATGTCTTCATGTCTTCTCCCTACTTGGTCGATGCCATATATTCCGACCAATATGGAAGAAAGGAGTATTATGAAGAGTTCTACATGTCATATTCCAGACTCTACAGATTGCCAGATTCGGAGTCTACAGTTCAAGGCGTACATGCGCGCGTCCATTGTTTGCAAGGTCCCCATACTTAATCTGGTCGACTTAGGATTTTCATGAGATCCATAGGGACTCCAGAGTAGAGATCACATTCTCTAAGGTATTGTAAGCTTAAGGTTTCATGTGGATTTATAGAGACTCTAGAGTAGAGATCCCATTCACTGAGTCAATATGGGAGAGACCTAGTTCTCCAATAAGGAGACTTACAGACTCCATTCTCCAGCAACTGTGGACTCCGACAAAGATGTTTCCACAGCTTTTTCCGATTTGGCCCAACAGAGAGATGGAGCAATTGCGGGCCAGAGTTCTCCAAGTGGATACTCATTCTAGTTTCAGTGCTTCTGACATACGCATTACAGAGCACATGTTCTCTGACCATTGTTTTTAAAAAGGTGCCTTGAAGCGTTGAGGCATACGCCTCGAGACGTTTTTCAAGGAAAACTACCTCGAGTCTATAGCCCCATGCACCCTCAGTCAGGCATGCGCCTCGTGGCATTGCCTCATGTATGAGCAGGTTCTTTTTCTACAATATTTTTTCTTTCCTTTTTGATTGTGAGAGTGTTGCCTCATGTATGAGCAGAATTTTTATTTTTTTTCTACAATAGTTTTTTCTTTTCTCTTTGATTGTGAGCTTTTCATCTTTCATAGACAAGTATTTTCAAGTCCTTAAGCTCACGATTCATTGAAATACTTTTTTAGTTTATTAACATATTAAGCTTATTTTTACTTTATTATGCATGTTCTTTATAAATTAACATGACCAAAAAAAATGAGTCTTGAGTCCTTAAATCTAATGCCACTACTCTTTAGTATGAATCATGCATAAATGCTTTCTTTATTAAAATGTTTGGATGCAGGTCCCCTACTTTGACCTAAATTTAGAAAAGTACATTTTTGTAAACATGTCTCGCCTTTTTTCTATTCAATCGGGACTAAATTAATATGCATCAAAGCATGCATGAACAAAGATGCTCATAACATGCAGTATTCAAGTATTTTACCCCCAATCCTTATGGTAAAGCAAAAAGTGATCACTGATTCATTGCTTACTCTCTTATCCTTCTCAATTGAATGACACATATCTCACCTAATTTTGAAACTGGTGTGTTACATCTAGTTCGTTTAGTTAAATTTTAAACCATTGTTTTTAAAAAAATGCGCCTCGACGCGCTGAGGCGTACGTCTCGAGGCGTTTTTCCTTGAAAAATGCCTCGAGGCTACAACCTCATGCAGCTTCAATGAGGTGTGCACCTCGAGGCTTATGAGGCGATGTCTCATGTATGAGCCGCTTATTTTTTTCTACAATATTTTTTCTTTTCTTTTTGATTGTGAGTTTTTCATCTTTCGTAGACAAGTATTTTCAAGTCCTTAAGCTCCCAAATCACTGAAATGCATTTTTTTAGTTTATTAACATATTAAGCTTATTTTTAGTTTGTTATGCATAACTTTTATAAATCAACATGAATAAAAAATTGAGTTTTTAGTCCTTAAATCTAATGCCTCTACTCTTTAGTATGAATCAAGCATAAATGCTTTCTTTATTAAAATGTTTGGACGCAAGCCCCCTACTTTGATCTAAATTTAGAAAAGTATATTTTTGTAAACATGTCTCATCTTTTCTTCTATTCAATCGGGACTAAACTAATACACATCAAAGCATGCATGAACAAAGATGGTCATAACATGCAATATTCAAGTATTTTATCCCCCAATCCTTATGGTAAAGAAAAAAGTGATCACTGATTCACTGTTTACTCATTTATTCTTCTCAATTGAATGATACTCATATCTCACCTAATTTTGAAAAGGAATTTTTACACCCATAACCCTGAGTAATTTTGCAATAACATTCATAACCCTGCATAATCGCAAATTACGCTCAGGACCCTGAATAAGTGTGTCGTCTTACACCTATAACCTTCCGTTACTTTACTATGTTAACTCAACCAGATGATTGAGTTAATCTAACCAATAAATGATCTAACGGCTGAAATTTAATCTAAATAAAAAAATAAGTATCATGTCTTTTTATCTGAAGCCACCCCCCCCTGGCATCCATCGTGGCAGCTCGGTGATGGTGGAGGTCTGCGGCGGGCGGGTACGGAGGAGCGGTGGAGGGAAGCAGCAGGATTGGGTGGGTGTTGCAGGTATGTCGACTGGGTCTCGTGCGGGAGGGGGCTTCACGTCGGGCGTAGGGGCCCGGGTGGGGGTTTTCGCGTCTTGTTTCTGACGGGCCCCTGCGACCAACTAGTGTCGATCGGAAGCTCCCCTCAATAATTGGAAGCACGAGGAGATACCTCGATTTCCGGTACGTCCAGGAGGAGCCACTGGGTTTCCATCTGGAGGTCAGAGCCGGAGTTCCCAATCCACATGGTGCTCCACCACGTCTTGAACCGGAAGATGCTCAGAAACGATCTCCCGGCGAATCTACCGACGGGAAGGACGTGCCTGTCGGAGACCACCAAGCTCGAGAAGCCGAGGAAGCCTCTGTTGTGCGCGCGGGACGCGAATCGGTGGAGGAGGTGGGATGGGGCGTTAGAGGAGGATGACGTGAAGCTGCGAAAAGTGACGTTTGTCGGGACGTCAGAGAGCACGGCGATGCCGTCGACGAGGAGCTTGCCGCCAGAGAGTGAGTGAGATGATGTTGGCCGATCGATCTGTGCGGGGTTGGGGTTTCTCCATGTTCGTGGTTTGCTGTGATGGTGGCGCCATGGATGGATGTAGTACTTAGCTGTTGCATGCAGAAACCGGTGGCGTCTGTGATGCGGTGTTGTATAATCATAAACCCACTGCTTTCAGTTGCAGAATAATGCTGGAGGAGGAAGCAACAGTAGGATTTCGATCATGACCAAAATTGATACATATTTACATCCATTAGATAGTGTTTGGTTCGCGGGTTACCTGCGGGTTAGGGGAGTTTACCCCCTTAACCCACATCCCCCTCTCTCCCCATGGGCCCCACTTTATTCCTTTTTAAAAAATTAAATAAATCAATTTTACATCATCAATCCTATCAAAAAATAATATATTATACCATCATATCATGTAAAAATTATAAACTACTCCACTTCTACTCCCTTTTCCAAACTTCAATACAATCACATCATAATAACTATTACTTTTTCAAACTCCAATACAATCATATCACCCCAAACCCACTTCTAACCCACCCCTAGTTTAACCATCTATCCAAACACCAAAACACAAAAACGGGTTACCCTCTACCAGTTTAACCCGCCTTAACCCGTCAACCAAACGCACCCTTAGAGTTCCATTCTAATCCTTGAAAACCAATAATCAAAATGTCAGAAACAACAAAGTTGGTAGGAGGGAATTCGTCACTAGATGTCCAGACGAGACATGTACTATCTCTAATATCGGTATACATATATAGTTGGTCGGTCGGGGGGGGGGGGGGGGGGGGGGGGGGTCTTCACTGTCGGTTGGGGGGAGGGGGGGCTTCAAGGTCGGTCGCGGGGGAGGTTGGGTCGGTTGCAGGGGCCCGGGTGGGTGGTCGATCGTAGGGACCCGTGGCAGCGGACGTTCGGGTCGATCGCAGGGGCCAGGGGGCTTCACTGGTCGGTCGCAGGGGGCAGGGGGATGCAGGTGCAGGTCAGTTGCCGCAGGTAGGGGGTTTGAACGGCGAGCTTCCAGCATAGAGCGAGCTTGCTCTCCCAGGAGGGTGGGGTTCGAAGGGGATGGAGGTCGACGACGCAGGGGAGCGGGCTTGGTCAGGTCGACGAAGGGTACGAAGGGGATGAATGCATGGCCTGCAGGGGAAGCTGAGATGGTGCTCGGCAGGGGGAGAGGGGAGTTTTGATGGCATGTTTTCCAAATAAGAATGGATATCAGGGGTAGTTTTGTAATTTTCTAACGGAAACCATTAAAAATAACGGGCATCTCAAATGGAACATGACATAGGGTTATGTCATGTAAAAGTTAACCATTACTCGAGATTTCTCATGTAATTCGCAATTATGCAGGGTTATGAATGTTATTGCGAAATTACTCAGGGTTATGGGTGTAAAAATCCCTTTTGAAAATGAATAGAAGAATCAACCCATAGTGACATTCTCTCATGGTCTCGTACCGAGTAGGGTTCCACGTAAAATCTGGGTGTTCTTCCATTGTTCTTTATTTCTTTATCTCCGATACGCTTTCACATTATCATTTTCTACAGGCAGCAAGATCACAGCATCCACCCTCGCACATAAACCAAACGAGACAGAGCAGATAGAACGGATCATCCTTGTCAGCAAATCGGAACATTCTCCCTAAATTCTGAGTACTCATTCTGAGAGTAGCACCTTATTCATGTCACAAAGCTGCAACACCCCCAGTCCCCATGTCCGGTAGATTGCATCACCACGCCCTACTCTATCAGGGTGACTCCTTGCCATCACTAGATAACGCCTAGAAGAATCATTGCATCAGTGCCTCTAACATCTTATGGATGCCAACCGACGGCACTCTCGATGATAAAACGAACACAGGAATCGTCGACAATACAACCCTCACCAATACCAGCCTCCCACCCCTCCAGGAGGTAGGAGGCCCTCAACCCTGCCAGCTTCTTCTCCAGCTTTTCAATCATCGGCAACCAGTCCACTTGCCTAAGTCTCCCACGCAAGGGCAAACCAAGATAAGCAATAGGCGGGTTACATTGAGCAACCCCCGGGCCCCAGCACAGTCTCACGTGCCATCTCCATCTCTGAATCCATACCAAAAGAGATAAAAGTAGACTTGGCACCATCTACCTGCACCCCTGATAGTCCACCAAAGATCTCTAGCACCGCTTTAACCCCCTTGCACTCCAGTATTTCCTTCCACGGAACAATTGTGTCATCTGCATACTGCAAGATCGGGATCGAGAAATCATCAAGGGACAAAATCAGACTTGGCACCATTCACTTGCAACCCTGACAGTTCACCAAAGATTTCTAACACCGCTTTAACACCCTTGCACTCCTTACCCATTCCATCCACGGAAAAATTGTGTGATTTGCATATTCCGATGCATTTATCACTGGACTTGTATGCCAAAGACCGTGATTCTGAGATGAAAACTACCTCGAGAGCTCAACAAAACGTTCTGGGTTTCTGGTTTGTCGTTTACCTCGCGGTGAATCGAGTATTTCCATAGTGCGTTGGTCAGGCTTGCAAAGGTAGTAGATCTCATCTCCGATGGGCTTCGTTCAGGAGAGGGCATTGATGTTGACGTGTTGTGGTCATGGTTGAAGGGTGCACAGCTGCGCAGATGTTTGTGGTTGTGTACGCGGTGCAGCGTACCTCCTTTCATTTGTTGCAGGAGGAATGCATGCCAACAACATCGGAAAGTGGTCATGCTCTACCCTCTGACATCTCCCCATTATCTGTAAGCCCGAAGGAGGGCTCCTCTGAACCGATAGGCAGGTACTCTAATTGGCTTTTGGACTCGTTGTTTGGCATAGATTGCTCAAGGAGCTTGACACATATGGACCTTTGCTGTCTAAGTGGGCGAGGCACATAGTGCGGCTCGATTTCTCATTGCGGTACCGACCAAGGTGACAGCTCTGATTCCTACGATTATTTCTTCCCTCTTAGCGAGGTGTTGGATCGAATTCCAATGAAGCTTGCAAGTTTCCCCTTGGAACGATCGGATGACGTCGATATGAAAGTGACGGAAACGTAAGAAGCGGGCTTTTAGATCTAGAGGCACGATGTGTCTTGCCCTCGCCGTCTGCAAGGCAGGCTGTTGGAGGATTTTTTAGCGCAGACGGGGGCATAGGCCGGCGGGGCTATTGTCGGATATGGTGAGAACTTCAATTTTGAAGGTGGTTGGTAATAAGTCACCGAGGGTTGAGTAGTTGGTGGAGACCGCAGAACAACTGACGATTTGAAGGGGTCCATGAATCAAGAGAGGGCACTTGACAAGCACGGGCACAATTGTGAGGTGCGTGGGGGCTGTTGGTGGGGGCTCCCTCTTTGTTACCAAATGAAGATTAACTCCTGGAACGTATGAGGCTTGGGAACTGAACAAGATGATAACCATAGGCCTACTTTTGGAGGTTTGGAAGGCGGATATCTTTTGCTTGCAGAAGACGAAGCTTGAGATTTCAAACCGATTTTCGTGGCATGAGGTGACATATTCCAATTGAAACATATTCCACTTGAATACTATGTTATGCCATCTGTCGACATTGCTTCGAGTGGCATATTTGTCGATTGGAATGGCAATGTAGTGGAGTTGCAAGACGATGTACATGGCACTATGGTTCTATCTGTGGTGCTTTGAAGGGTGTCAGAAGGCATGTTGATGTTGGTTTCAACCGTTTATGGTCCCACGGAAGCTCAGGTGTCGATTGTTTTGTGGGATGAACTCCAAATGGCATGCACTCATTTTCCGGATCTGGTTAGGATGACTGGTTGCGATTTCAACGTCACTCTTCTTGCTTCGGACTGTCCTAATGATCAGGGTGGGTTGGATGTTGGCTCCCCTTTTGTCGGCCTTTGAGGGGGACATGGAATTGGATGTGCTCAATTCCACGAATTTGATATTTACTTGGACCAGCTCCTCTAGATCGCACCCGGATTGTTTTCTTGATTCGGTGGGGCAATTTCAGAGTTTCGCGTTAGGCTCTGTGACGGCCTTGCCAAGGTCACATTCAGACCATATATTAATATGTTGGAACTAGGGCAAAGGTCAGCATTTGTGCAGTTTGTTGCGGTTTGAACGCTCCTAGATGCAAGAGGAGAGCTTCCGGGAAAGGGTCATAAGGTGTTGGCGGGAAAAGGAAATGATCGATCGGTCCAGTATCTAGACGGATGGCAGATAACCTTAGAGCCATCAACAGTATGTTGATTTCATTTGGAAGAGAGTGGCATGCCCTTAGAGGCTAACAGAGGGATTCATCGTGTGGATGTGTTGTGCCTTGACCGGCTAGAAGATACTAAGATGTTACAAGATGACGAGAAGGCAACAAGATGAGAGCAGAACTATGTACTTTTAGAAGAGGACCATAAGATCGAATGGAAGCAATGTTTGAAGCAGAGGCGTTTGAAGGAGGGTGAGGCAAACGCGAGGTTTTTTCATGCGATGGCAAGTGGGCACAGAAAGCAAAGCCTGATTCACTCGATCGAGGTAGGTGTGAAGAAGTTAGTTCGTGATCATCCTATTGGTGAGGCAATGAGGTGTCACTATCTTGAGCTCAACAAGCGTGATCCTTACAGTAGTGCCAGATGGGTTGGTCGAGATGTTCCACTCCTGACTAATTGGAAGTCTAAGGAGTTGCCGCAGCCTTTCTTGCTTTCGGACATCATGCGCGCCACTTTTAATTTGAATGAGGATGGCTCTCCAAGACTGAATGATTTCCCGGTGTTCGTCTTCAGGGAGTTCTATGACTTGGTGGGGCAGAAGACTCTAAAAATGGTGGAAGAACTTTGTCTGGTGAATGGTGGCTTTGAGCGGCCGAACAAGTCCTTGTTGTTCCTTATACCTAAGAAGGATGTGTTAATGCGGGTCAAGGAATTACACCCTATTGTGTTGTCAAACGCTATTTATATCATTGTAGCAAAGGTTCTAGACAACAGACTGCAGGAGGTTCTTGGCATTATTACCGATGCGACACGAACAGATTTTCATCCTTGGCCAACACATGATGGATGGTGTTGTGTTGGCTTCTAAGAGTGTGACGGAGTGGTGGAGGAAGAAAAATGGTTTCATGTGGAAGTTGGATTTCTCTAAGGCATATGATTGCGTGGATTGAAAGTTCATTTGGTCATCCTTACATCACAGGGGCTTCCAGAGTGAATGGGTTGTATGGATGAAAAGATGTGTGACAACATCTTCTTACACAATCTTGTTGAATAGAAAGCAAGAGGGTGGCTTTTTTCAGCTACAACATGGTGTGCAGCAGGAGTGCCCACCGGTACCATCGCTATTTGTTGTGGTTGCTAATACTCTGATGAGGATGGTATCGAAGGCTAGGGAGGAGGCTTTCTGGCAAGCTTCTTTACGGGGGCAATCTCCATTATTATACTCTAATTTGTTGATGATACTTTTTTTTA